>OX596209.1:695924-898421 GCA_951394215.1 Glyphodes perspectalis | reverse complement strand
AGGCGTGATTTTAAGTTTTTTTTTCTTTTCTTATCTTTTTATTACATTTTATCAGTTATAGTGCTGCGGGACTTGAAGAACGGGAGCTGAAGTGAGACTACATATATATAACAATATATTTCACATTGTTTCAGACATAGTCATAAGTACACCTAATAGACTCTGCTACTTGTTGAACCACGAAAAAGTCAACATCTCATTAGATAAGTAAGTATATTAACAACTTAATTGGAAATCAAACTTCCATCAGCGAAACTACAGCCTTGACTACTGGCACCTGATGGGTACAATGAAATGAAATGAAATTATTGAAATGAAATTATTTATTTCTGCAAGTAGATTTGTAACAAATTCTTTTGCACGTCACATTTTTTTACCCTACCAGCACCTCGACGTGAATGGCCTGATGAGAAGTGGTGCCGCAAGAAACTCAACAGATAGCCTTTTTTTATTTAAAACATGTTTTACATATCTCTAATATGTGGTACATTAAAATAACATGACTAAAAATTTCACTGTGCATGCGAGCAGATCATCTTGTCCAAATATTTTTGTCATTTAAATAATCATCTATTTTGTGTTAACCTTTTCTTATCAAACATGATTTAATATAAGACTTAAATTTATGCGTGGGTAATTCAATAACATTTTGAGGCAGTTTATTAAATATTTTTATGCTTAGACCTACAAATGAACCACTAATCTTATTAAGCCTGAGTTTTGGAACGGCGAGTTTGTGTTTATTATTCGTATTAAACCGATGACAATCAGATTTCTTATAGAATTCATCTAAGTTTTTATGAACATAGATAATACAATCAAATATAAACTGGGAAGCTACGGTCAATATATTTATCTCTTTGAATATTTCCTTAAGTGAGTCACGAGGTCTAAGGCCATATATGGATCGAATGGCTCTCTTCTGCAACACAAATATGGTTTGTATATCAGAAGCGGTGCCCCATAGCAATAGACCGTATGACATAACGCTGTGGAAGTAGCTGAAATAAACTAGCCTCGCCGTTTCAATATCAGTCAGTTGCCTTATTTTCCTAACTGCGTATGCAGCTGAACTAAGCCTCCCTGCCAGGGAACATATATGAGGACCCCATTGTAGCTTAGAATCTATGGTCATGCCTAAAAAAGTTGTGGAGTCAACAAGTTCAATATGTTCATTATTAATTATTATATTAGTATCTACTAACTTGTCTAACATTCGGCATTGTAAACTTAATACATTTGTTTTTTTTTGCATTAAGTTGCAGATTATTAACAGTAAAACATGTGTTAATATATTGCTAACCCGCCCCGCGGTTTTACCCGTCTAGTTCCCATTCCTGTGGTAATACCGAAATAGAATATAGCCTATGTTACTCGCTGATGAAGTAGCTGTCAATTAGTGAAGGAATTGTTAAATCGGTCCAGTAGTTTCGGAGCCTATTCAATGCAAACAAATATACATCAAATCAATTTATGACTGGCTCCATGGCGCGTTCGGTAGTGACCCAGCTTCGTGCGCCAAGAGTTGTGGGTTCGATCCCCACCCAGGACAAACATTCGTATGATGAATACTTGTGTTTGTTCTGTGTCTGGATGTTAATATCCAATATTTAAATATATATTTGTAATACCATTGATATCCGTAACACAAGTGCTTAAGCTACTTATCTCGGAGTCAGACCAATGTATGTGATGTAGTCTGATATTTATTTATTTAATTTACAATATGAGTATAGAACAATAGAGAACCTTATCATTATAGAGTGCGCTGGCTGGTCATAGACGAGGCGGACAAACTGTTCGAAGGCTCGTCGGAGCAGGTGTCGGACTTCCGGCAGCAGCTGGAGCAGGTGCTGGCGGCGTGCGGCGCGCGCGGGCGGCGAGTTGCGCTGTTCAGCGCGACGCACACGCCGCCCGTCGCCAAGTGGTGCCGCAGGAACTTGCGCGGCCTGATTAACGTCACTGTGGGACACAGGTGAGGGGGCAGCCCTCTTAGGTTGCTAATCATCTTCCTAGCGTTATGTCCCGTGTTTAGACGGGGTCCGCTTAGACCATGATCCAGGATTTAGCGAGTCTGGTAATTACTTTGAAGCGACTGCCGACCTGACCTTCGTAACCCGTAATAGGGGAACCAGACAATTTTTGGATCATGGTTACAAATCCAAAGTTGTTTGAATTTGCAGGTTTCATCACGAGGCAGGCCTCTTAGGTTGCTAATAAATAAATTCAATTCTCCAAACTAACACACAAATTTCCCAGTTCCAAATTAAGCTTATGCTTGTCCTATGGATACTAGGCGGACGGATAGACATACTTAAATATGTTTATAAACATCCATGACTCGAAATGTCCATGTTTATCACACGAAACATTTGCCCCTAGCGGGTTTGAAATCTGCGACCCATATGTCTTACCACTCGACCAACGGGCCAGTCTAATGAGTTGAAATGAAATCAAATGATTTATTTATGCAAATGGATTCAGAAAAAAATCTATTGCACGTCAGTTATTTTTTACCCTACCAGCACCTGCTAAGAAGAGGTGCCGCAAGGAACTCGGCAGATAGCCTTTTTAAATAATTCTCATTTTACTTAATTCTATGTTGTATGAAAAGGATCATGAATGTTGAAGAGGCGAGTGAGGTGTGTAAGGATCGTGCCATATGGCGTTCGGTTCTCTCTGCCTACCGCGCTAGAGAAGTGGCGTGAAGTTTAGCTACAGATAGCGCGCGAGTTGAATGCAGAGCTCAGGTATGTCTCGTCTAAGGCTCCGACTGCATTCAACTCGCGCGCTATCTGTAGTTAGTTAGTTACTTCTCTAATATAGCATAAACATTATTTATAAAGAAAGTCAAGGTATCAGAGAGTGCTCTTAATTCATTGCACACTGCACCGCTTTCACACATCCAGCTTAGAAGCCTAGAGCAGCTCACGCGACATCTAAACGGTGATGTTTAGGTGGGCGATGACCTTTAGTATGTATATGATGACAGTAATATAACTGTCAATTTTTTTTTTTTTTTTTACTGTCCAATTCCCTAGTTCCAAACTAAGCTTATAAGCTTGTGCTATGGATACTAGGTGAACGGATAGACATACTTAAATACGTTTGTAAACATCCATGACTCGAGTACAAATATCCATGTTTATCACAAGAAATATTTGCCCCTAGCGGGATTCGAACCCGCGACCCTTGGTTTCATGGCCAGGGTCTCTGACCACTCGACCAACGGGCCAGTCGAAATTGAGCGTTAACCTTTGTTAAAAACAAACTGTTCATTTTATTACAACATCTGTTTTAACAACACAGCGGCGATATGAATGTAATTGTTAATGTCTAGAATGTCTCTTATCCAGAAACGCAGCGTCGTCCTTGGTGGAGCAAGAGTTGTTATTCTGCGGCAACGAGAGCGGCAAGCTGGTGGCCTTCCGCCAGCTCGTGCAGAAGGGCCTCAAGCCGCCTGTGCTGGGTGAGTGCCCAAGCTTCGTTTGCCTAGTACAGGGCAGTGGCGAACCTTTCTAAAAAAACGTGCCAAAGTTTCTAAAATGTCAATATAATTTGTTCTTTAAGTGCCCGGGGAGCGGTTGACCTGGCAGCTATTGTCATTGGTACATTTGCGACCTCAAATAAAACGCGTGCCCACCATCTTGTATGACGTGCCACATATGGCACGCGTGCCAATGGTTCGCCATCCCTGGCCTAGTACATACTTGTGTACATAAGTATCATTTCGCCTATAACCAATCCATCTATGATGATGTAACTTATAAACGGTAAAAAGGATATGTGAAATTTAAAATTACTCAGCCTGGAGTCAGGAAGGCGGTTTAATTATTTCTGTGCCTCGGAAAGCACGTTAAGCCGTTAGTCCTGCGCCTTACCTGTCCTGCGGTCATGTCGAATTGCCGTCTCACCGTTCTATGAGAGTGAAGGAATAGAGAGTGCACCTGTGTTAGCGCACACACTTGTGCACCATAATATCTCCTGCGCAGTTGGCTAATCCTCGTTGAGATTGCCCGCCGTGACCGATATCGGTTACTATTAACATGTCCAGTCAGTCGCATACATTTTAGATTTCGCATAGACTTGACATAGACAGATGTCGCTACAGGCATCATTGAGACCGATTGAGAGATAAAACCGAATAAAAACGTTATTATTACACTTTTAAAAAATGTTTTTTTCATAAAATGAGTTATTTACGCAATTTCTTAGATAATTTATTAAATTTAGGTGAAAAACATGAATATAAAATATTTTCTTCAGAAGAAAACCAAAATAATCTTTGTTTTAAAATCATGAATTTTACACAGATGGCGTATTATTACTAAGCTGTGCTTGTAGCGCCATCTTGTATTATTCCTGACAAACAGACTAAACTTTGCTGTAGTTCCAATTACTCACCACTGTCGCTGTTCTTGCGCGAGTTAGAGCAGTAACTTTTCAAGTATGGGCAACCCTCTGTTGTACGTAGTATATTATTACTCTGTGATATTAAGGATAGCAAGTTGTCGGAGCCCGTTAGCGCAGCGCCTACTCTTCCCAAATGGCAATTTTTTTTTTACTTTTGTATCTCATGGCAATGTTGTTATCTATATCTTGTCCCCACTTGTCTATTAAACGCACTTGGACATCAAAAATAATCTCATTTTCTTTGCTCCTTAACATAAAATAAAAAATAATTTATTTTCTCAAATTATTTTTTTTTTTATTTTTTTATTATATGTTTTTTGCTCCTTAACACACAAGTATACTGTGCGGACTACGCGCTCGCACTAAAAGTGGAAGTACTTCCGCCGAGCTAGGTGTTGCTTGCTCGGGGACTTCGGTCGACTAACCGTCGCGGTGTATTGTATATATACTTAGTGGCGAGAAACTTCGTCAGCGCGATGCAGGATTGTATGGCGTTTCTCTATGTTAGATCGACGTCATCTGTTTACATATTATTGGAGCTGCAATCTTGAGTTTGATCTTGATCGCAACGTGTCGTACCCTTTGAATGGTACCCAAGGGATGGACGCAGAAGCCGAGGAAGGCAAAACACAAGATGGGAAGATGAGATCAGGTTGACATGGAGGACCAACGTGGAGAAGGGTTGCTCAGGACAGGCAACAATGGAAATTGTCGGATGGGCCTATGCCAAAAGGCACACCGAATTAAGAGACATATTATAACTAATACCAAGTAACATGAAGATGTACTTTGGTACAACATGAAAATCTCTTTACTTTGGTATAAGAGGCTAATTATAAAAAAAATAAAAAAATCTTGAGTATCTTGTAGCGCGGTCGCTACAATATATTCAAAAGCTAATCATCTTCCTAGCGTTATGTCCCGTGCTTAGATGGGGTCCGCTTAGACTATGATCCAGGATTTAGCGAGTCTGGTAATTACATTGAAGCGACTGCCGATCTGACCTTCGTAACCCTAGGGGAACCAGACAATTTTTGGATCATGGTTACAAATCCAAAGTTGTTTGAATTTTCAGGTTTCATCACGATGTTTTCCCTCACCGTCGAGCTAGTGGTATAAATACGTACATAGATTTGAAAAATCCAGAGGTACGTGCCCGGGTTTGAACCCGCACTCCTCGGTTATGAGGCGCGTGTCCTTACCATTGAGCTACCAACGCTTACAATATATTCAAAAGCTAATGTACGTGTGTATTGCAGTGTTTGTTCAGAGCAAGGACCGCGCCAAGCAGCTGTTCAAGGAGCTGATCTACGACGGCATCAACGTGGACGTCATTCATGCCGACCGCACGCAGCAGCAGGTGGGACCCTCAAACTGTGATCTAATTCTCCGTCCTTTAGGAGACCCCCTAAGAAGGCGTGTGAATGTAAGTTACGTGAAGTTTAAGTTTTCCAAAACGCAATAAACAACATTGTAATAGAGAGCAGTGGTACCTATTATTTCTTTTTTAGTATCATTACCCGTATGACCTTTTGGGAAAACTGAATGTACACCACGACGGTTAGTCGGACTGTAAATTTCTAGGTCCCCGAGCAAGCAATACCTAGCTCGGCGGAAGTACTTTCACTTTTAGTGCGAGCGCGTAGTTCGCACACTTTCCTGGTATTGTTGCTATTTCTCTCTCTCTCTTTAGCTCTCTCTCTCTTTCTATCTCTCTCTCTTTCTATCTCTCTCTTTTTTTCTTTCTCTCTCTCTCTCCCTCTCTCTATCTTTCTCTCTTTCTTTCTTTCTCTCTCTCTCTCTCTCTCTCTCTCTCTTTCTCAGCATGTCTGCGTCAACTGCTGGACATAATATGCCTCTTGCATGGATCTCCATAAACTTCTCGATTGTTGCTATAGCAAATTGTTATAAAGAGACGTCTATTTTTCTAGCGTGACAACGTAGTCCGCAGCTTCCGCGTGGGCCGCATCTGGGTGCTGATCTGCACGGAGCTGATGGGGCGCGGGATCGACTTCCGCGGGGTGAACCTCGTCGTCAACTACGACTTCCCGCCCTCCGCCATCGCCTACATACACCGGTCAGTACCCATTGCGGATCGAGACTTGTAACCGATAAAGAAATATTATCGGGTTCTGTACCAGTCATCTTCCTAGCGTCATGCCCCGTGCTTACCACTTTGGGGCGATTATAATATAAACTCAAACTCAAAATATATTTATTTACGTAGGCCTCAAAAAAGCACTTGTAAATCGTCAAATAATACATACAAAATAGAACAATTTCAATCTACCACCGGTTCGGAATGTCGCATCTACCAAGAAGAAACCGGCAAAACCAACCGGCAAATATAAGTATGAAGAATATTTGTCCCATGTTGGTCTGAGACTAAATAAGAATGTGCCAACTGTGTTCCTTGCCTAGTATGTCGTAAAAGGCGACTAATAGTATATCGGGTTTTAAGTGTGTGATTGTGTAGGCGACAAGCTAGCCACTTGTCACTACTTTTCACAAATTTACATCTAACCTAACCCAGTTTTATTTTGGCTGAATGTGGTTAGAGTACTGTTGCCTACCCCTTCGGGGATTGCGAGCGTGATGTTATGGTATAATAATAATAACGCACATAAGATATTTTTTATCTCTAAACCTTAGAGCCGTGAATTATGGTTTTTTATAATTTATGTATCCTTTGAAAAAAGCATTTTGAATACGTTAAATTACGATAACTAGTACTTAGTAATAGACCGTAGAGCTTGTATGAAAAGGATCATGAATGTTGAAGAGGCGAGTGAGGTGTGTAAGGATCGCGCCACATGGCGTTCGGTTCTCTTTGCCTTCCCCGCTAGGATAGTGGCGTGAAGTTATGTTAGTTAGTTACATACATACATAACATCACGCCCATAATCCCCGAAGGGGTAGGCAGAGTCAACGGGGCAGCATGTCCCTTCAACCACATTCAGCCAAAAATAAAGTCGGGCTGGGTTAGATGGAAAATTGTGAAAAAGCAGTGAGAAGCAGCTGACCTGTCGCCTACACAATCACACACCCAAAACCCGATATACCATTAGTCGCCTTTTACGACATGCTAGGCAAGAACCACAGCTGGCATATTATTTTTTAGTCCCAGACAAACAGACATACATGGGACAGTGGACTGGGTTGGATGGAAAGCTGTGAAAAAGGAGTGACAAGTGGCTAGCTCGTCGCCTACTCAGTCACATACCCAAAAGCCCGTTAACCATTAGTCGCCTTTTACGACATGCTAGGTAAGTACCTCAGTTGGCACATTCTTTTTTTTTGTCCCAGATCAACATGGGCCAAGTCCCAGACCAACATGGGACTGCTGTTAGTAAGTTTTAATAATAGACATTTGCATACTAAGATACCTATTTGATGCGCAGGGTCGGGCGAGCGGGGCGCGCGGGGCGGCGCGGCCAGGCGGTCACGTTCTTCACTCACGATGACGTGGTCAACCTCAGGAGGTGAGACACTGGTCAAATAGATTCGGTGGAGGGCGGTTTCTCGGTACTTATGATTGATTTCCTTTAATAAGTTTTATGTATTACTTAACGGATCGTTGTCTGACATATATACTTGTATATACTTGTATGAATTATAAGAAGTTATTAGAGTAGGGACAATTTATAAATGTATAGGATCTTACTAAAATAGATGGCGCTGTACGTAATTAGAACGCGCAAGTGAAATTTTTCTCCGGACCCGTTGTGTGTCCTTTTTTGGTGGTTAGAGTGGTAAGAGACCCTGGCCACGAAACCAAGGGTCGCGGGTTCGAATCCTGCTAGGGGCAAATGTTTCATGTGATGAACATGGACATTTGTATTTGAATATGTCTTTCCGTTCATCTAGTATCCATAGTACAAGCATAAGTAGTTTGAAACTTCGGAATTGGTGTGTCAGTCTGAAGAATTTATTTTATTTATTTATTCATAAGTACACCGGGTTACGAACTTAACCAAGCGGTTTATCATTAAATAACCCTTTTTGCAAACTCCATTTAACCTTCACCCCTCTATCCTCCAGTATCGCATCCGTGATGAAGCAGTCAGGGTGCGAGGTCCCAGAGTACATGCTAAAGATTCGCCAGGACCCCAACAAACGGAAGAGGCTCATGAAGAAGGCGCCAAGGAGGGACAAGATCTCCACTGTCCTCGAGAAGCGACCTGACAAGTAAGCCAAAAACTCTACCATTATCCTAACTAACTAAACTTCACGCCATTTCCCTAGCGGGGTAGGCAGAGAGAACCGAACGCCATATGGCACGATCCTTACACACCTCACTTGCCTCTTCAACATTCATAATCGTTTTCATGCAAGCTCTACGGTTTTTATGACTCCTAACATCATCTTCTGTTAATACACGACCAATCTGGTCGTGGTAGGTGAGCCTGGGACTTCCGCGGCTCCTACATCCTTCCACATTCGCATTGTATATCTGTTTAGTCAATCTTTCGTCATCCATTCTTTCCACATGTCCGAACCACCGGAGCATGCCTCTTCTTACCTTGACTCCGACGCTGTCCTTCAGACCAACTCTCTTTACCATTATCCTTTGTATTATATTTTTGTTTGTTATGTGATTGTGTAGGCGACGAGCTAGCCACTTGTCACTACTTTAGCACAATTTTCCATCTAACCCAGCCCAGTTTTGCTTTTGGCTGAATGTGGTTAAAGGGGCCTACTGCCCCTTGACTCTGCCTACCCCTTCGGGGATTATGGGCGTGATGTTATGTATGTATGTATGTACAATGTTAACAGGAGAAAACTGGAAGAAGGGAAAAATCCAGAGAAGCCAGATTCTGCAGCAGCGACTACGAAAGTAGAGAATGCCAAAAACAAGAAACTGAGAAGAAAACATCCTGGTAAGGAGAATCCTTTTAGCGCCAAGAAAGATACGGGGAAGATTGTAAAGAAGAAGAAGAAGAAGTTAGGAAAAAAGAAGGTTAAGCCGAGTAAGTCGTGATGTAGTTAGTTAGTTAATAGGATTTTATTAAATTGTCCTTATGTATAATTAGATATTGTTTAATTTTGTTCCACTTATATTATACTACATTTAAGATATATATACTAGCTTCTGCCCGTAGCTTCGCTCGCGTGGTACATCGATGAAACATAGCCTATATGTTATTCGGGTGTATGAGCTATATTATTTTAAAGTTTCATTAAAATCCATTCAGTAGTTTTTGCGTGACAGAGTAACAAACATCCATACATACTTACAAACTTTCGCATTTATAATATTAGTGGGATAGTAGGATTTGTAGAATTGGTTATGAATGTTTGAAATCTTAAATTTATTAAATATTTTCTTTCTAAACTCGCAGTTTGTATAGCTAAGATAAGACAATTTTTGGATCATGGTTACAAATCCAAAGTTGTTTGAATTCGCAGGTTTCATCACGATGTTTTCCCTCACTATTGAGCTAGTGGTGTAAATACGTACATAGATTTGAAAAATCCAGAGGTACGTGCCCGGGCTTGAACCCGCACCACCCGCACTCCTCAGTTAAGAGGCGCGTGTCCTTACCATTGAGCTAGAATCTCAAGTCAGATAAAAGGAAGAAAAAAAACAATAATTTTGTCTCAAAAAGTTTATTTCACCTTGTGACAACACTTAATAAACACATACAAAATATACAGTCTTCTTCAATTATATACAAAAATAGCCCATATGCATATAACAATATCCCTTAAATTGTAATATATGAAGTAGCGGACATCTCTTAAGTTAAATATCTTTGAATCCAGCCAATTCCACGGTATGGCACTATGTCTTAGTTAAGATATTTGATTACACTATAAAGTATCGGAAGCCTCATAACATATAAGCTTAATTATAATTTAATTACATACTATTGGTCTTTATATTTAAATGTCAAATGTATTGCCGCCATGAAATCCCAAATTTACTTGTTTTAATAACTAAAATAATAAATATCTGACTCCGAGGTAAGTAGCTTAAGCACTTGTGTTACGGATATCAGAATCAACAGTGGTATTACAAATATATACTTAAATATTGAATATTAACACCCAGACACAGAACAAACACAAGTATTCATCATACGAATGTTTGTCCTGGGTGGGAATCGAACCCACAACTCTTGGCGCATGGGGCAGGGTCACTACCGAATGCGCCATCGAGCCAGTCAATAACTGCGGGTGACTACGGTTCAGATATTGCTTTTGGTATACATAATAATTAATGCAATATCAGGTTGCTTCTTCACACACTACAAATATTAAAAAAATAATAAAATCAAATAGTATGATATAATATGTTAAAATGTTAAAGCTATTGATTACAAATTATTTATTAGCTGTTTGATTTATTGATGAAATGTCATTAATTATTTGACTTAATTGCGGCAATGCATTTGACTAACTTAGACATAACAACCTTATTACAAAAAGTTAGTTAAACCTGGTCTAAATAATGTCCGAACTGTTTAAAATGTCTTCACTATAAATTAAATTAAATTAATGGTCGCATACTTTTTAATTGTTGGATATTACATACATACATACATAACATCACGCCCATAATGGATGTTATGTAATGTATATAAACCGCGTCGCTTTTTTTTGTAATAAAATTGATATCGTCTAGTCTTATATCATATTAATTATTATTAATCCTCTATTATACAACATCAGTGATTAAGATTGATTCTTCAATCTATTTATAAGTAATGTCCTCCCGTATTTTATTACAATAATAATATAAAAATACAATTTTAAATTATTCTCTGCCAAAGTGACATAGCTTTTAATAAACATATTAATGAGGGTTTTCAAAAATACAAAAACCGCCAGATGGCACGAGGGGGTCTCGTGGTCTTATCACTGTCCTTATTGGCTCTTTGTTGACAGCATGTCAGTTTGTTCTGACAGGGTAGGGTGGAGGGTGACAATACCGTACGTCACAGTTACGCCATCTATCTAATGTTTTAATTCAAAAAACCCTCATTGGCTTGTCAAGTTAAGGATTTATATCTAGTATAGAAGTAGAATAACTTTTCACTGATATCATACACGCAGCCTTTATTTAGCCTCAGTAGCAACCTAAATCCACCCTAAAGTCAATTTTGACATGTAATTCTGATAAGTCATCTATAATGTCCAAACCTGAACTACATTATGTCGAACAACTTTCTTTTATTTACTGTAAAGTCAGCAATAAAAGTAACTGAACACTTGATAATTAAAAAAAAATAAGTCAAAATTATTTGTTTACTTAAATACTTCATTGCTAGCTGTACGTTTTGGATCCAAAGTTGAGCTAAGCTCAAAATAACTCAAAAGTTGCTAATTAGGATGATGACTGAATTAAAAAACTATAATTCTATTTAGTCCGTCAGTTAGATTATACAAAAATACTAGACACATATTTTTCGCATCATCAAATGAACAAAAAATCACAAAGATAAAGAGCATCAAAGTTTTGGAGTGGGGGCTTGCGACGTCACTATTTTGAAAAATTGTACGAAAGCGTGACGTCACGCGCAACTTGAATGCATTGTATCTTTGTCAAAATCTAACTGACGGACTAAACAGAAATGTTTAGTCATCTAGCCTATTCACTGTATGACAGTGAAGAAAGAATGTGAAGAGTCGTCATTTGGAATAATTGATTATATCATTTGTAGGTAAACTTTACCTACAAATAATATAATCAATTTTGACATTAATTAGACACACCATGAAATACATATAGCACATTTTATTAAAACTTTGATCCGATTTTGAATCGAGACAAATTCAAACAATTTTAGAGATTCAAAAAATAACTTTCATAAAAAAAAATAGGTAGAAATAATTTAAACGTAACTGGCAACACTTAACATAACTTATCATAATTTATGAAGGCCCCGAATTTGATTTCGAGTGGGGCCCACAAACTATTTATAAATATTCTATGATTTAATATAATATTCTTAAAATAATTGATTTCTTCAGAGATCTATATAGCAGTGAAGTAAATATGAGTGACTATTTAAACCAAGTTACTCACTGATAAAAATTGTTCAATATTTTCACTTCATCATTCGCATTATTTGCTTACGCTCATAATTTATATACTTAATTTCATTTTCTCTTTAAAACATGTGTTTGCAAACAGTCGACAAAATGCAAAATAATTTGCTATTTTGACATAAAATATATGATACTTATGTAAGACAATAGCAAATCTATTGGCCAAATTATATTTCTACCAATAGCAAAGCAAGCACACCAAAGATAGCTTATGCCAACTCTGTAACATCCAATAGAGATTGTCAGCATTCCGACGTCATCACTCGCACAGCCAATCACAGGGCAGTCTCGGCATCTTGTTGGCCGGCCAGGGGAGGTACCCGGCTGTCTTGAAGATCCAGTAGTCGTAGGAGACCTTGCTGATGAGGAGTACCAGCACCAAGACTTCTAGTCCGATGATGTAATAGATGTAGTCTGTCCAGTCACGAGGGCTGTGACATACCTGTTGTTATTACATTTAAGTTGGTAAGTAAACATTTATTTGTAACCAACAGGCATTGAGTACAATATAACTAACTAACTTAACTTCACGCCACTTCCCTAGCGGGGTAGGCAGAGAGAACAGAACAATATAATTACAATTAATAATGTTGAATGCAGTTAAAGTTGCCTGCTGCCCCTTTGACTCTGCCTACCCCTTCAGGGATTATGGGTGTGATGTTATGTATGTATTATTACTTATTGACTGCCTCGTTGGTCTAGTGGTAGCATGCGACGCCTAAGGACCAAGAGGTCCCGGGTTCAAACATTTTTGGGTATTTCAATATTGAAATTGCTCAGTAACAAACAGCCCGGAGTCAGGAAGTTGGCCATTTAATTACCCTCATGCCTAGGAAAGCCCGTTAAACCGTTGGTCCTGCGCCTGACCTCTCCGGTCAAGTCGAATTGCCGTCTCACCGGACTATGAGAGTGAAGGAACAGAGAGTGCACCTGTGTTTGCGCACACACTTGTGCACTATAATATCTCTTGCGCAGTTGGCTAATCCTCGTTGAGATTGGCCGCCGTGACCATTTTTTGGGATGCTTGAAAAGTCTAGAGGCAAGTGCCCGGCTGTGCCCGACACACCTCGCATCTGAGGCTGTTTTTATCATTAAGCTGCACCGTTTCGATTTTTTAACAGGCAGTTTGGTCTAGTGGCTTGGACCATAAAACAAAGGTAAGAATCCCGTTTGCGGTAATGATGAACACGGTAATTTTTACTTTAAGGTACAGATAGCGCGCGAGTTGAATGCAAAGCTCAGGTATGTCTCGTCTCGGGCCCCGACTGCATTCAACTCGCGCGCTATCTGTAGGCATTTCTATTAAAGCATTTATTTATGTATCTATGTCTGTTACATACACAGTACAAGCGCGGTAATGATGGAAAACAATCTGATAGTCTAACTATTAACTATGTATCGTAATACATATCTATATAACTCGATAGTATACGCACCTTAGACTCATCTAGGGCGACGACTGGCCCTAGTCCGTCTAGGCACTCCAGGTGTTTATAATCTGGAATATTCTTGAAGTTCTCTTGTAACCACGGCTGAAAAAAGGCATTAGGTACCTATATTAACTCTTCTTTTCTTCGTACTAGAAAATAGGTACAGTCACGAGCAATGTGTATACATTATCACATTTAATAAAATTTTAATAAAAAACTTCTACCACACCATGCCATGAATGTGAAACAAATGTTTACCTAGTTTTAACACAGTTTGAAGGTTAGGTAATTTAGGAGAAATTGTTGTTCAAGTATTTCTAGAACGGTCGAAGTTTAGATATTTTTGGAAATGTGACAATGTATGTTGGTCCCATGTTGGTCTGGGACAAGTCCCAGATGGTCCCATGTTGGTCTGTGACAAAAAAAAATGTACCAATTGTGGTTCTTGCTAGCATGTCGTAAGAGGCGACTAATGGTTTACGGGCTTTTGGGTATGCGACTAAGGAAGCGACGAGCTTAACACTTGTCACTCATTTTTCACAGCTTTCCTTCCAACCCAGCCCACTGTCCCATATTGGTCTGGGACTTAAAAAGAATATGCCAACTGTGGTTCTTGCCTAGCACGTCCTAAAAGGCGACTAATGGTATATCGGGTTTTGGGTGTGTCATTATGTAGGCGACAGGTTAGCCGTTTGCCACTGCTTTTTCACCATTTTCCATCTAACCCAGTCCGCCTTTATTTTTGGCTGAATGTGGTTGAAGGGGCTTGCTGCCCTTTCGGCTCTGCCTACCCCTTCAGGGATTATGGGCGTGATGTTATGTATGTATGTATGACAATATATACTACATATTATTGCTCTTGTCTGTATATCGGATATATCGCGGTTTAACAACATAGACTATAGTATATCTATATTCTGTTAGTAACTGCTTTATGTATATGTGTAGCTTAAAAAGCAAAATATGTCCTATGCTGGTCTGGAGATTTAAATAATTTACCAGGTTTTAGGTCTGTATTCGTATTGTGGCGACCGCGCCACAAGATAGTCAAGATTATGGCTCCAGTAAAACGTAAACAAATGACGTCGATCGAACATAGAGAGACGCCACACAATCCTGCATCGCGCTGACGAAGTTATTCTCGCCACTAAGTATATATACAATACACCGCGACGGTTAGTCGCACCTAGGTCACCGAGCAAGCAACACCTAGCTCGGCGGAAGTACTTCCACTTTTAGTGCAAGCCCTATATTGTTAATTTAATTAAGCCTTTAATTTAATTAAACAAACCTTGATCATCTTCTCCGTATTACAATCACAGTTTATTCGATTCCCCGCTATGGAGAATATTGGTCCCGCCGTGCCAAATCTATTTGACAGTACGTATGTGTGGATCTGAAACAATAAATTTGTAAGTATTACAACGCTAGCAACTGCCAGGCTTCTCTGAACAAGCGAGGTAACTTCATGCGGTGACGTGTGCATGACTCCGAGAACTATTCGAGTCGGAGGAGCCCTCTCCAGCAAACATATCTAAGCTTCAGATAAGGTATAATCAGAGTATAGGTACCCTGGAACTCCTTATAGCTACGTAATGGCTATTGTGAAGGCCATGTCTCAGCTTGGTTTCACCACAGCAATGTACGTTCCACCTTTTCAGGAATACGTTACGCACCGTCAAACCGTCTGTGGACCTCCATGCGCCTTTGAGGCAGAAATCCCTCTTCCCAAAAAAGCTGCGAGGCCGGGGTATACCCCTAAACCCCACAGCTCATCGCCTGACTGATGAGAGCTATGGGAATTTTGAAAAGTCAATTCCACAGCCCAACAGCATCAAACCTCATCTTCCTAGCGTTATGTCCCGTGCTTAGACGGGGTCCGCTTAAACCATGATTTAGAATTAGGCAAGTCTAGTAATCACATTGAAGCGACTGCCGGTCTGACCTTCGTAACCTTAAGATAGGGGAACCAGACAATTGTTGGATCATGGTTACAAATCCAAAGTGGTTTCAATTTGCAGGTTTCATCATGATGTTTTCCCTTACCGTCGAGCTAGTGGTATAAATACGTACATAGATTTGAAAAATTCACAGGTACGTGCCCGAGTTTGAACCCACACTCCTCGGTTAAGAGGCGCGTGTCCTTTGAGTTACCACCGTTAAAAACTTGTGAATGAGCTTTTGAAATCTCTCATCCACTCACCGTCTTAAGCTTGTTGTGACCAATCGTGAAGAGGCGGAAGTTGTCAATGAACTTGGTCCCCTCCAGCTCGACGATGTTGGTGATGTCGTTGTAGTCCACGATCAGCTGCCGCAGGTGCTCGTACGTCTGGTCGTCGCCCACGGCTTGCAGCGACGTGATCTGCAACGAGGACACCCATCAACTTAAAGCACAGAGGGTGGTGCTCCATCTTTTCCCTGATAGAAATACGCTAGATCTTTAGTCAAGACCTTTGCAAGCGCCTATGTGTAAACCCTATGATACACCAACAAATGTAAAACCATATTTGGCGTCTTTATTACCCTAGCGCCTGCGAATTCATGCAGAGAGCACTATTACCAGTATAGTTTTTCAGTATCTGACTAAGGGGTCATCCTCTGACAAAAGGCATTTAAGTATTCCTGTTTGCGAATAAATAATTTACACATACACACATAACATCACGCCCATAATCCCCGAAGGGGTAGACAGAGTCAAAGGGGCAGCATGACCCTTCAACTACATTCAGCCAAAAATAAAGCCGGGCTGGGTTAGATGGAAAATTGTGAAAAAGCTATGACAAGCGGCTAACCCGGCTCCTACACAATCACACACCCAAACCCCGGTATACCATTAGTCGCCTTTTACGACATGCTAGGTAAGAACCACTATAGGCACATTCTTTTTTTTCCAAATCAACATGGGCCAAGTTCCCAGACCAACATGGGACAAATTATTTGTGGTCTGGATATCTCCTTTTACTATTACAAAACCGCAGCTACCAAGAATGATACTTATAAAATTCCTTTACCACTACCTTTATGCACATTCACGTTGTTATATGAGATCATTGTCTATAAACATGATCTCTGACTAAACTCGGGACATAACATTAGTTAATACGATGATGACACTAATTTATCAATCCTTAGCCACAGCACACTCACGTTGTTATAAGAGACGTTCAGTTTCACAGTGTTAGGCGGCAGGTTCGTAGGCATCTCCGTCAGATGGCGCAAGGAGCAGTCCACGGCGACCAGGTTGATGACCTCCGCGCCGGTCAGCTCCAGGCGCTCGAACACGCAGCTGCAGTTGATGTTGGCCGGGCGGATCTCGCGGCAGTTTACGTTCAGCTGGAAACGGCTTTAGGTTAGTGGCAGAAGGTGCATTTTGCTGTGTGTTAAGGAACGCAGGTCATACGCTGGTGTATCGCAGCGCGGTCTACATACATACATACATACATAACATCACGCCCATAATCCTTGAAAGGGTAGGCAGAGTCAAAGGGCACGCCCCTTCAACCACATTCAGCCAAAAATAAAGCCGGGCTGGGTTAGATGGTAAATTGTGAAAAAGCAGTGACAAGCGACATGTCGCCTACACAATCACACACCCAAAACCCGATATACCATTAGTCGCCTTTTACGACATGCTAGGCAAGAACTACAGTTGGCATATTCTTTTTAAGTCCCAGACCAACATGTGACAGTGGGCTGGGTTGAATGGAAAGCTGTGAAAATATCTGGTGAGTGAGCTAAGCAAACCCCATTTAATATGATTGCACTCCAGACTTTAGGTATTCAAAGTCAAAGTCAAAGTCAAAATATTCTTTATTTATATAGGTTTCAAACTCAACTCATACTCACACCCATACCCGTATGCATATTCAAACCCGTACTCTTACTTAAACGAGTACATAACAGTATTAGATTAGAACGGGTATGAATGCGTACCCTACTCATATCTAATTATCGGTACTCAAGAGTTATACTCGTATTCTTACGTGTTTTAGCGTGATTGAAGACGTACTCAATGATTTGATTTGATTTGATCGGTGATAGCTCAATGGTAAGGACACGCGCCTCTTAACCGAGGAGTGCGGGTTCAAACCCGAGCACGTACCTCTGGATTTTTTAAGTCTATGTACGTATTTATACCACTAGCTTGACGGTGAAGAAAAACATCGTGATGAAACCTGCAAATTCAAATAATTTTGGATTTGTAACAATGATCTAAAAATTGTCTGGTTCCCCTATCTTAGGGTTACGAAGGTCAGATCGGCAGTCGCTTTAATGTAATTACCAGACTCGCTAAATCCTGGATCATGGTCTAAGCGAACCCCGTCTAAACGGGACATAACGCTAGGAAGATGAAGATGATAATGATTTGACCAATAGTCATACCTGTACTCATACTCATACTAATACTAACACGTACTTCAGTGTGACTATCACTTACAATAATTATTGTACCTAATGTGTTCTTAATTGTTACCTCTTTCTGTATTTTGAGGTGGTCGATAGGAACAATCTGCGTGTCGTTAAACCAGTTGAACTGCAGGTCCTTTGCGCAGAACGTCTGGTTGTACTGCAGGAACGTCACCAGCGAGATGTTGTTCGTGTCCATCGCGCGCTGGAAGTGCTTGCATGGAAGGAAGTTGTTGCCTGCAAGGAGCAATGGATGGTAAAGAGTGATAAAAAAATACATAGTCATCGGTCTGGATCTAGATCAGAAGCGTATTTAGTATTGCTCTTCAATATCGTATAGACTATCAATAGTATCGATACTATCGATGGTTCATTGGATGGCAGCGATCGAAACTATCGATACCAGCAATAGTATTGCTGTTTACCGCTAGTTTTTCGGTATTGATAGACTATAGATTCTATCGATTTCTTCCACTATCGATATAACAGTAAACATCGTTGATAGAATTAACAGCTTACAAGCGGCTGTGGTATTTTAAATCCTCACCCGACAAGTTCACAGAGATCTTGTTATTCAGGTCAGACAGTTGGGTAGTCACCTTAATGTATACCAAACATTCTTCAAAAAACTTAATTCTGGAGCCAACTGTAGTGGTATTATTGATGATTGTATGTTTATAATTCTCACCAGACAAATCCACAGAGATCTTCTTGTTGCTATGCACGAGGCTGAGAGGGAACTCGGTGAGATTGTTGGCGGAGGCGTCGAGGACGGTCAGGTTGAAGAGGTACGCGAAGGGCCGCTGCGCCGACGGCAGCTTGGCCGTCGTCAGGTTGTTGTTCGAGATGTTCAGGCACGCGATTGTGGTGTGCTTCGGGAACTGACCTGCAAGAGGAGGAAACATTTTTTTCTAAGTAAACAACTAATATTATAAAGAGGAAAGATTTTATTATTTGATTAATGGTTTAAATTGAATAGGCTCCGAAACTGCTGGACCGATTTGAATCATTTTTTTACCAATGGAAAGCGACTTAATCAGGGGATAACATTGGCTATATTTTATTCCCGTATTCTCAAGGGAACGTGAACTACGCGGGGGAAACCGCGGAGAGCTACTACTTTATAATAAAACCAAAAACAAATCAACATAACCCAAAATTATGTAAAAAATATATCTAGGCTCTATTATTGTATGTCGATCTTAGACTACAACCTGTTTGGATAAGGTTAGTTTAGATAAGTTAAACAAAGAGCATGAATCACAAGCGCTTGTAGGGACATCAATAAAGATTTTTATGTATTTATTTAAAACTAGTGACCCGCTTTGAATTCACATGGTGAGCACAAACCATTATAAAACTGTACAAATAAACCTCCCTCTTGAATCACTCCATCTATTAATGCAGGAAAACCGTATCAGCACCCCTTAAGTAGTTTAAAACATCTAAACGACCAGATAGAAGGGACAACTTTGTATTATATTACGTAGAGAAGAGAAACAGATAGACATTAGTGGTGTAGAGAGAGCGAGACGGCTATAGTTACCAGTGATCTTGCCGATACTGCCGTCAGTGAGCGCCATCGAGGCCAGCCGCCGGAATACCGACATGGAGAGGTCCAGCTCGTCGATGCTGGCGTTCAGCACGTGCAGGTACGACGAGTTCTGAGTTACTGTAACATGGAAGTACGTTAGAGCTGCTGGGTAAAGTAGCCGGTAGGTGGCACCACTGTGACAAAGGTCTTGGAAAAAAATCTTGGATTTGCACTTTGACAACTCAATTGGTAATTTTAGAAGACTTTAGAATGTTACAAGACCTCGTATCTCAGTGGATCCGTCTAAGAGATATTTTATTTTAGAAAACCCACAATAAAACAAAGCCGGATTAGTTACACCATTTATAAGTAAAAAATGGGTAGTATCGTAGATTTTTTATTTGTTTGATTGGTAATAAATTCTATAGTAAAAGGATTTGATGAAAGAGACATTAATTTGTTTTTTAATATATAGGTACTTATACATATATACATACATATATGACTTATGTATGAAACAAATCATTAGAAAAAAAATATGAAATATATATATTTTTTAATACCTACTTATGTGTGAATATCAGAACGTAAGAAGGTATCACAAACACTAGAACACTAGGTTTCATTCTGTTTTAATTATTTCACACGCGCCCTTTGCTTTCGATGCGAAGTCGGAACCATATTAAAATGTCGGAGCTGTCAAAAATATCCACCAGATGGCATTACTGTGTTGTACAGTCGTCAGAATAATTGGTTTGTATTCGGAAGAAATTTAGAGACATTCCACATTTTTTTAAAGGAGCCTATCATAATATTGACCAGACTCAATTATGCCGTCCAATGCATATTTTATATTTGAAACCCCTATTGCAATGGAAAACTCAAAACACATAAAATAAAGCTTCAACAAATTCGCAATTTGACACTGATAGCAGATTTGGCGCGCAAATAACAAAAAATTAAATGCTCACTTATTTATTTTTACGAAGTCGTAAGCGTCTTTTAGCAATTATAGTCACAGTTTTGGTTTGCTTAAGCCCCATAAAGAAATTTGGATAATGGTTCAGAAAAATAGTCTTTGTTGCATGTCAGCTCACTAAATATCTGAAATATTATCACTATCCGGAGCAATAGACCCATGATCATGACCAAAAGACGCTCTGCGGAAGATGCGAGTTTACTTAAGGAAAAGTAGATGTTTTATCTAGGTATATTCAAGTACAAAAATCAATTAATCTACACGGACTAGTAAAAAAAGAGGGACTCCGCGCCACTAACTAGACATTGAAGCTCCTCAGGTGCTCCACCTTGACACGCCACTTACGTCACACATTGACATAATAAGTGCTCCAAATGACAGATATCCGATATCTGGTGTCCATACGTCTCACTCACACATGCATAAACGTGGCTTCACGCTATAGTATGATAGCGTGGAGTCCTTCTTTTTTTACTAGCTCGTGTTTATCTAATAGTAAAAACCTACAATTATCTATACATTTCATATCGACCAATAAGTTATCCCTATTTAGTTTACAAAAGGGTTTTATTAATTGTATGCATAAATGCATTTTCTCAAGCTTCCACGTCTACACATCTCGAGTAATTCCCCAAGGCCACCAGACATCGATACATCGCCGAGACGTTTCGCGAAACGCAATAACTGTGTCAAGTGGACCAAAGAGATAACCGGGGTAATGGGTTCTAATCACACTCCGGTGCAAGCCAAGCGAATCGAACGAGTCTATTAATAAGTTACTGATTTGATTACAGTGACTTATTAATAATAGGTACGGAATATTCAATCGATTTATTTTATTTTACGGAATACCGGTACAAATGTTTCAAAATGTAGGAAAAAAACAAATCTGCTGATCCAATGAATACCTAATGCCATGTTGGATAGTAACCCTGGTACCATCTAAACCTCCGTGAACTCCATCCTAGGGCCTGCACCGGCGTAGGATGCATAGGGCGTACCCAGCCAGGGCAGTAGAGGATTGCACAAGCGTCCTTCTGTTGCCCCTGACACTCTATGCGGCAAAGTTGGAAGACCCGGGGGTTTTAGCCGGTAAGAGTCCGACATAACACGTCACTCCCCTGTGTATCCATGAGTATTTCTCCCGGTAAAAAAAATCGGCCAAGTGCGAGTCGGACTCGTGCAAGAAGGGTTCTGTACCATTATCTATACAACATTAGACACTATATAATAACCTCCGAGCAAAACACGGAAAAAAATTCAGGTTTGTTGTATGGGAGCCCAACTTAAACACTTATTTTGTTCCGTTTTTATTCATTTGATATGGCGAAAACAGAAATACATCATCTGTGAAAATTTTAACTGTCTAGTTATCAAGGTTCAAGAAATACAACCTGGTGACAGACAGATAGACAGTGGAGTCTTAGTAATAGAGTCTCGTTTTTACTCTTTGGGTATGGAATCCTAAAAAGGCTCTGGAAAATCTCTGGAAATAAGAATTTATACTATATGTATGTTAGACTTAAGGTATATAGTATATAGGCCAATACTGCTTTTTAATTATTTATTATTATTATTAAATCGGAAAAATATCGCGCTTACAGAAATCAACAACATTGATTCAATTTCGCAGCGTCCATGGCGCGAATTTAGCTAACTCAAAGAGCTGGAGTAACTTACTGCGCGTGAGTAACAGAGTTGACCGTGGGGAACTCAAGGGGGCAACTTAACCCCTCTTCCTAGAACTCTTGCCAAGGTACCAAAACCTGCTTACACCCATGGAGATGACGCAAATATTTCTGCTCAGTCACCCCTGTAGCAAGCATCATGCAAACAACAACAGGTAAATACACACAAAACGTAAACACAGACATTAACGAACACACAAACAGACATAATAGTGAACAATATCGACTTACTATTTGAGATGTCTGCGCAGGCGGCGGTGAACAGAAAATAATTATGTTAATAACGTAATAAACATTATGTTTGACTAGTTAGCTACTCTTTGTACCTACATATGTAATGTAAATAAATATATGATTATGCAGTATCTGGGAGAATATGGAATTATCATTGAATAAATAAAATATAATACTTATAAAATAATACATTCTTCAGACTGACACACCATACCCTGTTCCAAACTAAGCTTATACTATTTATACTAGGGCAACTGATAGACATACTTAAATACTTCTATAAACATCCATGACTTGAGTACAAATGTCCATGTTCATCACACAAAACATTAGCCCCTAGCGGGATTCGAACCCGCGACTCTTGTTTTCGTCGCCAGGGTCTCTGACCACTCGACCAACGGGCCTGTCTAAAAAAATCCTACAATGTACCATATAATAAACAATGTACTTACATACAATTTAAATATTTTATTGTTTAAATAATTATATCTTAGATTTATTTAAGCGACGAGGTAGCCACTTGTAACTACTTTTCCATCGAACCCAATTAGATTTTTGGCTAAATGTGATGAAAGGAGCCTATTTGTGATTTAAGAAGCATCAGGTGTCACTGAAAACCAGCGCCTTGGTGATTTATAGTCACCTCGTCACATGCTGAGTGGGCGCCATTTTGGTCCCATATTACTTTTTTTTTTTTTTATATCTATACTAATATTATAAAGAGGAAAGATTTGTATTTTTGTGTGTGTCATCGTCCTCCTAGCGTTATGTCCCGTGCTTAGACGGGGTCCGCTTAGACCATGATCCAGGATTTAGCGAGTCTGGTAATTACATTGAAGCGACTGCCGATCTGACCTTCGTAACCCTAAGATAGGGGAAGCAGACAATTTCTGAATCACGGTTACAAATCCAAAGTTGTTTGAATTTGCAGGTTTCATCACGATGTTTTCCTTCACCGTCGAGCTAGTGGTATAAATACGTACATAGACTTGAAAAACCCAGAGGTACGTGTCTGGGTTTGAATCCGCACTCCTCGGTTAAGAGGCGCGTGTCCTTACCATTGAGCTATCACCGCTCCCTATTGTATTTTTGTGTGTGTGTGTAGGTTTGTAATGAGTAAACTCAAAAGTTACTGTGCCGATTTCAATTTTTTTTTTACCATTGGAAAGCTGCATTATCCGGAAGTAACATAGGCTATATTTTATCCCCATATTCCCACGGGAAAGGATCTACGCGGGTAAAACCGCGGGGCGCTGCTAGTTTTCAACATGTATCTACTTGGTATAGACCAAATAAACTATTCTATTCTATTCATATTGCTCCTTGGTTCTACCCACCTACCCCTTAGGTGAAGCGTGATGATAAGAATGTATATATATGTATTTTATAATTACATCATTATGTAAATTATCATCATCATCTTTTCCCAGCATATTTACATAAGCTCAATGAACAATATTAATTATAGGCAAGTACTTATCTTTAATTATATTATTATAATTGCGCCGTTGCATTACAAATAGGACAACGCGATAACACGCTGTTCTATATATAGAATGTGACGAGATTTGTATTTGCAATATACAAATCATTTCATATGATGCTAGGCAAGATAACGATGAAATGTACCTATGCTTTTAATTTCTATTATAATACATACATAACATCACGCCCACAATCCCCGAAGGGGTAGGCAGAGTCAAAGGGGCAGCATGCCCCCTCAACCAAATTCAGCCAAAAATAAAGCCGGGCTGGTTTGATGGAAAATTGTGAAAAAGCAGTGACAAGCGGCTAACCTGTCGCCTACACAATCACACACCCAAAACCCGATATACCATTAGTCGCCTTTTACGACATGCTAGGTAAGAACCACAGTTGGCACATTCTTTTTTTTTGTCCCGGATGCACATGGGCCAAGTCCTAGACCAACATGGGACAAATCCATTCAATTCCAACTATTAGTCTGCAAATATTATATATCATTTATATATAGTAGTGAATTTATCGTTCAATATTTTACCTATAAATGCGAGATTGATTCTGTCTGTCTGTTCCGTTTCATGCGTAAGCCAATAATGCGATTATGATGTATCGTAGGTACGCGAAATGTTTCAACGGCGTTTATACAAAACATTATAAAATATTTTAAATGTTTATATATTTCAATTCAAGTACATTCTCTGGTAATGTATTAAATTCATATTTTTCCATATTTTTTGGAAAAACATAAATTCTGTTCTTACTTTTCAAATTCAAATTTTACCTAATTCAAAATATCTTTATTTATATGGGCTTCAAGAAAGCATGTATAATTAGTCAATACAAATAAAAAACCGATAAGAAATAATACTACCACCGGTTCGGAAGGTAGACTCTATCGAGAAGAAACCGGCAAGAAACTCGATAGTTACCCTTTTAAATGACAAATTTTACAAATTTGTAAACTTAATTAATCCACTTATTCTACTTAGACTAGATATCACTGCAGGTGAACACTTCATTATGAAGTTAACCATACATTCTTGTCATTGAGTGAAACCGAAATACATTTAACAGAGTTAATTTTGCATAAATTTCCTCATGGTTTTTTTTCTTAAATTAAACACGGGCTAAGTCGCGAGCTACAGCTTATCCTAACTAATGTTATTAACGCGAATGTGAGTTTGTCACGCTTTCACGCCTAAACCATTTAACCGACTTAAAAAATTCTTTTACCATTAAAAAGCTACATTATCAGCAAGTAACATAGCCTATATTTTAACCTCACATTCCCAAAAAAACGGAAGTTACGAGTAAAACCGCGGGGCGCGGGCGCTACTTACTGTAATTACTAAGCGTTTCTTTAAGATTAACGCTGTCCATATCACAGCAAAGTACGGAGACGGCGTCTACTCGACGGCAGGTCCCAGGTTCAGGATGGCAGTCCCGACGAGACATGTGGAAGCATTTGCCCAGCTTCAGGTGCTGGCTCTGGGGCTCTGGGTGCTGCGTCGATGCCTCAGGCGGCTGTTGCTAAAGAAGAAGCAAATTGGTGTTAGAAGACTTGCCAGTTATTGGGCGATAAGTACATATCATCACGCCAACAATCCCCAAAGAGGTAAGCAATATTTAAGGAGCAATAGGGGTTAGTTAGTTAGTTAGTTGGGCATTTGTTTTCCACACTTAGCCTCATAGGTGGGCCATTGTGCGTAATAGAGCAATAGGGGTGATGACTGCATTAAAAAAACTATAATTCTACTTAATCCGTCAGTTAGATTATACAAAAATACTAGACACATTCACTGCTCCTTGTCCTGCACTCTGCGTACCTACTCTTTAAGGGATAGCGGACAATAGTATAATAAAGTAGGTATACATGGAGGACGCGTTTTTGTTACAAAAATACCGCTTCATTACCGTAAGCAAAAATAAAATGGTTTTGTCACGGACTATTAAAAAAAGAATTACTCCTCGCTATCATAGTATGATGCCACGGTTATGCATGAGTGAGTGAGATACTTATAAATTATAAATTGTAAATTTTTAGTTCGTAAGTTAGATTTATCAAAAAATATTGTTGAATACGTATTTTTTGCTTTACTAATACTCAAAAATTACAAGTGCTTAAAAAATCTGAAATTTAGCGCTTTATGTCACTTGAACAGTATAATTTTACACACCTAGTGACGTCATACGGTACTTTAAAGCGCTGTATCTTCATAATTTTTTGTTTGTTGAAGAAAAGAAAAAATACGTAAGCAATATTTTTTTGTAATCTCAATAGGGGACTATAACATTTTTCTGAGGAAAATAGCCTATTGGAACACTTATTATGTCAATGTGTGACGTAAGTAGCGTGTCAAGTTGGAGCACCCGAGGAGCTTCAACGTCTAGTTAATGGCGCGGAGTTCTACTGCTTTTAACTTGTCCGTTTTTTATAAAAAAAAATTACAAGGTTCAACATCCATTTTCCTAAAATATGTATGTATGTAGTGTTCCTTACCTCTCTGGGAGCAGGCTGCTCGAGGTCATCTACCCTCATCTCGATGGAGGGTATGTGCATCAGCAGGTACATCACTAGAGCCCATAGTGCAGTCTGTGGACAATGATTACATCTATCAATGAATGAAAAAAACAGTCGAATGAGGGTTTTCACAAATACAAAAACCGCCGGATGGCACGAGGGAGTCTCGTGGTCTTATCACTGTCACTATTGGCTCTTTGTTGACAGCATGTCAGTTTGTTCTGAAAACCTACCAATGAGGAGGGTGACAAGACCGTACGACACAGTTACGCTATCTATCTGATGTTTTAATTCAAAAAACCCTCATTGTGAATCTCCTCTTTTCTTTGAAGTCAGTTGATTAAATCTATTCACGAAAACATGTACGAATAAATTTGTAACGTACAAATGGCCACATTGGAACCCTAGAAAGCTGATGTTATTTTTTTATGAAGTAATCTCTTATTAATTTTTTGGTCTCTATCTGCTAGTCCAAGGTGCCCGTCATACATAGATATTACGAGCTGTGACAATTTTTCGCGGAGAGCCATAATAATGATCAGGGTTCATCCAAAATCTTAGAAAAAAATTGGGGTTCCGTAAAATAAAATGTATTTGTTTGGTGCTCTGTTATCTTTAAAGTTTAGGAACCCTTGATTTTAGAAACAAGAAGAAAAAACAAGATATGTCTAAGCAGAAAAATGTGTCAGCCTTTCTTTATATTCTTATAAACAGTATCTTTGACAAGCGATGGCGCATTCGGTAGTGATCCTGCTCCATTCGCCAAGAATTGTGGGTTCGATCCTCGCCCAGGACAAATATTCGTATGATGAATACTTGTGTTTGTTCTGTGTCTGGGTGTTAATATCCAATATTTTAGTATATATTTGTAATACCATTGTTGTTTCTGATATCCGTAACACAAGTGCTTTAGCTACTTACTTCGGAGTCAGATCAATGTATGTGATGTAGTTTGATATTTATTTATTTATAGTTTATTTATTGTCTCTATTTCAGTAGAAACATCAATAATCTGATATTGTCGAATTTCTTTTCCTACTTTATCATACATACATACATAATAACATCATGCCTCTAGTGTAATACATAGAAACGCATTATGGAACAAATGTTCCCATTTGTAAAGTACATATATGATTATGTATCGACCTACATAGAGAACAATGATAATTAAAATGTATTAACGTTATGTTGCAAACAAATCGCAAGGCCACACATTCAGATGAAACTCGGTTTGCTTAGTTTAATTATTATGTAGTAGATATACGTTACATTGTACAATGTTGCTATTAGACTGTATGTTTGTATATAATATATAAAACTAAATAAATATCAGACTTTGTTAAGATATGACGATCCGACGTTTCTGATCTACCCCAAGATAGTTAAGATTGTAGTTCGAATAAACGTTTCAACACTAGATATTTAATGATCTGACAACGTCACGCTTTACATTATATAACGAACTAACAAAGTAATTCTCACCACTAATATATAAACAACAAACTAAGACGATTAACCGGGGCTTGTATATAAACATCTATGTTCTTGCAAGCAAATCTCATTTATATTACAAACGCCAAATATTTATGTGTGGCTGTTTCTCTCTTACTCTTTCTCACAAAAACTTCTAAATATATATTTTATGAAAACTTTACAATAGTATATCAGAACAACACATAGGCTATAGCTCGAATTGTTGATGTAGCACACAAGCGAAGACGCGGGTAGAAGCTAGTGATATATATTAATCCTAATGCAAGGTATACAGAATATCAGCGTCGTGGCACCCTGGTGCTTAGCCAAATGCGCGCGAACGATTCCATAACGAACTTCGCTATCGCTCGTATCGCGCCACAGACTTATTCGGGTGGACAAATCGGGAACTAACTCCGAGTTCCGCACTATGAGTTCTTAGTAAACAAGTTTGTGGCGCGATACGAGCGGTAGCGAAGTTCGTTATGGAATCGCTGGCGCGAATTTGGCTAAGCACCTGTGTCACGGCACGTGCTGAATTTTGCTTTTGCTTTTATATGTATAATTATTGTATTTTAGTGCTAAATAAATGTTTATTCATTTATTAATTCAACAACAATATTTAAGGGCAACAATCGATATACAACAATCGATGAGGCGCATAGCGGTCGTTTTCGCTATTTTTACATCACTGAACCCAAGATTAGACCGACACTGGACACTTTACCAGTATTTATTTATCATAGGCTATTATTTTACACGCAAACAGTTATTTTTTATCCAACAGACCACCTCGCGAGGCTAAAACTGAACCATTGGCTATTTATAGCCGCGCATCGAACAGGTGGTCCGAATATATTCCAGATGAGAGATTTGTTGTCATTCGCGGTGTTCGGCGGTTAACGGTTCTGTTGATTTAACAGCGAGGATATCGTGCTATAGAGTGATTAGATGATATTCCATGTCGCTCTGGAACTCGAAAAACATGAACTGTGTTCTTAACCTAGTATCAAAGCAAAGGCGACTATGTAGGTGTCGAATTTGTGATTATGAAGGCGACGTTCTAGGCACTTGTTACAGCTTTTCCACAATTTTCCATCTCACCCATCTCAGAACTTTTTCATAACTTTTGTAAATTCGTGTACGTTAGTGACATATGATGAAATAAATCGGTTTAGTTGCTTTTATAGGCTATTAAATAAATAGGTGCCGTTATTAAAGCTAACTTAAACATAGTTAATTGCTCTTATCTCTAATTCATCATAATTAATCCATTTTAAATACAATACTTAGGTCAGATTGTTTATGTACAACAAAAAACGCTTTTAAAGAATATTTTCATCATCATCTTCCTAGCTTTATGTCCCGTGCTTAGACGGGGTCCGTTTAGACCATGATCCAGGATTTAGCGAGTCTGGTAATTACATTGAAGCGACTGCTGATCTGACCTTCGTAACCCTAAGGTAGGGGAACCAGACAATTTTTGGATCATGGTTACAAATCCAAGTTTCATCACGATGTTTTCCCTCACCGTCGAGCTAGTGGTATGAATACGTACATAGATTTGAAAAATCCAGAGGTACGTGCCCGGGTTTTAACCCACACTCCTTGGTTAAGAGGCGCGTGTCCTTACCATTGAGCTACCACCGCTCTATCTAATATTCTTTTAAAGAATATTTTAATAGTGTATTTTTATAGCTGAATCAAATCTGTGAAGACAATAACTGCAGTTCTCATTTGAAATCGGAGCCCACGTAACTATCTACGTACTATTCATATCCCATAGAAGTAATAAATTTTTTTGCATTATTCTCTTAATGATAGTTCTAAAATCCTCAATCACTCAATCACAATGTGACTAAATTAAACATACATACATACATATTTTAACCATTTATTGGGGCTGGCGTGAATGAGACAACAGTTGTGCCGTTCCCTCCTACTCCTACTAAGCTCTCCTAATGGTAGGAGCTCTAGGACATACTCCTCGTTCTCCCACCATTCAGTAGTTGGTATGAGTCTAACGCCCGTAGTCCCCGAACAGGCAGACAGCCCCCTTAACTACATTCAGGAAAAAATAAAGCTGGCCTGACTTGGATAGAAAACTGTAAAAAAGTAGTGACAAGTGGCTAGCTCGTCGCCTACACAATTACGCACCCAAAACAAGATTTTTTTTTATATCATACAACATCACATACATTGATCTGACTCCGAGGTAAGTAGCTAAAGCACTTGTGTTACGGATATCAGAATCAACAGTGGTATTACAAATATATACTTAAATATTGGATATTAACACTCAGACACAGAACAAACACAAGTATTCATAACACGAATGTATGTCTTGAGTGGGGATCGAACCCACAAAAATATACCATTAGGCGCCTTTTACGTTATGCTAGGTAAGGAACACAGTTGGCGTATTATTTTCAAGTCTCAGACCAACATGGGACAAATTATACTTAATTAAACCAATATTGACTTTTGCACCGGTCAACATAGGACAACATAATGCAACAGATGGAAACCCGAGGGTTTTCTGCTATATCTAAAGGACGACCACCAAGGGGTTTTAGTGGATAAACATTTCACACTTAATCGGGACCTCCCGCTATTAAGTCGTCGAGCATCTTCAGATTTAGAAAAAAAAAAATTGCCCAGACTGACACCAATTCTCTAGTTCCAAACTAAGCTTATGCTTGTACTATGGATACTAGGTGAACGGATAGACTACTTTAATACGTTTATTACCATGACTCGAGTACAAATGTCCATATTCATCACACGAAACAATGGCCCCTAGCGGGATGCGACCCCCGCGACCCTTGGTTGCGTGGCCAGGGTCTCTGACCACTCGACCAACGGGCCTGTCTATGTCTGTCTTTTTCCCTCGACATAAAAAAAAGGTTAATAGGGTTGCTACCTTTATTTGGAGGTAAAATAGTATTTCTTTCAAAACGTAGCAAAAAATATAGCACTTTTGGAAAATTAAAGAAAATAAATAGTACACATTAATATTCAGTCATTATTTATTTTTCGATCTGTATTTAATATTACTTTTAGCTTTGGTTAACAAAGTGAGTGAGCGACGAACGACGTGATGCGTTTTGTTCTGAAATTCCGAATGCTGCGTTACGAGTGCGTTTAGGCACAGTTAATATATAAAAAGCGCGACAATGGAATGACCGATAAAAATCTAGTATTATTCGTACTATACATTTTTTCTATAACATATAGTACAATTGACTGAAATATAGTACGATACTATATAATATAGTACAGGTGGCAACTCTAGGTTAAGCCAACATTGAATACTTCATTTTATCTTTTAAACCGTTCAGTAGTTATTCTACGGTACGTGGATTGGTGTCGTACAAAAATATACCTACGTCGTTTATATTTTAAACACCTTCCTCGAAAGACCGATTTCTCTGAGCTATTTCTATCGGCACCGTTTTTTTTATTTACTTTTAATAGTGTAATTATACCTAGTGTGACTACGATCGCTGAACTGCGCCTGAGATGCACGGTGCAGGGCGGGAAAGTTGACAATAGGGATGATAACTGCATTAAAAAACTATAATTCTATTTAGTCCGTAAGTTAGATTATACAAAAATACTAGACACATATTTTTCGCTTTATCAAATGAACAAAAAATCACAAAGTTAAGAGCATCAAAGTTTTGAAGTGGGGGCTTGCGACGTCACTATTTTGTAAAAATCATACGAAAGCGTGACGTCACTCGCCACTTGAATACATTGTATCTTCGTCAATGTTTGTTTGACAAATAAATAAAAAAATACCATGTATCATATTGTATATATTTAACATACATACATACATACATAATGTTACGCCTTTTTCCCATGGGGGTAGGCAGAGATCACGTACTTATAAATTTAACACCTATAATTATATTTGAAGCATTATTTTTTCACACCGCTAAGATGGCAAACAGGCTTTAACCCTGATGATAAACAATCACCGTAGCCTAAAGGAGACTGTAACACTAGGGCTTGTAAAGGTTTCAGCGCTCTGTCAGGTAATCTAGTAAAAGACTGACACCTTATGTCCCCTATCGTTAGGCGCTGCAAATCTGTAATACAGAATCTATATTTCTATTTGACCAAACTTAATTCAGCACTTGGCCGCCGCTATTCACCGGTTTTCACCAAGAGGCTGGCTCTACACCGTTCTAGAATGACAAAACGAATGCCTAAAACTAAACCTACAAATAAAATACATGCCCGGTACGTTTACAGATTTGAAAGACCAAGGTAGGTACATACCCGGGATTGAATCAACACTCCTCGCATGTTAGCTCAAGCATCTCACACGAGGAGCTGTGCCATTGAGCTACCACGATGGGTATCGAACTAGTAGTGTTGCCGAAAAATCGATAGTTTTGCAATCGATAGTTTAACGGCCAAATCATCTATACGATCGATAGGATAATCGGTAGGATCGATAGTATCGATGTCTCTCTTAGTGCAATACTATCGATAGTATTTCTGTTCACCGATAGTTTTCAGTTAGATAATTGATATTAGCCTATCGAGCGGCAACACTACAAAACAGACGTTTTATCTCGAATGCCATTATAAGAAACTATCTAAGCCACGCCAGCCGCAAGAATATCGCCGATAGACATTTATATCGTAATTATAGTAACCATTTAGTTCAGTTCCCGCCGTTTAGATTATTTACACATGTAGGCATGGCATTGCAACATCGCACATGTGCTCGCGTGGAAGTTGCGTCTGCGCATAGGGCCGGCACTCGTGGTAAAGTGCCTCAGATGTTGTTTATTTCATAAAATTTTATTATTATATAAATATATAAATTTAAGATTATAAATAACAAGCAACGTTCCGCGGTTTCAACCGCACAGATCTCGTTCCCATTGGCATGCGGAGATAAAATATATTCTATGTTACTCGCTGATAAAGTAGCTTTCGATAAAATAATATTAAATAAATAAATATCAGACTACATCACATACATTGATCTGACTCCGAGGTAAGTAGCTTAAGCACTTGTGTTACGGATATCAGAAACAACAGTGGTATTACAAATAAATATTGGATAATAACACCCAGACACAGAACAAACACAAATATTCATCACACGAATGTTTGTTCTGGGGATCGAACCTACAACTCTTTCGGTAGAATCATATTTTTGTATTATTATGACTATTCATAAGTGCTTTTGTGGAGCCTACATGAATAAAGATATTTCTATTTCAATTTCTTGGCGTATGGGACAGGGTCACTACCGAATGCGCCATCGAGCTAGTCAAGAATTTGTAAGTATTTGTTGTTCCATTGATTAAAGAATTTTTAAAACCGATCGAAAACAAACAAACAATCCAATCTTTCCTCTTTATAATATTATTAAAGAAAAACTGAGATTTAGGGAGTCGGTATTGATAAGCATATACAACCTCATTGTTCACTGGCCTTTCGTGTTAAAGAGAGAACTGTTTATGATTTTCGTTCTATACCTAAAAGCTATATGACATCATCCACTTAAATTTCCCAGGTAATATTCGTCATCGGTGTAGGTTTCAACGTCAAAACTAGTTTCCCGGTATCATCAGGATCAAGAGTCAATATCAAGCCACCTCATCCAGACTTTTATGTGGGCTATTTTAATCACCAAAATATCGAATAACAGGAAATAATTGAACTGTACTGGCTACTAAACTTCTAACCTGCCTTGTGTACATATTGAAAAGCAACATAAACATTTAATTGTGTGCTAATCTCTTTAAAAATAGAAAGAAAAAGTTGGAATTACCCCAAATCTGTTATCAAACAACCTGAAAGATTTACTTATAAAAACGAATGCTTCATCGCCGTGAATGCAGTATAAAAACCCTTATCCGATCAAGCATATTAGACAGGAGTATAAACCATTAGTATCGTCAGCCCTGAGCCGGCTGAGTCATTGCGTCTGCGCATATGTGGTTTTATGTAAATCATAACTCAGCCCGCAGATCGCACTCGATCTATTCGCTATTCGGCCTTTTTTACAGATGGCTAATGCGTTTCGACCATTTGCTCTGAATAGTTGCCTAGCACATCAACAGGAGTACCACTTTTATTAATGGCTTGAATATCTTTACTTCAAGACCTTTTATACATACATACATACATTTTCCAGACTGACACACCAATTCCCTAGTTCCAAACTAAGCGTAAGCTTGTGCTATGGATACTAGGCGAACGGATAGAAATACTTAAATACGTTTATAAACATCCATGACTCGAGTACAAATGTCCATGTTCATCACACGAAACATTTGCCCCTAGCGGGATTCGAACCCGCGACCCTTGGTTTCATGGCCAGGGTATCTGACCACTCGACCAACGGGCCTGTTTTCTTCGTGTATTTTGAGATGGAAACTCTTCGTCTTATATTACAATGCATACATACATACATAACATCACGCCCATAATCCCCGAAGGGGTAGGCAGAGCCAAAGGGGCAGCAGGCCCCTTTAACCACATTTAACCAAAAACAAAACTGGTCTTGGTTAGGTGGAAAATTGTGAAAAAGTAGTGACAAGTGGCTAACCTATCGCCCACACAATCAAATACCCAAAACTCGATACGCCATTATATTAGAAACTGGGCATTTTATAAGATTAAGAAACATAAATATTATTTACAAGTGATTCCATGAGAAGTGATCAAGTAGGTTTGGCCACATCTATAGACAGGCCCTTCTTTCCTACTTTGTACGTGCCTAGGGCCTCGGCCCTGGCGATAGAAAAAGGCATCCAAAGTCTTAGATTATCATAGATAACCGCTATTTATGACCAAAAAGACTTAGTTTTGTAATGTGCCCCGGGCCTCCAGTGGAGTAAAGCCGACTCCAATCTATAACCATCATGTCATCTACAAGACAGTCAAGACTGTGTCAACTTCTCCACAAAATAGTCAAGACTGTGTCAACTACACCAGAAAACAGTCAAGACCTTGAGTGTCAACGGATGCCGTTGTTGAACAATCACGCTATACATTCATACAACGTGCTGACTGAGTTATTCTCACCGCTAAGCTTAAATAATACTAAATATAAATGAATATCAGACTACATCACACTGACACACATTCATCTGACTCCGAGGTAAATAGCTTAAGCACTCGTGTTACTGATATCAGAATCAACAATGGTATTACAAATATATACTTAAATCTGGATATTAACACCCAGACACGGAACAAACACAAGTATTCATCATACGAATATTTGTCCTGGGTGGGGATCGTACCCACAACTCTTAGCGCATGGGGCTAGGTCACTACCGAATGCGCCAACGAGCTTGTCAAATGAAATACAACTAACTCAATCAATTGGGCCTTTGTGCCCGAGCACTCAGCATCTAACTCAGAGTACTTCCAATTTTGGTACGAATATGTACCTGTACAAAGGATACACAAAGGTTTAATAAAATTGATTTTATACTTCTCCGTGATTTGTGACATATTGACTTTGTACGATTCCACGCGTAGACCACTAAATTAATTACCTATCGTAAAATAAGATCATCATTCATCTTCCTAGCGATATGTCCCGTGTTTAGACAGGGTCCGCTTAGATTATGATCCAGGATTTAGCGAGTCTGGTAATTACATTGAAGCAACTGCCGATCTGACCTTCGTAACCCTAAAATAGGAGAACCAGACAATTTTTGGATCATGGTTACAAATCCAAAGTTGTTTGAATTTGCAGGTATCATGACGATGTTTTCCGTAAAATAAGATATCCAAAGAATTACAATTCTAGGAACTATTACTTTTATTTTTTAAAGTACATAATAAAATATAAATAAATATCAGATTACATCACATACATTGATCTGACTCCAAAGTAAGTAGCTTAAGCACTTGTGTTACAGATATCAGAAACAACAGTGGTATTACAAATATATACTTAAATATTCAATATAAACACCCAGATACAGAACAAACCCAAGTATTCATCATACGAATATTTGTCTTGGGTGTGGATTGAACCCACAACTCTTTGGCGCATGGAGCAGGGTCACTACTAAATGCGCCATTGAGCTCCCGATCTTTTAATCTTGCGAGACGCGCGACAAAACTGTTATAAATATTATTAACTGTTATTTATTAATAACAGATCGAGTATCCTATGGGGAGAGTGGTGAACAAAAATATAATTTTTATATACCGTTAAGTATTATTCACCTGCATTCAATAAATGTCATCACACTAAATAGTGTATTTTGTTAAAAAAAATGTTGTTTGCTAGAGTTTGCCTTAGTTCGACCTCCTTGGACATTTCTAGATATCCTATTTACCCCAATTCTAACCATCACGTTAACACACTAGTCATGTTGCCGACAAAAATAACGACTCAAATAGCTCCCAGAGTCTCAAGAGGTCAGCCGCATACGGCCGGACCTCGGTCAATTATCCAATATCCACTTCCTCTCCGGGAATTACCGGCAAGGACCAGGCTGGAGTCAGAAATACCGACGAGTAATTGAATGGAAGATTATGTCTGCGGCGTTTACGTAGACTGGAGAAGATATTAGTCATGTTAATTCAAAGAAAATCGTTTCGTCAACATGCTTGATCAACTACGCCAATGAGAGGTTTTTTTTTAATTAAAACATCTAAAAGATGGCGTAACTGTGTCGTGCGGTCTTGTCACCCTCCTCATTGGTTAGTTGTCAGACCAAACTGACATGCTGTCAACAATTAGCCAATAGTGACAGTGATAAGACCACAAGACTCTCTCGTGCCACCTAGCGAATTTTGTATTTTTAAAAACCCTCATTGTGAGAACAATGTTTTTATTACGTTTTACACTTATCTATCTAACCTAACTCGATGTTTGGCTGAATGTGGTTTCAGGAGCTCATCTTTCCTAAGACTCCGCCTACCTCTTCGGGGATTACGAGCGTGATGATATTTATTATGTATGTATGTATTAAATAAATAAATAATAAATAAATTCTACAGACTGACACACCAATTCCCTAGTTCCAAACTAAGCTATTTAAGCTTGTCCTATGGATACTAGGTGAACTGATAGACATATGTACTTAAATACGTTTATAAACAACCATGACTCGAATTCAAATGTCTATGTTCATCACACGTTTGCCCTTTGCGGGATTCGAACCCGCGACCCTCGGTTCGTTTGTAACCAGGGTCTCTGACCACTCGACCAACGGCCCGTCAAATATCGTGGTAGCATGCGCCGCCTAAGGACCAAGAGGTCCCGGGTTCAAATCCCGGGTCGGACCAAGAATTTGTGGCTGGTTATTTCAATATTGAAATTACTCAGTAACAGACCGGAGTCAGGAAGTTGGCCATTTAATCACCCCCGTGCCTTGGAAAGCACGTTAAGCCGTTGGTCCTGCGCCTGACCTCTCTCCGGTCATGTCGAATTGCCGTCTCACCGGACTATCAGAGTGAAAGAACAGAGAGTGCACCTGTGTTTGCGCACACGCTTGTGCACTATATATCTCCTGCTCAGACGGCTAATCCTCGTTGAGATTGGCCGCCGTGACCGATATCGGTTAGAGACATTGTTATTTGTATGCATGTATGTATGTATGTATGTAATTTTTTTAACTTTAACGTAGGTTTAGCGTAGGTTATTTATTTATCCGAGGAACCACGAGAGATCATCCTAAACGTACGATAAATAAACAATCATAGACCGGATTCCACTCAAGTGGAACCATAGATTAACAAATATGATCGTGTATATTATGTGTAGTTTTAAATCCGAATAAACCACCTTCTTATACACTATAACAGCGCCCAGCAGTTTCGCTCGCTTAGCTCCCGTTTTCTCAAGAATATAACTAACTAAACTTCACGCCACTTCCCTAGCGGGGTAGGCAGAGAGAACCGAACGCCATATGGCACGATACTTACACACCTCACTCGCCTCTTCAACATTCATAATCCTTTTCATACAAGCTCTACGGTTTTTATGACTTCTAACATCACCTTCTTTTAATACACGACCAATCTGGTCGTGGCCTTAAGATAATAAAAATAAAATTTAGCCTTATATTACTTGCTGATTCCATTGGTAAAAGATTTATTTAAATCGGTTCAGTAGTTTCGGAGCCTATTCAATATAAACAAACAAAGAAATCTAAGTTTTTTACACTAATAATATTAAAAACATTTTAAAACGTTTACAAAGAGAGCGGTGGTAGCTCAATGGTAAGGACACGCCCCTCTTAACCGAGGAGTGCGGATTCAAACCTGGGCACGTACCTCCGGATTTTTCAAATCTATGTACGTATTTATACCACTAGCTCGATGGTGAGGGAAAACATCGTGACCTGCAAATTTAAACAACTTTGGATTTGTAACCATGATCCAAAAAATTGTCTGGTTCCCCTATCTTACCAGACTCGCTAAATCCTGGATCATGGTCTAAGCGGACCTCGCCTAAACACAGGACATAACGCTAAGAAGATGATGATAAAACGTTTACAACTTCCACCATTCAGTTAGCTGGATACTCAAAAGAATAATCTATTTCCAAATCTCACTAAGGAAAAACATGACAATCTCGTAACAAGGTAATCTACATACCTTACATAAGCTCTTGACTCCATCAGAAGCTTGTACGTCATCCTGTGAATATACGGGCCATGAACGTTATCAAGTGGCTGTATTAACTCGTATCTCAATTTGAGAAGTGGGCTATCCAGGACTTAACATAACAAATATGACGCTGGCAGATAAGATACGCAGACTTAGGGTTGACTGACAGTTATACGGACGCGCAAAAATGTATAAACTGCGTACATAGACTAATATTCAAAATTCAACATTCAAAATGTCTTTATTTATGTAGGCCTTAAAAAACAGCACTTATAAATCGACAATTTTACAAAATCTTTAGAGCAATGTGAATCTACCACCGGTTCGCAATGCTGATTCTACCGAGAAGAAACTCGGTAGGGGTCTGACGCAGAATGTGCACTTCGCAAAATGTACACTCGACAAAAAATGCGCATTTCTCATTTGGTGCACTTCTCAAATTGAGCACTTCGCAGAATGCGCACTTCGCCAAATGTGCATTTCGCAAAATGAGCACTTCGCAGATTGAGCACTTCGCAGAATGAGCACTTTTTGTGGAAGTTGTTAATTAATAAAAAATATATGGGTACTGGGTATTTAAAATAAAATAAACACTTTTACCCACAAAGTAATCATTTATTTGAAAAGTAATCGGTAGTTACTCTTTTCAGCGTCAAAATATACATGAGTAATATACACTTTTTTTAATGTTCTAAACCAAATCATACAATCTATGACTGTGGGAGATGACATAATATGATTACAATAAAAGTGTAAGATTAACCAGAGCAGACCAGCCCCCAAAGGTGGCAGCTGTGCACAAAAGCATGACGTATAATTGAATAACAATCTAATATATACATACATACATATCATCACGCCAAGAAACCCCGAAAGGGTAGGCAGAGTCAAAGGGATCGCTTGCCCCTTTAACCAAATCCACAAAAAAATAAAACTGGGCACGGTTTAATGGAAAATTGTAAAAAATTTGTGACAAGAAGCTAGCTTGTCACCTACACAATCACCATTAGTCGCCTTTTACAACATGCTGGGTAAGGAACACATTTAGCAGATCAACATGGGACAAGTGTATATATCTATCCATGTCTATGGAAAAATCTTATCGTGATTGTACGTGATGTTTTTCATGTAATTATGGGAGTCAGTCTCAAATCATTTTAGAAAAAAAGTGTATTGATAGTTCAAAATATGATTTAATGGCCCGTAAATCTTCAAAATTCTTAATAAATTCGTACGAGAGTGTTTGTCTATATCACATACATACATACATAACATCACGCCCATAATCCCCGAAGGGGTAGGCAGAGTCAAAGGGGCAGCATGCCCATTCAACCACATTCAGCCAAAAATAAAGTCGGGCTGGGTTAGATGGAAAATTGTGAAAAACAGCAGTGACAAGCGGCTAACCTGTCGCCTACACAATCACACACCCAAAATTCGATATACCATTAGTCGCCTTTTACGACATGCTAGGCAAGAACCACAGTTGGCATATTCTTTTTAAGTCCCAAACCAACATGGGACAGTGGGCTGGGTTGGATGGAAAGCTGTGAAAAAGGAGTGACAAGTGGCTAGCTCGTCGTCTACTCAGTCACATACCCAAAAGCCCGTAAACCATTAGTCGCCTTTTACGACATGCTAGGCAAGAACCACAGATGGCACATTCTTTTTTTTTGTCCCAGATCAACATGGGCCAAGTCCCAGACCAACATGGGACATGGGCCTATATCACGTAATTCATAATTACATTAACACTAAATGTATAATGCCATGTGCATAAACTATATGTATGTATTTTTAACAATAGAGTAAACGGCACTAGATGACACCATCAGCCAATTAAAGTGTTCAATAAATTATAATTATCAAAACGCAATGCTTCGATATTTTTTTATTACAAACAAAGTTACGACAACACGTCTGAGTAACTAATATAAATAGATTAAGATTATTCCGTAATTTTGAAGTTAAAAAACTTTTCCTTATATAAAAAAAAAATATAACAAATGTTTTGAATAAACTGTTATTTTCAAAAAGGAAATCATATTCTGTAATGACCTGTGTACGACGTCATTATTCTCGTCAACAAGACGGACAGCATTTGAAAAGGCGTTTGCCGTATCCAGAAAGTACCAACAACGCGGCCCAAACCAGTTCCCTTGGGGAGCTGGGAGAAACCAGTTCCCGAAACGGAAGCCCTGCCATATTTATAGTCGTACGCTATCAGATAGTCAATATTAATATACACAATAGCACCAAATTCCTCATTACTTATCTATTGCTATTATTAGACTGTTTTCTGTTTTCACCAGATAATGTACGACTTGGACATTTTAATGATATTGTAATATCAATATTCCGAGAAACGGTTGAAGGATCTGTTTCTTTATCTATGAATTATGACAGCTCCTTGACACCAACTTAGTTGTAGCTATAGTTAAGCCCTAACTTGTTATGTCTTATCTGTACTTCAATCTGAACGAGTTAACAAAACAATGTATCTAAATATAGAACAGGACCATTTGTCCCATGTTGGTCTGGGAATTAAAAACAATGTGCCAACTGTGTTCCTTGCCTAGCACGTCGCGATTAATTGGTTTTGCGTATGTTATTGTGTAGGCGATGAGCTAGCCTCTTGTAACAACTTTTTCACAATTTTCCATCTAACCCAGCCCAGTTTTGTTTTTGCCTGAATGTGGTTCAAGGGGCTTGCTGCCCCTTGACTCTGCCTACCCCTTCGGGGATTACGGGCGTGAAGTTATGTATGTAGGTTTTTTGTACTGAATATTATATAATTTTACCAATAATTTTCATATCGGTCCAAGAGTTTTAGAGCGCTTCTTTATCAGCGAGTAACATAGGTTATATTTTATCCCTGTATGCCCCTATATAGAATATTTTAAGAGGAATTAAGAGGGATGTTGTCTGATTTGTAAGATCACTAAAGAATTTCGACTGGCTAAAATACCTTAGTGACGTCACAAAATATCAGCACTTTGTAACAATATCTTGAAGTGATAAATCACATTTCCAAAAAAATTGTTCTTCGAAAATATATTAAAGGTATAAATGTCAGTGTAAACGAAGGAAAACAAAATAATACATTAAACTTTAAAAGGTTTGGTTATGTATTCTATCGTAAATGTTGTAATATCAAATAAATATCAAATATTAAAGTTGAATGGTTTTACAAGCCCATTCAAGCATCTGGCTGGCAGAAAACACAATAGAAAATTTATTTACGGGCACGGAAGGAGCCTTCGTTAGAACGTAATAGTAATAAAAATCTCTTACTGTTAAAGTTGCACATAAATCAGATTCGCAGTTATTTTTCTTACGTAGTAAGTAAATCGCATTTGTAATGATTCTAAATGAAATTAATAAGAGATTCGTCGCCGATTGCGGTATGCGGGCCCCACAGATAATAAAATATGACAGTTTAGTTAAATTTTGGCGCCACGTCGCACAGATACAAAACATTAGTAATCCTTTTTTTTTTTAACTGACCATTTATAGGAGTCATCCATAAAGTACGTCACACGTAAAGGGGGACGAAGGGGGTCTACGATGTGTGACATGGTGTGACAAGGGGTGGGAGGGGTCCTAAGTTTCGTGTCATCACATTTTATAATTTTATAATATCATAATAATTTGCAATTTCTGGATGTAAAATTGCAAAACATGTGATGTCACACTAGGGAGGGGGAGTCCCACAAATGTGACAAGGACGGGGGGGGGGATCAAAAAATTCGTGTGACGTACTTTATGGATGGTCTCTATGTGCTTTTTTGAAGCCTAGATTAATAAAGATATTTTGAATTTGAATTTGAATTACCAGAGTGCTCACTGACTTGAAAGAAAAGGAGGTTGAAATAGTTTCAGATACGCGCCTAAAAATGAATTGCTGTTCGTTATTCTCGCTAAAACTTGATTTTAAAATATTTGTTATTTTCCAGGGAAGGTTCGTTCGGTAAGAAAACATGGAAACATTGCTAGGAAAATAATAAAAGAAAATCCGAAAACGGGGCGTTACGAAGCGCGCCGCGACAGCTAGGTTATTAATAAAAAAAATACATAGTCTTAATCTTTGAAATAAATAGATACTGCTAACGTGAACACGACAATATTATTGTTTAACTAGATGATTATCTATATAAATTGAAAATATCTTATAAAAAATAAATGATATCCGTAGGACAAGCTTATAGCTTAGTTTGTAACTAGGGAATTGGTGTGTCAGTCCGGGGAATTTATTATTATTAATATTTATTTTTTATTATTAATATTTATTATAATTGCATCTATTTTTATTTATATAATTTACCTATCCAGTATATAAACAAAGATACAGCCAAGTTCTCATTGCGGTAGGTATGTCCGTCCGTCAGTAATTGCAGTAGTTATGCATGCAGCCAATAATGCAGCCGGGTCGTGATTGCATGCACATAATTATATTACGTCACAGAGTGCACCTTGCAGTGTACAGACGTGACGGGGTGTAACTACTATAAACGATACATGTCATTGAGCATGTTACCAATCTGCACTACTTAATATTATACAGATGAAATAAATAAATAAAATAAATAAATAATAAATTCTCCAGACTGACACACCAATTCCCTAGTTCCAAACTAAGCTTATGCTTGTACTATGGATACTAGGCGAATGGATAGATATACTTAAATACGTTTATAAACATCCATGACTCGAGTACAAATGTCCATGTTCATCACACGAAACATTTGCCCCTAGCGGGATTCGAACCCGCGACCCTTGGTTTCGTGGCCAGGGTCTCTGTCCACTCGACCAACGGGCCAGTCGTATAATAAATAAATATTTTTTATATAATAAATATTTTTACTTTTGTACGTTTGTAACAAGTATACTTGAAAACTACTGAACTAATTTCAAAAAATATTGTACCATTACAATGCATTATTATTTCTAAATTACATAGGCTTTATCGGGTTTTGGGTGTGTGATTGTGTAGGCGACAGGTTAGCCGCTTGTCACTGCTTTTTCACAATTGTCCATCTGACCCAGCCCGGCTTTATTTTTGGCTGAATGTGGTTGAAGGGGCTCGCTGCCCCTTCGACTCTGCCTACCCCTTCGGGGATCGTGGGCGTGATGTTATGTATGTATGTATGTACATAGACTTTATTTCCTTCAAAATGCGTGCGAAGGCAGGACGGGCCGCTAGTAAAGTAGTAATTTCATTGTGTTTCTTTGAAATAATTACGCTAAATCAGTTGAAAACACTGCAAGTTGTGCTCACTGACTGAAATTATTACAATTACAAAGCACGATGCTAATGAGGATTTTTAAATAAACAAAAACCGCCAGATGGCACGAGGGAGTCTAATGGTCTTATCACTGTCACTATTGGCTCTTTGTTGACAGTATGCCAGTTTGTTCTGAAAACTTACCAATGAAGAGGGTGACAAGACCGTAAATCGCAGTTACGCCATCTATCTAATGTTTTAATTCAAAAAACCCTCATTGGCTTGTCAAGTTAAGGATTTATATCTAGTATTGGACACCCTTTTTCATATCAGTGATATATCACTAATATAATTTACATTACTACTCTATGATTTGTGCTCGATAGTACATACATGCTGACTCGAAATGAGAACAGGTGATATTTCTTTTGAAGTTTAATGAGTCAAGGGAAAACAGTACTCAATGTCAGTCTGCCTTGATAGACCTGGTTATTTTAGTTGTTTATTTGGCCTCTGTAACCTTTACTTGATATTCAATTTCCTGACAATATGGGCAGTACATTAATTAATAAAAAGTACGTTAATTTATTTAGAAAGGCTAACATTAACTGTAAACAGCTAGTTTTTCAAAGTACATAAAGGCGTCTTAAAAATTTACGTTTTTAAAATAGAAAAAATATATCGTAAATTGGAAGTAGAAGGAACTAATTATTTAGCGCTTAATGCTTTGGTTGTTTTATTTAGGAGAGGTGGTAGCTCAATGGTAAGGACACGCGTCTCTTAACCGAGGAGTGCGGGTTCAAACCCGGCACGCACCTCTGGATTTTTCAAAATCTATGTACGTATTTATACCACTAGCTCGACGGTGAGAGAAAACATCGTGATAAAACCTGCAAATTCAAGCAACTTTGGATTTGTAACCATGATCCAAAAAATATGTCTGGTTCCCCTATCTTAGGGTTACGAAGGTCAGATCGGCAGTCGCTTCAATGTAATTACCAGGCTCGCTACATCCTGGATCATGGTCAAAGCGGACCCCGTCTAAGCACGGGACATAACACTAGGAAGAAGATGAAGATGATGATGCTTTGGTTGTTTTTTTACAGCAAAACAAAGATACATCTGTAAATGAAGTTACATACGCCATTTTAATAGCTGCACTTGCTCCTGCGCATTTAAATGAACCGGCGCCTCTGTGTAAATAGTGTTTGACAGCGACGTGCGAATTCCGCGGGTATATTTAGAATGGCATTTCTATGTTTTATGTATTGTTTGATGGCTCATTGATTGAGCATTGCCACCCGGCGGCAATACCGGCACATGTGACTGTTGCCGGGATTAAAATCTATAGTCATCGATCGCATGAACCTCTAGTATTTTATAAACTTATTAGGAAACCTAATTAACCCTATTTTGTAACCGTCTCCACCCCCCTGAACTCGTGTGCCTTGGTCTATTTACTATCATGATCTATTAATATTGTATTGCCCTGAACCAAAAAAAGGTTGTACTGCCTCAACTGAACCAAAAAATCTTGTCTTGCCTACCCCTGGATCAAAAGCTGCGTACGCCCATGCTGGTTCCTAATATCTTGAAAGGAGGACTTGGTGAGGATATGACATCGCCGAAATTGAACAGATGGAAGGCTAGATTAGGGTATAGTCAATTCGAGTCCGAAGCACCGCTCTTTAGTCTCCTCGGGGCACGGAGTAAAAAATTTAAAAGTCAACTAACTAACTCCGTTCAGTTTTCGCAGCTAAACCAATTTGACAAATTGTGATCAAATATAATGCGACAAAGATTTGAATCTTAAATAAATACCATCACTTTTTAGACCACTTCCCGGAGAAAATGATAAATCATTTTCTTCTTCTTCAGATTTTTTAACAAAAAAGACACTACTATTTCATTTCATCTTCCTAGCGTTATGTCCCGTGCTTAGACGGGGTCCGCTTAGACCATGACCTAGGATTTAGCGAGTCTGGTAATTACATTGAAGCGATAAGATAGATAGGGACAATATTTGGATCATGGTTACAAATTCAAAGTTGTTTAAATTTGCAGGTTTTATCACGATGTTTTCCCTCACCGTCGAGCTAGTGGCATAAATACGTACATAGATATGAAAAATGCAGAGGTACGTGCCCGGGTTTGAACCCGCACTCCTCGGTTAAGAGGCGCGTGTCCTTACCATTGAGCTACCACCGCTCTTCATTTATCAATCTAAAAAAGTTAGTGAAACCAATTACATATGTCTCGATGGTAACCAAAAATAAATCCTTACATCAGGTAGTGATTGGTACCAAGTTTATATATAGAAATCAAACCCATAACATATTCAAAGACACGCTTAGAATTAATCAATCGATCACAGATTGAATATCGACGTGTGGCGACAAACACATAACTTAACATTCTTTTAACTTGCTACGACGCATACATATATTGGCATTTGCGCATACACATGTTGTCCATCTCCAGTAGACATAGATTATTATATCATTCTTCTCGCGTTATGTCCCGTACTAAGTCGGAGGCCATAGTCCAGGTTTAAAAGAGTCATTAAACATTGGAAGTCAATGTCAATCTGGCCTTCGAAACCCTTACTAAGGGGAACCAAACAATTTGATCCTTTTTGGGAAGAAATATGCCCCATATGCCTAAACCTAAACTAACTTAAACTCCCGGATTTGAACCCGCACTGCTCGCTTAAGAAGCGCGTGTTTTTACAATTCAGTCTAGGGTTGCCAACCGTGCTTTATTACAAAAATACGTTTATTTTGACAGGCCCGTTGGTCGAGTGGTCAGAGACTCTTGCCACGAAATTGAGGGTCGTGGGTTCGAATCCCGATAGGGGCAAATGTTTCATGTGATGAACATGGACATTTTTACTCGAGTCATGGATGTTTAAAAACGTATTTAAGTATGTCTATCCGTTTATCTAGTATACATAGGACAAGCTTATAGCTTAGTTTGGGACTAGGGAATTGGTGTGCTGAATCTAATAGTGGACCACACAGAAAACACCTTCATTAATCACTATAACAATATTTGGGCTACCAGCCTTTTCAACCGACTTATTATTTACTGATTGACAGTTCTGATACTGTCTACCCAAGGGCTGCGTCTCCAAAGGCTACCAAAATATACTCGCAAGTATAAATGAGATTAGGGTTGCCAGGTCGCCAAACCTAATAGCCGGAGAGACCAGCCAGTTTGGCCGGACATTTGGGTAAAAAGGCCGGACACCTACATTAATGACGGACGGACACGACCGATAGTCGATTCGCCTGCGGCCACGCCCGGCACTCGCTCATTTGCGAAATATAAATAGCCTAACAAAAGCCGGACAAGCCGGACACCGTTTATTTTGGCCGGACACGCAATCAAAAAGCCTAACTATATCCGGGTTTATCCGGACGCCTGGCAACGCTAAATGAGATCGGGTCCCGATCAAAAGGGGCATTAAAGTTTATGACTATACTAACTTCTGCTCGCGTGGTATATCGACAAAACATTGCGTATATGTTATTCGGGTATATGATCTATATTATTCTAAAGTTTCGTTAAAATCCATTCAGTAGTTTTCGCATGAAAGAGTAACAAACCTCCATACCTACATCCACCTATCCATCAAAACAAACTTTCGCGTTTACTTATAATACGAGCACTATAGTATTAGATAAGTACTTAATGAAAAGATTAACATAAGCGGTGCCACATGTGGCACGCTTGGCAGTTTCGCTGGTAGGTAACTGCAGTTACCTACCAGCGAAACTGTTAAGGCTTACTCGTTAGTTAGTAAAATAAAGCTTTAGGTTCAATTCCTCGTCGGGGTCTGCTTGAACCCTAATCCTGGATTAACGAGTCTGGTTATTACACCCATAAGGGAACCTTGAATTAAAACACATTGGCACTTATTTCACTGCGAAAATTTCCTAACAATGTTTTCTTTTGATTTGAAAAGTTACCTACATACATACATACATAACATCACGCCTATAATCCCTGAAGAGGTAGCCTAGCGTCAAAGGGTCAGCATGGTCCTTTAACTACATTCAGCCAAAAATAAAACTGGGCTGGGTTAGATGGAAAATTGTAAAAAAATTGTGACAAGTGGCTAGCTTGTCGCCTACACAATCACAAATTTGAAAAGTTCCAAAGTTTGAACCAATATCTTTCGCACGTGAGACGAGGTGTCTTAACCATTAAGCTACCACCAGCCTTGCTGCTTCACAATTTCCGACCTTACGTACTCAATTAATATTAGCGTCCCCAAAAAGAGGCCCTGACTTAATTTTAATGTCACCCAAATGCTATGCAAATACCTGGCGTGTATTCTTAACGACGAATGTCAAGCAAAGACGCGCGTATTTGTCAACCGAGATTGCGCTTCGCCTTGACGGTATTTGTCAGCGATAACAGTATTCGTCCGAGGCGCAACGGCTATTATTAGAATTATTTGTACTGGTTATGGAGTGACTACAAATAATGTTATTTAATATGTAGCTATTTTCATTTTCCTTAAGGCAGAATAGAGGTATAACAAATCGTTAACGTTATCCTATTACCTGAAGACTACACGTGAAATAGGTAATTACTTTAGTGGCAGTGTTGAGGTTTTTTTTCAAGTGAAGACTTGGGAAACCTTTTACACATAACATTACGCCCATAATCCCTGAAGGGGTAAGCAGAGTCAAATTAAATTAAATTAAATATTCTTTATTTCGGGCAGAATTTACATCCATATAGTAGCGTGGCTTAAAAAACTATGTTAGCAACTATATTTATGGAGTACACAAATTAAGAGAGAAGTGTCTATCACGAGAAAGGGTCCCCGCAATTGTCACACTTTGAATAAAACACTTCCAGAGCGGAGATGTGAATCGGTTCGCCAATCAAAGAGGCACCAGGCTCGTTTAACTACATTCAGCCAAAAATAAAACTGGGCTGGGTTAGATAGAAAATTGTGAAAAAGTAGTGACAAGTGGCTTGTCGCATACACAATCACATACACAAACCCCATATACTTACCATTAGCCTTTTACGACATGCTAGGCAAGAAACACAGTTGGCACATTATTTTAATGTCCCAGACCAACATGGGAAACATCTATGGTGATAAAATTATATATCGTATTCCGATGCGAATGTGAGTTTGTTTATTCATTAAATCATTTTTAATAAATAAGGGCTCTTACAAAGAATTCCTCAATGACAAAGATTTATGGTTAACTTCATAATGAATTGTTCATCTGCAGTGATATCTAGTCTAAGTATTGATTAATTAAGTTCACAAAATTGTATAATTGGCATTTAAAAGAGTAACTATCGAGTTTCTTGCCGGTTTCTTTTCGATAGAATCTACCTTCCGAACCGGTGGTAGTATTATTTGTTCTTTTTTGTATATTGACTATTTATAAGTGCTTTCTTGAAGCCTATATAAATAAAGATATTTTGAATTTGAATTTTATTTATGTTTTACTTTAACGTCTTAACTATTCAATCAATCACCATGAAACAACTACTTAAGCAAAGTCAAAGGTGTAGAAAAAAAATTAGGGTATTTTTCACCTAGAAATACAATACTTTTCCCAGCTTTCAGCTTTCTAGTGTTAATGTTAACATCAAGACCTACGCAGTAAAGAGTATTAGACAATAACCTGTCTTGATTTAAAGTTTTAAGTCATTACAAATACAGCGAAATTGAAAGTAATGTATAACATTCTTTACAAGCACAGCGAACTATCTAATACATATTCATTTGCATAGAAAACCATATGTTAGCATAAAGTAGATTCTGTTTGCCTCCGCCCAGGGGAAAGTTACGGCGGACACGTCTCGACAAACACCACAATACCACAACGCAGCCAAAACGGCAGGGTAAACAACACACGCCAGGGTACATAACACAAGCCAGAGTAAACACTAAGGCAGGGGACAGGCAGGGTATTGACATCCCTTGTTTGCGTGGCTTCTTTGCGATGGCGCGTCTTTTGTATACAGTTTAACAGGCTCATTTAACATAAGGAGTTATTGCGTTACTCATGTCCAGTGGCGGACCAAGCCTGTTTAGACCTGGGGCGGCAAAAAGCTGTACGAGGGCCCTAGTAGAGATACGAGCAGTGGTACTTGGGGAGGGGAGTCCAATGTTTGATTTAGGATGATGAGTACTTGGAGGTAATATGAGGCCCCCCAGGACCAGGGGCACGGGGCGGACCGCCCCTTCCGCCCCCCGGCTAGTCCGCCACTGTTCATGTCTACATGAGTAAAGCAATGACTCTTGGGCTCATTTTTCTTTGAGTAAACTCAACGGAACAAATATTAAGTTGAAGTGCCAAGTGGGCGTGGCAGTGAAGCCACAACCCTGCGTTGTGACGCAGCTACGCGTAAACTGTTTGTGTCTAAATGTACACCTTATTCCTGCTGGTGTAAGGATTATAATTGCTCCAAAAAATACGACGCCACTTATAGACGACAAGAAAAAAAATCTGAACATTTGAACTTGGATTACAAAAGGTCTTAACTACATTTTTTATGGTTTAGTAAATTATTTTTTTTAAACCGTTTTTCAAAAGTTTAAAAGTATGTTTTCTCATGTAGGAATAATGAATGAGCTGTTTTTTACTAAAATAAGAATGGCCAATCCAGCTCATTGCTTATCTGTAGTGATTAGTGGCTTATTTGTGTGAGTTTGGCTTCATCTGTTGTCATACTAATATTGTGTACATGGCACTTCTGCTATTTTTTTCTAATCTGTGGTTAACTCAATAGTGCGCCCATGGCGCAGTAAAATGGAACGCGCCGTGTTAAAGAAAAAGTTATAAGAAAAAAGGAGGGTATTTCTAAATTCTCGTGGCCCGGTGCAGTACGCTACTATCATCTTCATCTTCCTAGCGTATGCTATGCGCTATCTTAAATGTGTTAAAGATGATAGTTGATACAACCAGCGCTGAGTTAGCGCATTTGCGTGGCGCAGTGTTACAAATGTGTAGACATTGCGGCGTATAGACGCCGGGGAGCATTGACACCCGTGTTTGCAAAGGGTGGCTTTACGAGGGCGAACCTTCTGTCTACAATTTAAAGCTACGGCTATTGATTTACCTTTGGCTATTTGAAGACCACTCCTAAAGGTAAAGATTGATGTGAGGTAGCTGAGTGTACAAGGATCAGGGCCGGATTTAGGAGGGCAAGCGGGGTACAGCCCGGGGGCCTCCAAAAAGAGGGGCCCCCACAATAGACTTCATATTTCTTCACCCCAATCAGGCAATCAGTAATCGAACCACGATGGGACAACAAAACCGTCTATCAAAGCTTTCTCTCCTAAGCATTAATACTTGGATTTCAGCGAAATCATCCACGATTTTTTAACGGAAAAAACTCGGAAGGTCCCGTACATTAACGCTAAAATGTTATTTCAGATATTCTTGTTTCCGAATATATGCATATGTTCGTTAAATAATAAAAGAATCTATACTTGGTTTCACAATAAATTATTTAATGCGAAACTCGAGTGAAAAAAAAATTACCATTTTATTTGGGGCCAGGGGGCCTCCACTTCTTTGTTGCCCCGAAGCCTTCAGACCTCTAAATCCGGCACTGACAAGAATGTGGCTTTATTTTATTGTCAGGGTGCTGGATTTGAAATCAATAACATGTTTCTAGATGTTTCCTTCAATCAGAGTAACCTTTCCACACAAAAGCGTCAAAATCTTTTGCCAATGTTCTTATAGCCTACATCTAATTTTATAAAATTGTCTATTTTTGTGTTCTTTGCAGTAATCAATTTCCGAACTATCGTTTCATTGTTTATTTGAACTGACGATTTATAAGTCCTGTTCCATTTAAATTAATTTCATCATAAATGACCCAGCGACAAAAGTTCAACGTTTCCACAATGTTATCTAGTAATTCTATTTATAGACCAATTCATTGTAATTTTATTGCCATAAATAATTTAATAGGTCCCGTCCCCCTGACGTATTACCCGGGCCACATTGATTGAGGTTCCAGTGAACAGTAGGTAGAATGTTCATCGTCTGCATGAGTAGCCCGTTGGTCGAGTGGTCAGAGACCCTGGCCACGAAACCGAGGGTCGCGAATTCGAATCCCGCTAGAGGCAAATGTTTCGAGTGATGAACATGGACATTTATACTCAAGTCGTGAATGTTTATAAACGTATTTAAGTAGGTATGTCTATACGTTCGCCTAGTATCCACAGTACAAGCTTAAGCTTAGATTAGAACTAGGGAATTGGTGTGTTAGTCTGGACAAAATATTTATATAAATAGGTATACTCGTCTGCCTTTCTGCCTAAACTGGAACCATAGATTAAAAACTCTATTTGATGTGTAAGAGCAACTATTAATTTTATTACCTTAATGATTTAAAAATGGAATCACTAAATTATGATTTAAGATTAAATTAAATCTTAAATGTACAGTTTAAAAATACATTTCCACGTCATAACCGCAAATTGCAACTAATTATTTCTCGTTACAATTAAAAACAAATTAGACATAATTTGAGCAATTAGCCCCACCCATCATTGGTATGTCTGCTATGAAGATATTGTTTAATTACAGGCAGCTTGCATAAAGGGTTTAGTAATAGTTCCTTGTTCCATTATGTAATCTAAATTGTGATACCAAGAAAAATCAATTAAACCTTTGCAAATAATCAAGTATTATTAAACTATGCCAGGTAGCAAATTACTTAATTAGGTACTTCGCCTAAAGCATTTATGAATGTTAATGTTAACAAGTTTCAAGTACTTTGCTTAAGTAATAATATCAGACTACATCACATACATTGGTCTGACTCCGAGGTAAGTAGCTTAAGCACTTGTGTTACGGATATCAGAAACAACAGTAGTATTACTTTCCTTAAGTAATTAACCTACCGAAATGTTATATGCATACATTGGCAATAATCATATGACATACAAAATAATGACGCAATGTCAACACGGTAAAGTAATTATAATATGTAGCATGTACACGACAAAATCACACATTATAATAAAGCTTAACATAAACAAATTAATTACCTTTAACTTTATTTGACGTGTTATGTTATGGGTCAACTAGCTACAATTCTTTATGCAATTAAAAGTTTAAAGCCCACATTTAAATACATAATCAGACCTATAGTCTTCTAAAATAATTAGAAAAGGAAACATAAATTCCAAAAAAATTATAAAACATGACCTGTATTCAATTCTAAGCACCCAAAAATAAGCTCATTTGTAAATTCCACTATTAAATAATAGATCTTTCAAAATAATTAGAAAAGACAATAGAAATTCCAAAATTTTATAAAACATGACCTGCAATCAATTTTAAGGACTACAATCGGCTCACCTGTTAGGTAAATTCGGTATTTAGCACATTCTACATCTGACGATTAAAAGAAACTCGACGACTAAAATAGTCATAATAACTATTATTTACAATAAATAATATAAATATCTACTTGGATATCTCTCATTTAGGCACAATATGTTACATGGGCCGTAGTAGATTATATCGGCTATAAATTACATAAACTCGTGTAATATAAACATATTTTTTTAAACCCCACAGATGGTTGCTGAGATAATATTATGCCAACAAAAATAAAATATTCCGTTTTATATTATTTTATAACTAACTAACTAATCTTCAGACCACTTCCCTAGCGGAGTAGGCAGAGAGAACCGAACGCCATATGGCACGATCCTTACACACCTCACTCGCCTCTTCAACATTCATAATCCTTTTCATACAAGCTCTACGGTTTTTATGACTCCTAACTTCACCTTCTGTTAAAACACGACCAATCTGGTCGTGGTAGGTGAGCCTGGGCCTTCCGCGGCTCCTTCATCCTTCCACGTATTATTATTTTTAGCCGACCTCAAAAAGGAGGATCTCAATTTGACTGATTTTTTTTTTTATATAATATTAGTAATAACCTTGACCTTCGTAACCCTAAGATAGGGGAACCAGACAATTTTTGGGTCATCGTTACAAATCCAAAGTTGTTTTGAATTTGCAGGTTTCATCACGATGTTTTCCTTCACCGTCGAGCTAGTGGTATAAATACGTACATAGATTTGAAAAATCCAGAGGTACATGCCCGGGTTTGAACCCGCACTCCTCGGTTTAGAGGCGCGTGTCCTTACCATTGAGCTACCACCGCTCCTGAAGTAGCCCTTGTTGATTCATTAAGCTAGTTACATACGACACACGATCCAATGTATTAGCTGTGTGCCAAGCGCGAACTCTGTTCGTCAACACTGTAAACGAACTGTGATATCATATGGCAAACAAGTTGAGAAAACGACCTTTTATAATATCATTGTGTAGACGACGAACTAGCCGCTTGTCACTACTTTTTCACAATTTTTGGCTAAATTTAGTTAAAGGGCGTGCTGTCCAGTGGCGTAGCTAAAGAAACTAGGGCCCATGGGCGTACGCAGCTTTGGGTCCAGCCCCCCCCCCCCCCCCTCTCTACGTTAGATAGAGTCAAATCAAACTCAAATGAAGAGGTGTGCTTATCAGGTTTAGGGCCCCCCCAAGCTTAGGGCCCCGGGGCACTGCCCCGCCTTGCCCCTGGGTAGCTACGCCACTGTTGCTGTCGCTTTAACTCTGCTTATACCGTCACACTTCGGGCGTGATGTTATGTATGTTTAACATACAGATATTCGGAACATTGCCGTTTATAATTTAAGTCAAACCTGGGATATAGACATAATGACACCTCTTTTTTTTTTTTTTTACGTGAGGAATGCATTTACGCACCGTCCAAACCTAGGTTCGGCCTACGAGGGATGTGTCGGGCTCAGGGGCGTTGGGAAAGCACTCTACTACCGACAAAAATAATGACACCTCTCGATCATATTTTGTAACATAAAAGCTATACTTACCTACCTATTACTTATGGCAGTTGGTATGTCTTCTGTAGTAAACATAATGAACTCAAAATATACCCCAACATCTTCATTTTCATTTGGGCATCTTGAATATGTCTATCAATCAACATTAGAATGTAAAAACTCAAGTACAAAGGTATTTTACCCAAATGTTCACATAATTTTATGTAAAGTATATGCATAGATGAACACAATAACCATAAATTATATGTCTTCATTTGTTTTGGTGTTGTAGAAATATTTATGGTATGAAATGGACTGGCTCGATGACGCATTCGGTAGTGATCCTGCCCCATGCGCCAAGAGTTGTGGGTTCGATCCCCACCCAGGACAAATATTCGTGTGATGAATACTTGTATTTGTGCTGTGTCTGGGTATTAATATTCAATATTTAAGTATATATTTGTAATACCACTGTAGTTTCTGATATCTGTAACACAAGTCCAAGTAGCTTAAGCTACTTACCACGGAGTCAGATCAATGTATGTGATGTAGTCTGAATTTATTTATTTATTTAATGGAAATCCTACTAATATAAACGCGAAAGTGTGTATGGATTTTAATGAAACTTTACAATTATATAGCTAATATATTAGAATAATACTTATGCTATGTTTAATCGATGTACCACGCGAGGAACGCTGCGGGCAGAAGCTAGTATCACATAAATTATGTCTACTAAAGTTTGAAACGGAAATTCTTTACGCAGGCAGAGATAATTAGTCTGAATGATATTTATGATCATGACTCCATTAGTATAATATTATAATAGAATCTTGATTGTCAATTGATTTGATACGATTTAAAATGGCTTTCACGACACTAATAATGCTTCATAAAATTTACCTTTGTCAAGTTTTGGTTTCGTAGTCCTCGGAGTATTAAAATTAATGTCAATGGAATTCAAATTGATTCATTGGAATTTTGATATGAATGATGTATTTTAGATGGAAATTTCCTAGTTAATTGAGAATGACATCAGCATCCCTATTGTTTTATTGAATGAGTTATTAAGGAAGTATTTTCATAATAATAGTGCAGTTAACCTTATTTTTTGATCGCTCATTCACATTAATCTCCAACAAAAATAAATTCTAAAACTATAAATGAAAAAAAAAAAAAAAATCATTTATATTTAAGTTTGACAATGGCTTGGTACAATTGAAGCTAATATTAGTAGTTAATTATCACCGAAAATGTATTTGTTTAGTGATAATTGTACCCAATGAGTTTAAATTGCCAATGAGTTCTTCATCTATTGATGAAGAACTCATTGGCAATTTAAACTCATTATTAGGAGGTTGGTTGCCTAACATCCTACTAATATTAAAAACGCGAAAGTTTGTAAGGATGTATGGATGTTTGTTACTCTTTCACACAAAAACTACTGAATGGATTTTAATGAAACTTTACAACAATATAGCTTATACACCCAAATAACATATAGGCTATGTTTTATCGATGTACCACGCGAGCAAAGCCGCGGGCAGAAGCTAGTATAATGTAGATAGATCAATGCAGTTACGAACACATAACAGAAAATGTTCCGAGGTTACGAAGGTTTATATATCTTTTTTTATTACCTTAACCTGGTGGTCAAGGGTTTTTTTTGGTTTTTGTAATTTTTGACAATTTTTTTCTCTTTGTGTATATAAATTGCTGATAGTGCTTGTCTGAGATCTACATAACATAACACATACATACATAACATCACGCCCATAATCCCCGAAGGGGTAGGCAGAGTCGAAAGAGCAGCAAGCCCCTTCAACCACATTCAGCCAAAAATAAAGCCGGGCTTGGTCAGGTGGAAAATTGTGAAAAAGCAGTGACAAGCGGCTAACCTGTCGCTTACACAATCACACACCCAGAACCCGATATACCATTAGTAGCTTTTTACGACATGCTAGACAAGAACCACAGTTGGCATATTCCTGGGTTGGTTACATAAATAAAGGTAGATAAACAGGTATATTGATTATGTTTTTTAACAAAAGCCGAACAATTATTAGCCTATTTACCGAATGCTACAAATTTTACTACTTGTTTATAACGGCAGTTGACGTACCACTGCGAGCTCGTAAACTGTGGCCAAGTGCGCACGCGCAATGTCGGCGATGAGACAAACGTCATGTAGTTTAAAAAAACTTGTTCAGTGCAAGTCGGATACGGAGATGAAGGGTTCCGTGCAATACGTAAGGTGGAACAAGACAAGAGACGCCAATATTACGTGTTTTTTTTGTATTTTAATTGATTAATATATATATAGGCAGTCGCTAAAATGTGGTAAAGATACTATTTCTAGATTCTTGGGCCAAGACGATTTATAGTAAACAGACATGTTTAAATGATAAATTATACTTGACAAGTTATTCAATTGTCTTACGTTTGTGGAATTTAAAAAAAAGTTTAATTATCGCATTAAATGTATAGAACTCCTTGCTTGTGACATCACATTGAAAATCGAAACACTTAGTTTCACATCCGTATGCAGTATCCGTAAATAATAATAATAATAAATTCGCCAGACTTACACACCAATTCCCTAGTTCCAAACTAAGCTTATGCTTGTACTATGGATACTAGGCGAACGGATAGACATACTTAAATACGTTTATAAACATCCATGACTCGAGTACAAATGTCCATGTACATCAAACGAAACATTTGCCCCTAGCGGGATTCGAACCCGCGACCCTTGGTTTCGTGGCCAGGGTCTCTAACCACTCAACCAACTAGCCAGTCAAGTCAATTCGTAAGCAGATCCAGACGACGATCCGTGTGTACCGATGTATCCGAAAATAATTTTCTGTCATCCGGCACATCTCTAGTCGTAACGCCTTACGCTAAACAGTAGGTGGGATGAGCCAATTAAGAGCCAATTAAAGTGCTGTGTCGGCGCTGATGGGTGCCCGGCCAGCGGTCAGCGGTCAGGGAGCAGCTAATTCGATTGGCTAATGCAATTGCGCCCATCATCTGTTACGACGATAATAACAATTGATATTACGACGCTTTTATACTTTATGGTGTCATGTTCCGACTTATTATAAATAGGGACAACACTTACCTATTTGTATTTCGATTTTGATACAAGCTCAACAGTCTGGAACGCGCCTAAATTCCAAGAGGTGCTGTTTCCAACATGTATATGTTACGTACATACAAAATATCACTCCCGTAATTCCCGAAGGGGTAGGCAGAGTCAAAAGAGCAGTAAACCAAAAGTAAAACTGAACTGGGTTAGACGGAAAATTGTGAAGACTAGTGACAAATGGCTAGCTCGTCGCCTACACAATCACGCACCCAAAAACCCTGTACCATTAGTCTTCGTTTACGACATGCTAGGCAATGAACACAGTTAGCACATCCTTTTTCAGTCCCAGACTAATATGTGACACAACAAAAACATTGTTAAAATAACTCTTAATAATTAGATAAATTTCGTAATTAGCTGTTTTAAACATCGGACCCGTTTATTTACGGATACGTTATCAGGCGCAGGTCATCACTATGACCTAGTATTCGTAAATCATAATACGTCCAAAACAAGTAATATTTTATGCTGGTTGGTAGCTTAATGGTTACAACACATTTCTCACATACGAGTGATACAAGATTTCAAACCCGGTCCAGAGGTGTTGATTCAAATCGGACAACTCTAGAGATGGCATCTAAGTATTTATTCATGTCTCTAACTTGTAAATAACTGAAAAACTTCAAGCTCAAAAATCAACTAAACTATTATCTGTAGCCAATATTAAATTTGCTGGTCCAGCCTAAAGATAACGAAGAACACACAAGTGTGTCGAATATAATGAATACTAACCAAGTTTGGTAATTTCGCCAGACGGTCTAGGATTATGAACCAAGCGTACTCTGACTAAGAAGATAGCGACTCGTTGATCGTAAGAAGATAATATTTTGGGTGATAGAAATATGTATAACAGATTTGGGAACCTTCAATTAAAAATATGTCAATAACAGTAATTTAATAATTAGTCCCAAGTTGGTCTGGGACTTAAAAGAATTCACTATCTGTGTTCCTTGCGTAGCACGTCGAAAAATGCCACTAAGTCATGTTAATCAGGTTTTGGGTGTGTGTAGGCGACGAGCGAAGAGAAAAAGTGTCTAACTTTTTCATAATTTTCCGTCTAACCCATCCCAATTTTTTTTTGGATGAATGTGGTTAAACGGGCTAGCTGCCCCTTTGACTTTACCTAACCTTTTGGGGATTACGGGTGTGAAGTTATGTATGAAAGAAAGAAAGAAAGAAAGAAAGAAAAATGTTTATAAGGTACTTACATGCATAATACATAACATTGTGACATAAAAAGAGTAAAAACTATGTGGTACATAAAAGGTCCCCGCTCAGCATATGTCGCGGTGGCGCTAAGCGTACCACGACCCTGGTTTTCTGCGGATTCCTTGAGAGATCAGGGCGTTTAGTGCTGCCCAAACAAACCTATATTATATATATGTATGTATGTTTATTACATACATACATAATTACGAACTACATATAACAGCCTTTTGAAATAAATTCATCAATTTCAACTGCATCAATACGATGCATTCAAAACCTTGAGTCATTGTATAGTCTTTTCAAACTTACCACATTTTCCTTCAACATTATACTTTATTAGGTCAACCATATAAGTATGTATTTAAATACTGTGTATTAATGAATTGTATGATTGTCAAAATGATTCATGAACTCGTCAATTAAATGGAATTGATGTGCCATCATTTAAAACCTAATTAAATTAATTTACTTATTGATTTGTAAGTTCCCATATAACTGTGGTTCTTGCCTAGCATGTCGTAAAAGGCGACTAATGGTATATGGGGTTCTGGGTATGTGATTGTGTAGGCGACGAGCTAACTACTTGCCACTACTTTTTTACAATGTTCCATCTAACCCAGCCCAGTTTTGTTTTTGGCTGAATGTGGAATATGGTATATGGAATATGGTCTAAACGGACCCCGTCCAAGCACGGGTTATAACGGCAGATGTTGTCTGAAACTGGTTTGGAACTGCTTCTTTGATTCTACCCACCCCTTTTTGGTTTGTCGGTGTGATAAACAGTATTTATTACATTATAATGCGAAAAATCCACTTATTTATTGTTGTAATCCGCATTGAGGTCAAACCAACAACATTTGTGCCTATACAAAGCTGTGGAATAATGGATGCGCGGCGGAGGTTCTTTGACGAGATCGTTCACGCTACAGTAACAAAGCCATGCTAACTGGCGTCTATTGTTAAAGAGTTAATGAGCGGCTTTTATGTTAACATTTGTTAAATAAACCTACCCAGTTTTTAAACGCCTATTTCCGAGTAGATGTTTGCATAACATTTTAGAACATTACATTGTGTTGGCAGCTTACCTTGCAATATTTATCAATTGAAAAGTTTCTTTCATTATAGTAAGTAAGTTCTCCAGACTGACACACCAATTCCCTAGTTCCAAACTAAACTTATTCTATTGATACTAGGTGAACGGATAGACATACTTAAATATCCATGACTCGAGTACAAATGTTCATCACACGTAACATTTGCCCCTAGTGGAATTCGAAACCGCGACAATCGAGTAATCAAAAGTGTTGTATTAAATATACAACGGTTAACTCTCAAATCTAAGCATAATAAATATTTACAAAAATTTAATCATGACATGCATTTCCAAACTTTTTATCTACGCTAATAAAAAAAAAATTGCGTCATAATTCGTGGGGATTATGGGCGTCATGTTATGTATGTATGTATTATAGAATTGTACTTACACTTATACTTTTTCTACAATTCTAGAATTACGACGCATTTTTTATGCACTTTCTTTATACTAGCTGTTTTCATGGCTCCGGCTGCAGAGCATGCCTCTATATGACGACGACGTTGGAATCAGAGTGATCTAAGTGACATTTTGGGAAAAATTGGATTTTTACACAATTGCAAAGAAAAATCATAATTCTCTCAGGCCACACTGATCTAAGTACTTCCCATTTCTCAAGGCAAAAAATACTGAAATGCAAATGTGAATGCGAATGATGCCATTTAGCTCGGATGCCTTAAGGCTTAGAGGCCGTTCTTCACCGAATAAAAGTTGCCAACACACCAACAACTTTTGTGATGGAGACTTGCCTTTACAGAAACTTTTGTCACCAACACGTGTTGCCAACACAAATGTTGGCAACTTTTGTTCGGTGGAGACTCGCCTTAACATGAACCAATATCAGTAGTACAATGGCATCTGTAATTATAAAAAATATTGACATAACAACTTAGAATATACTTAGCTGTTGATAAGTGTGATTGTCTACTTTGATAGAACTTTCGCTAGGTACTTTAACAGGAAGTTCATCTTACATTGTATTAGATGCTAATTTATCTTCCCAAGTAACAGAGCATATGTTGAATATCAATAGCCTTGTTATTAATACCAGGTCTATTTTTAGACTCATTACTGCAAAATGACGTCACTCGTGTACAGTGATCATCATTGTCACATTACAGCTAGTACTTTAATGTTCTGTTCGATGTATCGGTTGCATTGACGGTTTCCATAAATTTGTCATCAGTTTATTGTTTAGTGAGGTTAAAAACATATGCTATCTTATATGTATATATACATATATCTATATATATGTAGAAGTATGAAACGATTCTTTGAGCTAAAGAATAAGGTTTGCAGTTTTCTACAGCAGATAGAATTGCTCATTACAACACACTACTACAATACTATTGACAGTGACTGCCTCGTTAGTCTAGTGGTAGCATGCGCCGCCTAAGGACCAAGAGGTCCCGGGTTCAAAATTTTTGGCTGGGTTTTTCAATATCAAAATTTCAATATTGAAATTACTCAGTAACAGTCCGAAGTCAGGAAGTTGGCGGTTTCATCACCCCCGTGCCTCAGAACGTTAAGCCGTTAGTCCTGCGCCTAACCTCTCCCCGATCATGTCGAATTGGCGTCTCACCAGACTATGAGAGTGGAGGAACAGAGAGTGCACCTGTGTTTGCGCACACACTTGTGCACTATAATATCTCATGCGCAGTTGGCTAATCAGACCGATATCGGTTAGGAGCACTATTGACAGTATCAATCGATATTAACGATACCATAATGGTATGTATCGATAGTTTCAATAGAATTATAGCAGTACTATTCACTTTCGCTAAATTCGATTGATTAGGTATATCAGGGCTGTCCAAACTAGACAGGAACTAGGGCCAATAAAAATGACTAAACAGATTGAGGGACAAAATTTTTTTTTTTTTTTTTTAATTTTATTACTTTTTATTAACTGTATTTTTTACAGTATGTCAATCAATATCAATATCAAAATTTTTCTTTATTTTTTCAATAATTAGTTGTTGCTAGACGTTCTGTAAATTTTGATATTTAAAAATGAAGACTTTTTCTTGGTCTCTCTTTCTCTCTCTCTCAGCATATTTGCGTCCACTGCTGGACATATGCCTCTTGCATGGATCTAAACAAACTTCTTTCTTTCTTGGTCTATATACAAGTAAATATAGAAGTTCGATAGTCGACAGCAATGACAGATGAGCAACTCATCATCTTCTTCCTAGCGTTATGTCCCGTGCTTAGACGGGGTCCGCTTAGACCATGCTCCAGAATTTAGCAAGTCTGGTAATTACATTGAAGCGACTGCCGGTCTGACCTTCGTAACCCTAAGGATAGGAGAACCAGATTTTTTTGATCATGGTTACAAATCCAAAGTTGTTTGAATTTGCAGGTTTCATCACGATGTTTTCCTTCACCGTTGAGCTAGTGGTATAAATACGTAGATTTGAAAAATCCAGAGGTACGTGCCCGGGTTTAAACCCGCACTCCTCGGTTAAGAGGCGCGTGTCCTTACCATTATGCTACCAACGATCCCATTTGAGCAACTGCAGATAGTATTTACGAGGCATTTAGCTTCGTTTGTACCTACGTGATTACGACAGAAAATATTCGCAAATCAGCATGACATGATTTTATTGTATTCCAATTTTAATGACTAAATAATAAATAGTATGCCTCAGAGTTTTGAGAAATTGGTATTACGCAGTATGCTACATTATCAAGTTACAGTCGACATTAATATCTGTCTCTCTCATTTGACTTTTTGTAGAGTAGGATAAATATATAGTTTCAATAATAGTCTGTGTCATTACTGCAAACTATTAACCTAAATCCTAGAAACTGCTATCTTTATTCGTTTTTCTCAACGTAGATATAACGATACAAAGTAATAAAATACTATAAATCTTTCTAATATTATAAACGCGAAAGTTTGTATGGATGGATGTTTGTTACTCTTTCACGCAAAAAGTACCGCATGGATTTTAATAAAACTTCGCAATAGTATAGCTTATACATAAGAATAACATATACTATGTCTCATCGATGTACTACGCGAGCAAAGCCGCGGGCAGAAGCTAGTATAATACTAAACACTATACATATATTGTTACTAGCTGTTGCTCACGACTTCGCCCGCGTAAATTAATATTTCTGTATCCTACAGAAACTGTGCATTTTTCCGGGATAAAAAGTAGCCTATAATCTATTTCCGTGCCAAATTTCATCCATATCCGTTCAGCAGTTTTTGCGTGAAGAAGTAACAAACATACAAAGTCAAAGTCAAAGTCAAAGTCAAAATATTCTTTATTTATATAGGTTTCAAAGAAACACTTATAAATCGTCAAATACAGTTCAAAGTGATATGATTCTACCACCGGTTCGGAATGTTGCATCTACCGAGAAGAATCCGGCAAGAAACTCGGTAGTTACTTTTTTCAACAACAGTATTAACAAAGTTATAAGATTCTTATCATATTTAACTTTGAACCATGTTTCAAAGTGGGCCTGGTGTGAAATAAGATAATAAAAATTTATAATTACTAAGAAAAAATAAAAACACTCACAAACTTTCGCCTTTATAATATTAGTGTGATAAAAGTTGTAACTGTTATAACAATTATTTTCTGAACCTGACTCCTTTTTTGGCAAATTGTCTGCTTCCAGTTAATTCGGTCCGTCAACGCCTGGTGGCAGGCGACGCTGACCGGTGACTCCAGTATTTCGGAGATCTGGTCTGACCATCTCTTCGGTCTTCGACCTCTGGGTCATTTCCCTTCGACCTTTCCCGTCTCTCTCAGCTTTTCCAAATTGTTGGCCTCTCTTCGTGCGATATGGTCAAATTAACTTACAACACGGTGTAGACAAATGATAATATATAATATAGTAAGTAGGTGGTGGTAGGAGCGGTGGTAGCTCAATGGTATGGACACGCGCCTCTTAACCGAGGAGTGCGGGTTCAAACCCGGGCACGTACCTCTGGATTTTTCAAATCTATGTACGTATTTATACCAATTGCTCGACGGTGAAGGATAACATCGTGATGAAACCAGCAAATTCAAACAACTTTGGATTTGTAGCCATGATCCAAAAAAATTTTCTGGTTTCCCTATCTTAAGGTTACGAAGGTCAGACCGGCAGTCGCTTCAATGTAATTACCAGACTCGCTAAATCCTGGATCATGGTCTAAGCGGACCCCGTTCAAAACACGGGACATAACGCTAGGAAGATGATAGTAAGTAAATTGATCTGTCCATCTCCGAAAACTTTCGATAACTTTCCAATACAAACACGTGAATCATCGTTTTGTTTTTAATGCACTAGCTTTCCATACGGTTTCACCTGCGTTTATAGTTAATGTGCCGTAGCATGATAATATATGTAACCTAACTTGATCAATGGACTTTATAACATAAAAATATTTATTCGGACCAGTAGTTCTTGATATCAGCGTTCGTTCAATCAAACAATCGAACAAATTACTCTTCAGGTTTATAGATTTCTTTAATTTGTTTAAATTTAATAACATTTTGGTAACATCACGCCCACAATTCCAGAAGGGGTAGACAGAGTTAAAGGGGCAGCATGCCCCTTCAACCACATTCAGCCAAAAATAAAGCCGGGCTGGATTAGATGGAAAATTGTGAAAAAGCAGTGACAAGCGGCTAACACAATCACACACCCAAAACCCGATATACCATTAGTCGCGTTTTACGACATGCTAGGTAAGAACCACAGTTGGCATATTCTTTTTAAGTCCCAGACCAACATGGGACAATGGGCTGGGCTGGTTCTTTAATTTGTATGTTATATTTCATTTCTCGCAACTAAACTATTTAAAACTCGTTTGCATGACCTCAAAATGTAGGTACTAATGTTAGCAATGGCTCTGTAAACATGGATTATGGTCGGAAATATTTATTTAAACAACTTACGAGTTACATTGTTGTCGGCTAAAGGTATTTTTGGAAAAGTACCAAATTATGTTCTAATAAGTATAAACGAAATTTAAGAGCGGCGGTAGCTCAATGGTATAGACATGCGCCTCTTAACCGAGGAGTGCGGGTTCCAATATATGTACGTATTTATATCACTAGCTCGACGGTGAGGGAAAACATCGTGATGAAACCTGCAAATTTAAACCACTTTGGACTTGTTACCATGATCCAAAAATTGTCTGGTTCATCTTATGGTTACGAAGGTCAGATCGGCAGTCGCTTCAATGTAATTACCAGACTGGCTAAACCCTGGATCATGGTTTTAGCGGACCCCGTCTAAGCACGGGACATAACGCTAGGAAGATGATGCTAATATGGAAGAATTTGATTAGACTTTTGTGCAAATATTTTAGAAATTGTCATATGTAGTTCTGGGACTAAAAAAGAATGTGCCAACTGCGTTCCTTCATCAGACTACATCGCATATCTACATTGATCTGACTCCGAGATAAGTAGCTTAAGAACTTGTGTTACGGATATCAGAATCAACAGTGGTATTACAAATATATACTCAAATATTGGATATTGATACCCAGACACAGGACAAACACAAGTGTTCATTACACGAATGTTTGTACAGGGTGGGGTGGGGATCGAACCCACAACTTTTGACGCATGGGGCAGGGTCACTACCGAATGCGCCATCAAATGTCGCAAAAGTCGACTAATTGTTTACAGGGTTTTGGGTACTTATGTAATTGTGTAGGCGACGAGCTAGCCACTTGTCACTAAGTACTTTTAAAAAAATTTCCATCTAACCCAGACTGGGTTTAGTTTTATTTTTGGCTGAATGTAGTTAAAGGGGCTTGCTATCCCTTTGAATCTGCTTACCCCTTCGGATTACGGGCGTGGTGTAATGTATATATGTATGTATGTAATGTATATTTAGAAATTAATATATCGTCTATTTGTGTATGGATACACAGAAGTTTTTTGATTTATTGCTAAAAATTGGCGAAGGAACATATCCGGAAGAAGAATGGCAAATCGTTGTCTGATATTCTCTGCCAAACTGTTAATAGGAATGATGACTGCATTTAAAAACTTTAATTCTATTTAGTCCTTCAGTTAGATTATACAAAAATAATACACATTTATTTTTCGCTTTAACAAACGATTACAAAATCACAAATAAATAATAAGCGGTTTGGGAGTGGGGGCTTGCGACGTCACTATTTTGTAAAAAATGGGCGAAAGCATTGTATCTTCGTCAATGTTTGTTTGACAATTTTTTTTTTTTTTTTATAATCTAACTGACGGACTAAACTGAATTTTCTAGCCTATTTAGTTATAGGCAAATAACAAACTCATGGTTTTGTAAAAGATCAATTTTGACCCCGCGAAATGACCAAGCCGCAAGAATCAACTTGGAACTTACCAATGTTGAAGGAGAATTAGTGGAATATACTTCTATCAACCAAGTAATGGAGCAAGATGACGCTACCAACTATCCAGTCGAATTCCTGGTTTCTATGAGTGCTCCTGGACTTCCATCACACAAAATAATAAAAAAAATGGCGTCCCTAATATTCCGTTACGAAATTTAAACCTCCCAAAATTATGCAACGGGACTAGACTGAAAGTTACTTCTCTGCAACGTAACATAATAGAAGCTGAGATTTTGACGGGATGTGGTGTCGGCGAGAGAGTTTTTATATCCCGAATTCCACTGATTCCGAATAATTACCTCTTCCGTTTCAAATAGTACAGTTCCTGATGAGTTAGGGTTACGCAATGACAATTAACGAAGCCCAAGGGCAGACGCTGTACATTGCAGGCGTGGATCTCAGTGGCAGCTGTTTCTCCAGCTCTCACCACCAGCTCTAAGTAGCTTTCTTCCGTGTACGTCAACCTACCTAACTATTTGTCCATGTTCCGATACAATTTACGTCAAACGTCGTCTATAAAAAAACCCGTCTTCAAAAACGAACCTAATCAAAGTTAAAAATAAATTTACTTAGGCCAAAGTAACACGTATTTTAATACTTATTAATTTGAAGTCGGTGCCAAGTTAAACAATGACTTGGTACAATTGAAGCTAATATTATAACCGAAAATGTATCTGTTGCTAGTTTATTTTATAACTAACTTAACTTCACGCCACTTCCCTGGCGGGGTAGGCAGAGAGAACCGAATGCCATATGCCATTATTTTATACGGCTCATTTTATTGTCTCTTAACAATATTCTTAGTAATGTGTCTTATATGATTTACATACTATCACGTAATCCCTGAAAAGTTGCCTACCCCTTACCCAGAGCCCTTATCAAAGAGTATAAAGTTCTTTTGATTTTTTTTTAAACAGTGAAACCTTGTATAAATACGTACATTTTATTATTTCTTTGAATGAATTAAAGAATGATTAATGAATCATTCTTGTCAAAGCATTCTACATAGTACGATGAACACATATTTTTTACGAATCCTATTAGATTTTTTCGTTCGTGTTAAAATCGTTCAGAAATTTCTGAACTTCTTCTGAATGATGACAAACTACCCCATATCTTTGCCCTTGAAAACGTGTTTGCAGAATTTTATGATAATTTAAAAAGATAAGGTGTACGAAACTTATTCTAAAATTTATATTAACTACTTATATATTATAATTTAGACATACTAGTAAATTTTTCTGCGTCAATTATTATTAATGATGATATATTTATACTTCTTATTAATAAATGAAGTGCGAATCAAGCCCATATGGATTTTATCGTGCGTTGAACTCTACCGTGTACAGGTTGATCGACTAGTCTGTGTGTTGCATCGCGACTCGCGAGCCTCCCGCTTGTTTACGCAAACTGCATTCTAGCTGCGCTGGCGCATACATCAGCAACTTATTTGTACCACTTACCATATACATGTATTACTTTATGATGTTATACACGGGTAAAATATATTGACTATATAAATTGGTGAAATATATTGAATATATAAAAAGGAATATACATCTGTCTGTTTTATTTATGTTTTTTTCTACAATTGCTCGTTATTGCACCACAGTTTTAATGTAATCGATGTTTTTGTGCCCAGCTTTCTGTTTTTATCTCAGCGTCGTTTATACTAAATATATTTATGTTAGATAAATCGAATGACATGTTTTGAGTCAGAATCTGGGTGTATGCCAGTTCTTTGTGTACGTCTAAGAAAAAGTGGAGTGTAACGATTTTAGTTTCCTGCTGTCAATGCCAGTTATTTCGGCTTTGGGGAAATTGAAAAATAAAATGTTCCAAATGGTAGCCGGCCCGGTGCAGTTCTGAGAACCGACGATGACGCTACATCTTCGAATATACCTATAAAGTAAATAATAACAAGGAAAACTATCGGGGTCCAACAACAGCTAAAGTTAATTGAATAAAAATATTACTCACGTCGATTAAAGTAAGCCTATTGTTTCTCATTGTCACCAAACACCACTGTTAACACAATCACAAAACGCATCTATTGCACAGAGTGCATCGCAACATCGGAAGATAAGAGTAAAACTTTCGAAGTCTATCGGAATCTGAAAAATGCCGCGTTCTCGCGCCAGCGGCCCGGGCACCGAAGCATCTTTCGCTTTTCCCCTCCTGGCTAACGCGGGATCGCGATCACGATCGAGTTCACGCCACTTGTGACATTTCCCGCATAACAAAACACATGTAGTGACTCCGTTTCGGCTCGACAGCAACTTGGCAAAACTACACAAAAGTGAATACTACTCCACACCTATACGTATGCGGCGCGCGATAGCGTGGTGCGAGCGGGACGGCGATAGTCGCCGTGGACAACTTGGCATTACACAACATAGGATAGAAAGAGATAAACGTATTTGTGTTTATAATGCGGCTCTGTGGTATCCCGTTCGAGACTGGCGAGGTGCGCGGCAGCGGTTGGGCGCGCGGGCAGCGCTCACCCATCCTGTATAACTGACCTCTATTATCGGAATTACTGGTTAAAACAATTGTTACACACTCCTCAAATAGAATAATGAGTATTTAGACCGCACTTTTATTAGCAACTTCCTAATTAATTGAATTAATCAGAGGCTTATTGATATTGAATACAGGCCAATTTACAAATTGTTTTGATACCTTTTTATGTGTAACTTTAACAAACATTACTTTGATAAATCATCTGGAGTAACTATAATATACTTTTAAATAATATGGACTTTTAATAATAACAAGATTGTATATAGTAAATTCCTACAAAATTTATTCAGGTGTACTGGAAATTTTATTGATAGATTTTGTATACTTGAGAGTTTGAATGGTCTATCACCTCAGCAGTATTTGAAAATACGAAGGCCTAAAACAAGTGAAAATATTGCGATTTTATGACATACGTTTTGCATTTCAGTAGACGGAATTAAATGTAAAACACTAGCTGTTTTTCCCGGCGTTGCTCGGGTAATTTTGACGAGTTTTTACTATTTTTTGTATAAATATAAACATAAAGGTACGTTCTTAGAACTATTTATTTCTTTGATTCTACTGAACTACTTGATCTATTGAACTAGTGATTCTATATTTATTAAGATTAAAGTAATAAATAGAAAAAAAAGCATAAGCAAAATTAAGTTTATTGACTAAAAAATAAAAGACAGAGATAGAAAATCTGTCAGCAAAAATGAGTCTTAAAGAACATTGTGGGTGATGAGAAATCTAGAATCGAAAGTAGATATCTACCTAAGTAAGATATTGAGCTGAGTGAACTTGTTGGCGGAATTGAGCTTTCCATAAAACACATTCAGTCTCAGATCAATATTATTAAATACTAGCTGTGCCAGCGGTGTCACCCGCGTTTATGGTTAATATTATAAAGACTATTTCCGTCATACATGATTTCTATGTAACTTTAACCATTAAGGCTGCACACGCGACGGAAGCTTAAAAAATGGAGTAACTTCTCCCGTTTTCCCAACATTTCCCTTCACTACTCTGCTCCTATTGATTGTGGCGTGATAAAAAGTATACTATAACCTGCCCAGGAGTATGAAGAATAATTGTACCAAGTTTCGTTAAAATCCGTCAAGTAGTTTTTGTTTCTATAAGGAACATACAGACAGACAAAAATTTTACTGATTGCATTTTTGGCATCAGTATCGATCCCTAATCACCCCCTGATAGTTCTATTGAAAATATATTTCATGAACAGAATTGTCCTCTCTACAGATTTTTTATAAGTATAGATAACTTCTGGATTTTTTAACGCATTATTTTATACAATACCGAATAAGTAAATATAAGTAGTTAACTTAAACTCTATCTAAGTATATCCTACATAGGTACCCGAAAAATTCAAAGGGTGATCGCTGCCAATTCAGTTTTTACTAGTTCCACTTTTAGCAGTATATACCGAACTAAACCGAAATTTATATTTATTTATTTATTTAGGAAAATCCACAGCACATTCTTACAAGATTGACATAAATATGATAACAAAATTAAGAGATGCCAATTACAGTTTTTCTTTAACCGTACAAATACACGGTGCAAGTAGGTACACTTCAGTTAAAAAAAACACCAGAAGGTATGTGTTGTGTTACATGTGCGCAGACTAATAAGTATTTAGGTGCATAGAGTATTGAAGTTACTTATCTAGTAAATGAAAATAATATATAATAACACATATATTAAGTGTTTGGTCCCGCTATGAAATCAATAATGAGTGTAGAGTGTTTCAAAAATAAATACAAGCTTTACTGAGTAAACAATTAGCTGCACTAGAAACTAACTTAAATTGAAAGACTACTTTAAATAGGGTTATACTTTACAACACACATACGTACACCTATACGCACATCATCACACAACACAACACACATACACATACACACTTCATCACGAGACACACACATACACACTAACTCATACATACACACTAACACATTCCTCATCACTCAACACATATATTTTGGAATTGAATCTTAATTGTTTGTATTTTAGAAACTATGTTATTAGTCCTCAAGACTCATTTCTCGATTAAGAGCATAAGAGAAGCGGGAATGGATGAAAAACAGCGTCATCGAGGATCTCCGATCTTAGATGAGCCTATGCTGATCCATCTCCTATTGCCTTCCTTCCTATAACACAATCTGTATCTGTATCCATGTATTTTTACTAATGAACTTAATGAGGAAAGCAATAAATGTATTTTAATTTTAATTTAATTTACCTACAAAATATTAAGATAAAAACATGTTATGGATCATTATTTAATTAACATGCTGCATTAGGGAAACGTTTTATCGAAAATATAATAATTAGCGACAGGAAAATAATAAAAAAACAATATCAAAATTTTGCTACAAACCAATTTTAACATAAATGTGTATTAAATAAAGCCAGCTTGGACGTCAAACGAGAATTCCACAATCGCAAAAATTGCAAACGGCGATGCTATTACCATTTTGAGGCAGTCAAAATTCCCTGACGGTATTTACCGTTCGATTTCAAATCTCGCCGCTACGGAGCCAAAACTAACGGGCCTTTGTTGGAGGGAGAAGAATCAAAAAACAATTTGCCATATTGCTATTTCGCTGGCAAATCTAGTTGGCAACGAGTCGGAATACAATTAGAAAATGTATGTAGATTTTTATCTTTGATTGAGCTCAGTGGTAAGGACACGCGTCTCTTAACCGAGGAGTGCGGGATCAAACCCGGGCACGTAGGTACCTCTGGATATCTCAAGTCTATGTACGTATTTATACCACTAGCTCGACGGTAAAGGAAAACATCGTGATGAAACCACTTTTTTTTATGAAATCTGCAAATTCAAACAACTTTGGAATTGTAACCATGATCCAAAAAATTTCTGGTTCCCCTATCTTAGAGTTACGAAGGTCTGATCGGCAGTCGCTTCAATGTTATTACGAGACTCGCTAAATCCTGAATCATGGTCTAAGCGGACCCCGTCTAAGCACGGGACATAACGCTAGAAGGATGATGATGATGTAGAATTTGATCTTTGTAGACATTTGGACATTTAATTAGTCTGGAATCAGATCGATGTATGTGATATGTATTATCGTCCGATCTTAAAAGTTTTTTGTGTGGGAAGTTTGCGCTAATGTACAAATTCAAATTCAAATTCAAAATCTCTTTATTTATATAGGCTTCAAAAAAGCACTTATAAATAGTCAATTTAAACAGAAAAAAGGATTACCACCGGTTCGGAAGGAAGAATCTATCGAGAAGAAACCGGCAAGAAACTCGATAGTTACTCTTTTAAATGCAAAGATTTACAATTTCGTGCTTAATATTCTATAGGTACTTATTAGGTAACAACACTGCAGGTGAACACTTCATTATGAAGTTAAACATAAATGCTTATCATTTAGGAAGTCTTCAAACTTATAATAGCCCTTTTTCATTAAGAACGCTTTAATGCACAATTTGAACTTATGTGAAGGTAATGCTAGTAGACTTTCTGGAAGTTTATTAAATATTTTAATACTAAGACCAATAAATGAATTACCAACAATGGAAGCGCTTAATCTTAGGTAATTAGCTTAAGTAATTTGTTATCAACGGTACCGAAGACACAGACACGCAGACCCGAGATAAATACCTGATTCATCTTCAGTAGGTCATATCGATTATTTGTCCCATAGATTTAAGTCAAAAAATTCTAAATCTATGATTTGTCCCCAGACAGGCATAGAACCCGCATCCAATGCATCTGACGCGAATTCTGAATCATTGCACCAATGGGGCTAAGTACCTATTAAATCATAACGGAATAGAGATCCTTACTAATATTTTATGTAACTCCGCGATAAAATCATGCGATGAAATTTAACATGTTTAAAACTATGTTGTGTCCCACAAGACACGATATAGGTTCTGTACCAGACCGAATTTTACGCGAGTGGAGCCGCGAGCAAAAGCTAGTAATAATAAGAAAAAAGCCTAAAGGTAACCTTAATTATACTATGCCATTTTCAAGCTAGAGCTGTGTCTTGGAGCCGCAGGCGCAGGGTAGTGACTAATTTAATTAAATACGATTTTAATTTTAATAACCATAGGCATTAATATTTAAACAATTAGTGCATTGAAATAAACACTATGCTACGTAAACTTTAATATAGTAGTTTGTTTTCGTAGAACTCCTAAATAAACTGTTTTTTTTTCTGCTTTACGTGGAATTTGCTCTATAGTTAACTATAGGAGATCCCAAACAAAGTTTTATATATTATATTATATTGAATCGTAGACCATTTTGAATAAAAAAATGAATGAATTTTACTTTTTTCAATTATTGGATAGGTTTGCATTAGACTGCTATCTCATCTGTAATGGTAAGTGTTGACGCAGCCTACGATGTAACACGCTTACCTACCTAGAAGATACCTTTTCACTTGTGATTTGAAGTTCTGAATAGTTTTTCACAATTTTCCAACTAACCCAGCCCATTGCCTCATGTTACTACTACCGTCGCCTACTTGGTCTGGGACTTAAAAATAATGTGCCAACTGTGTTTCTTACCTAGTATGTCGTAAAGGGCGACTGGGTATATGGGGTTTGGTGTATGTGATTGTGTAGGCGACGGGCTAGCCACTTGTCACTAGTTTTTCACAATTTTCCATCTCACCCAGCCCAGTTTTGTTTTTGGCTGAATGTGGTAAAAGGAGCCTGCTGCCCCTTTGACTCTACCCACCCCTTCGGGGATTATGGGCGTGATGTTATGTATATAGAGTTCCACAGTTATGCTGTACGCATTAAATTATTTGATTAAAATAAAAATAATCTATTTTAAATTATTTATAGGATATAAGAGCGATTTACTAATTTATCAAACTTACTTTAATAAAGCATCTTCGAAGTTCTAGTAACTTAAGTAGAGGTAGTAACTTTATGTTTCGTTTTTCATTAAAAACTTAAAAAGAAGAAAATTTTAATAAGGAAAAACATTTTATGTTTTACTTAGCAGCAGTGTTGGGCTAATGGAGGACGGAAGGTGGTGGAGAGATCCAGACTTCTTCATCTTCCCTTGATCCATAATAAACAAGACTTTTAAATGATCAACATATCTAATATACCACCCCAATTATAAATAGATAAAATCTCCAAGATCTAATCAAAAGCTGTCAATAAAACGAATGTGAAATGTTAATTAAAATCCAATCTGGCCGCCCGCCGAGCGCTGCGCGCGCGCCGATTTCACGCGCCACGTTATACCGGTGACGAACATACAAGCGGTGACACAGCAGTGTTTAGAGGCTGTTTAAATGAGAAATAATACCTCATTACACAGGCCTTACTGAGTAAAGCCTACAGCCTTCCAACATTACCACCGGATATCTTTAACAACGATGCATAAACTGTGTCCTATTTTTTTCAGTTCAGCACATTATATGTCAAGTATTTTAACAAACATATGATCTTAAAACAAATGCACCATAAATATTGAATAAAATATAGAAAAACGTGAGTTCACTTTCTCATAGGGAACCATGGTAGCTTGGTGCTATATTGTTGGCGGATTTTGCCCGAAATTTGGTATTGTGGCTGCATGCTTCGTCGGAGGACGATTTAGTTACATTTTTATTGTACTTGTAATTTCTCTTTCAGTGAACTACAACGTAAGTTCTTTGAGAAATAAAGATTCTTTAAACCGAAAAATCTAGTTTGTTTTTTTAGGTAGCGATTTATTAAATACAAATTAAGGTATAGGAGCTTCTCTAATGTCTTTAGATGTTATGTGTCTACTGTTTATTATATTGTCTATTACTAAACTCTGATTTGACTAGCTTTGTAGGACATATTAGATAGCTGAAATGAAAAGGAGTAATTTAAATAAAAAATTATGAAACAAAACGCGTCAATTTTGCGATCTGAACGAAATATCGTTGTTAACTTGAACGGAACTTGAACACTTTCACGTGTAACAGTTCGGATGAATTTGCGACTAAGCCCATACATCTACACTATAATAATACATAATAAAAAGAGGAATGATTTGATTGACTATTTGTTTGCATTGAATAGGCTCCAAAACTACTGGACCGATTTGGAAAATTCTTTAACTAATGGGAAACTACTTTATCAGCGAGTAACATAGGCTATATTTTATTCCTGTATTCCCACGGGCACGGGAACTACGCATTTGAAACCGGCACTGCTGGTATCTACTGGATAAACCCAGAGTATATTTTTCCAAAGTTTACTTGCTTGGAACACCATTGAATTTATTTGAAGAAAGGAACAGGTTCAAATTTCCAACGAATTTCCTTAAAACTTCAAGTGTCTTCAAGCATGAAGGTAAGTAATTTTCTAGCAGCTGCATCCAATGGCTTTAAACATGATGATAATAAAATATTTTTGAGATGTCAAATGACTTTAAACATAACGGTAATTTGCTTCAAGAGTCAAGTGACCCATCTGACCTTCGTAACCCTTATATAGGGGAACCAGACAAATTTGGATTATGGTTGCACATCCATAGTTGCTTGAATGTACTGGTTTCATCACGGTGTTTTCCCTCACCGCTGGGCTATTGGTTTAAATACGTACATAGATTTGAAAAATCCAGAGGTTGAACCCGCACAACTCGGTTAAGAGGCACGTGTCCTTACCATTCAGCTACCACCGCTCCTACCGCAGTCTTCTGCTTGAACATTGTCTACCCCTTCGGGGATTATAAGCGTGATGTTGCGTGTCTTCAAACACGACGCCTATATGCTGGAAGCTTTCAGTGGCTTCAACCTTTATCCCAATGTCTGTCAGCCTCTTTGTACCAAGGTTGGAACTACCATCAGCACTGGCTGGTATACTAGGTACCGCGCCGTGGTTTACTTCGTCGCGCGCAGTTTGACTTTATCGCGCGATAACCGCCGTATATGGGTCGACAGCACCGTGCCACATGCCTGTCGCTACACTGTAAGGAAATAGGTTATGTTGGGAACTTCCAGAACACATGTGCTGTGACATCGCACATGTGCATTACTCAACAAGTAGGCTATTTACTCTAGGGCCAAAAGGGCTATGGCCTAGGCAGTGGCGGACTAACCAGGGGGCGGAAGGGTGTTGTGTGTTATCTCCAAGTTCCTGTAATCAACCTATAACAAACAGTAACTATACTAACTAACACTGTTCGTATCTCTACTAGGGATCTAGTACAGCTCTTTGCCGCCCCGGGCCTAAAACAGGCTTAGTCCACTGGGCTTGCGCAGACGCTGCATGGGGTGTTCACTATGGTCTAACTTTGCGCGATCCCGACCTTACATAAATGCGTTCGATGGTACATCTCATAAGATTAGTGGGTTTATCGCGTCCCCTACCATCTTGGGGGGAGCAGGATCCTCCTATCATCTCGAATGCTCCGGGAGTCCAACACACCCTGCTGATTCCCCCCGGTTTCAGCGGGACGGTGCGTAATGCATTCCCCTGGGCCAATCAAAAAAAATGCTGCAATCGGAGCAATTTTTCTTGTCAAATACCTTAAGAACCCCAATATTTTAAATATGTCTCCGAGCTCTAGATTTGTAAAGGAGTTTGTAAGTTAGGGCTCCAGTCTACCTGTATTGTACGAGACATCTTCTGCAACGGCGGAGAAGATGTTCGATAAAAAGATACGTAAGGAACTGATTAAAGATAAAAGGGAAAATGCATTAAAGTACCCGTAAAAAAAATTAAATTTTAAGATATAAATTCTTGAGGCTTATATAAGTAATTAAATTGGAATAAAATAAGTAGCTCGATCCAATTAGACATTCATGGTTACATTAATTCGCACAAAGCTGAAAATTAGCATGAATTTTGGGAACATTATTACAAATAATTTGTCAAAAGTCCCCATCGTGTCGTGTGGAAAAAAAACAATCAAGGTCAATTCTTGCAAAAATCGGTTTTTGATTTTTGATGTTGTAGCTTTGATACAAAAACCTATTTTTGTAACATTTGACCTTGAATAACTTTTCTCCAGACGTCGGATTGATTGTTGGGCTTTTGACAAATTGTTTGTAATAGTGGCTCCAACAATAATGCTACTTTTCAGCTTGGTGCGAATTAATGTAACCTTACCCTTATTTTTGAAGCTAATTTGACCGGGCTAAAAGGTTTAGTCGGTAAGTAGTAATACCCCATCACTAACATTCACTCAGTATGATCACCCTATAAGAAGAATACCGTGGGTGGAAATCTAATACAGTCTTCTTGTCGCCTTGGTTTCAAAGGGATTCGTGGACGGTCGTAACGAATTGACTTTTCCCAGATTTGATGACTATGTCATTTGATTTGTACCTAAGTTTACATAATATCGTTTGTAAGAACAATGTATATCATACTACATTTTAAACCCTGTCAAGTTTGGCTGATGTATCTCGTTCTCTTCTTTCATCATCTTCCTAGCGTTATGTCCCTCGTTAAGACGGGGTCCGCTTAGACAATGATCCAGGGTTTAGCAAGTCTGGTAATAGGGATGATGACTGCATTAAAAAACTATAATTCTATTTAGTCCGTCAGTTAGATTATACAAAAATACTAGACACATATTGTTCGCTTTATCAAATTAACAAAAAATCACAAAGATAATGAGCATCAAAGTTTTAGAGTGGGGGCTTGCGACGTCACTATTTAGTAAAAATTGTACGAAAGTGTGACGTCACGCGCAACTTGAATGCATTGTATCTTCGTCAATGTTTGTTTGACAAATAAATTAAAAAATACGTGTTCAATATTTTTTTATAATCTAACTGACGGACTATACAGAATTTTTAGTCATCTAGCCTATTAAATTAAAGTGACTGCCGATCTGACCTTCGTAACCCTAAAAAAGGGGAACCAAACAATTTTTGGATCATGGTTACAAATCCAAAGTTGTTTGAATTTGCAGGTTTCATCACGATGTTGAGTACCATTGAGATTCCACCACTCCTCGATGTCCCATATCTTCTTTGCGCAGCTTAAATTCTTGATGTCAACAGCAACTTAGATTATACTAAAAATCGTTCGTTGTCATATGATGGTCGAAAGAGATTTCGTTCGACGACAGACGTTTTTACGCAGACGTCTCCCCGTATAGGTTCCAATAAGTGTTGAAAAGTGAACCTTTTTATTTTCGTTCCAAGATCCCATCCAACATTAGTCACAAACCGGCCGTTTCACCGCGCTACCTACACTCAACTTAAACAGCGACATTACAAAAGTAATAGTAGAAAACTCCTCTACAATTGTTTCAGAAAACACTTGTGTAAACACCATTACATTTCCAAGCAGTCCGCTCAACGGCCGCGCGCGCACTCCTCCACGCAACCTTATAAGGAGCGGGTTACAAAAAAACTTTTCTCGTGCAAATCCTTCGTGAGAAGTGAAGCAAATGAAGTGAAGCGGACGAAGTGAGGGTTTGGCGACCCGAGCGGTTTGAGCAAACTGTTTGGCATACTAGTTTGTTCGCCCCGGCTCGTGTCGCCGTCCGTCACGTAGCCACCACCCGATAACGCGTATCACCATCTCGAAACGGCGCCGAGGACAAGTGAGTCGGTTTGGCTTTTTGTTGGCTTAATGGGAAACCTGCATGTGACTTAAGCCCCAGTTTCTTAAGACAACTCAGAAGCTGTTGCTTGAAGATGGTGGAATGGAACAGATCACACTCCAAATAGCCAACATTTCTTTAACTATTATTGGATTGTATTTGGTAATTCTTTTCAACTAAACTTCTAGAAGTTTCCTTATAGTAGTTTTTTTGCAAATTCGTTTTAGGGTTAGTTTTGAAATGTAAGACGTATTTATGGCCATGTGGTTTAGATAAGAAGTGATATTAAAATGACTGCATCGTTTTAAGGGGCAGAGGAAACGTGTGATTTAGATAAGTGCCTTTGGCGACAGTTGTGGTAATGATTTTACGTCAATCCTAGTTGTACATTTGGTCTGGGACTTAAAAAGAATATGCCAACTGCTCCTTGCCTAGCGTAAAAGGCGACTAATGGTCAATGAAGTGTAGGTATTTGTTTGTGTAGGCGGTGAGATAGCCCTTTGTCACTGCTCTTCAGGTTTCCACCTAACCCAGTTATTATTTTGACAAAAAGTGATTTTAAGGGTTTGGAACCCCATAAACACTGCCTACCCCTTCGGCGATTGCGATCATTGATTGTTTGTGTGACTAACATTTCCTTGGTTGATTGCTTATTGAATACGTTAAGGACTCGTTTACTTTGCCATGTATCACACAACTTCAAAATTTTGGCGATGAAAATTGCCGAGGGGTTTTGTAGCTATCCCGCAAAACCACTCTCTTGGTTGAGGAAAGGTCCTCCGAGTTAGAATGTCCCTTGGAGGGTCCAACTCATTTTGTACAGCCCTCCACCACGCAACGGTGCCTCATTCGTTAACAATGTAAAAAACCTCTTTTTCGCCTTACATGAGCAGTTTTTTGTGTTTTAAAATAACTTGAAGTAACCTGTTAAACGAAAAAAAATATTTTTAATTTCTTACTAAACCTCTATTAAAGGGCTGGCAAACACGAACGTCACTTAAACTTTTTGTTTGTTTGATCTCTCACTAAACCTACAACTTTTTTAACTTGTGGATATTGTTTTTACTGGTATTAAAATATTGATTATCTTTCTCAACGTAGTTATATAGTTAGTAGTAGTTATATCAACGGGTTGCCACCTTAGCCCTTTTGGGGCTAGATCTAGCACTTTTTACTGTAGGTGAACACATTTTTTAATGATTTAGCCCGGAAAGGGCTATCTAGCCCGGAAAGGGCTATCTAGCCCTTTTCATTTTCTTATAAATATTGCACTATAATGAGAAATTTGCGTCATGCTAACATCACGATAACATCGAATTTTCACCATTTGTGTCATAGATATTGGTTTACATTTTTGTGGTAGATGCCATTTGTTTGACTATGGTAATATACCGCATCTCTAGGACGCTCCGATTGGGGTATTCCCCGTTGAGTCTAAAGCGGCGCCTGGGAATAAGTATGTTATAGTTTAATTTTATTGTGCTTCTAATGTTTCTATTATGTTTGTGTCACATTGCCACCATTTTCTTAGCAAGCTGCTACAGACAAGAAACAAAGGTTACATAAAGTGCCCGCTAGGGGCGCACAGCCTACATTTAGCCTCTTAATTTTTTTGCATAATGCATCTAGCCCTTTCTAGCCCTTTTTAGCTTCGTCAACTGCCCCATTACTAAAACTAAGGTGGCAACACTTAACTGACTACAACTCCAGATCAATGGCTGATCTTCATCATCACGCTCAAGTGTAGTGGAAAAAAATGCCCAATTCAATGCAGTGGAATATATTTTCAAATGCTTATAAGTACGAGACGGTTCCAACAATAAGATCCGTCCAACATGGGGATTCCGTGGAACATAATTTTAGGCATCATACCATCACACCCGTAACCCCTGGAGGGGAGGCAGAAGAGCGATAAGCACCTTGAACCAGATTCTGCCAAAAAGTTTGATTAGATAAATTGTAATAAAAAAAGTAACAAATGGCTAACTCGTCGCCTACATAATCCCAAATCTAAAACTTCATACACCATTAGTCGCCTTTTACGACATGCTAGGCAAGAAACACAGTTGGTAATTTTTTTTTGAGTCCTAGACTAACATGGGACTTTTAGGCATCAGTGCTTAAATTAGTGCATAACTCCATAGATTTAGAATGCAATTTAACTCAATTGCTCACCATCATCTGTTAAATAATTTCCTTACCAGTTATATTAAATTATTTTTTTTTGTTAGCGTAAACTGCCGTGACTATAAATATCTTGATCAATCACTCTACACTTAAACTAGGACATCTCAATGGCACTAATCAAGTGGTTGTTTTTAACCGCAACAATACCAGTCCCAGTCTCGAGTCTTTGTCAGATATATTGAGAACCAATTGCTACGAATTTAGTTCGTTTCTTGTTCAACGTTTTGCAACGATGATAGCGGCTCGTGTCAACTGGTCGCCCCTGCGTGTAAAAACGACGCTTAATTAAAGCGCAAGCAGCTTTTATGAAGCTTACACGTAAGTGACAGCATACCAACACCTTCTCGTCTATAGTCAACAGTTCGCTAACAATGGTCAATCCCACGCAGCATAATATGACTATTAACTTTCTCAGCGACTGTCGACGACTATCAGAGGTTGTCGATGACTGTCGACGACTATCAGTCTTTGTCGATGACTGTCGATGACTGTCGACGACTGTCGACGACTGTCAATAACTATTACTGACTATCGACAATCCTCAACTTAGTGTCTACGACATTTGAAATATTGTCACTTGTCTGTAAGTCCATGATATTATATATCAGACTTAGTCAACATCACATACCTACATTGATCTGACCCCAAGATAAGTAGCTTAAGCACTTATGTTACGGATATCAGAAACAACAGTGGTATTAAAAAATATATACTTAAATATTAGATATTAACACCCAGACACAGAACAAACACAAGTATTCATTACACGAATCTTTGTCCTGGGTGGGGATCGAACCCACAATTCTTGGCACATAGTGTAGGGTCACTACCAAATGCGCCATCGAGCTAATTATTCGCTGAAATACTTATTCTCACTAGTCTGTAAGCTCACTTTAGCTTACGTTTGGAAAGTACTTTATACTTTCCATTTAATTAATCTGCCATAAAAGCTCCTTCATCCATAACACACACGGCACGCGTTATCGAAGCCATATTTTCGAAAATTCCGGGCAGAAACAATGCGCTGGTAAAGCCAATAAACGCGCCCCACTTACAGCGGCGCCTGCGCAGGTCCGCGCCGATATGCCGCCAGTGATGATAACAATTATATTATTCACGTTGAAATCGTAAACTAGGTAAAAATTAGAGTCATGAGGTAGGAATAATTTGAACTAATCCTATTAGCTCTTCATCATTTCAGGGAAGTTGTCCATGACGTCTTCGTCAAGGGTAGTGAAAGAGGGTCTCTTCGAGGGAGGGAGTCAAATGTAAATGTAAACCATCACTAAGATATGATAATATTAGACTGGCCTGTTGGTCGAGTGGTCAGAGACCCTGGCCAGGAAACCAAGGGTCGCGGGTTCAAATCCCGCTAGGGACAAAGGTTTTCGTGTGATGAACATGAATATTTGTACTCGAGCCATGATTATAAACGTATTTAAGTATGTCTATCCGTTCACCTAGTATCCATAGTACAAGCATAAGCTTAGTTTGAAACTAGGGAATTGGTGTGTCAGTCTGGAGAATTTATTTATTTATTATAGGACTTAATATATCTACTGGCCATAGGCGAACTTTTCGACCACACGAGAGAACGAATGAAATGGGGATAGGCTCAATATTGTAATTTGATGATAACTTTCTCATGAAAACCCCTTTTTAATCATCTACTAATATCTTTTCTATCAATAAAGATGCATCCCACTAAAAATGTAATTCTCAAAACTGCACCCCATTTTCCGCTTCCATCACGGCTTTGCCAAGGACGAACCTCCGCAATCACCGACCAATACCAGCATTCAGTAGCGGATTTAAGGCCCAGTAGGCCCGGGCCTAGGGCGGCCACATATTAGAGGCGGCCAATCGTGATAAAAATTACCTATGATGCTTTAGTACTGAGAGTTATGGCCTAGGGCCTAGGGCGGCCAAGATTGTAAATCCGCCACTGCCAGCATTGCATAACGAAATGTGTTTTCTCGTATCGTAACTGGTATTATAAAACCGAACTGCGAGCTCATAATAAAAACTAAATTTTCACGGCGTAAAATTGTCCGGCTTATCGGTGCGCGGGCGCAGCCTCCATAAACTCAGGCGGGTTAATGCGGTTTGTAATCATTTATCAGTAATTGCATCGCGAATAACATGCGAGCTGTTTAATCGAATTGGGGAATGGTATGTTGCTAGGTGCGTTCTAAAATTGCAATTTTTAGTCCATCATTTACCTAGCGTTATGTCCCGTGTTAGTCAAAGCACGCTAAGACCATGATCCAGTGTTAGACCACCACCCTTCGAATATGTGTGTTCACAAGTGTGCTACCGGCCTTAAGGGGGTTGGCTATCTGAAATACTTACACACTGAACGAACATTAGATAAAATATAATGAAATGGAATTATCTTTATTTATGTAGGCTTATAAAATCACTTTTAAATCGTCGGTACAAATGCAATTTACGACCGGGTTCTTCTCCTTACTAGTTAGGAAATTTCCTGGTCTAGGGTTAAATTTTGTTGTTGTATCAAATGCTAAGTGTATTATTACCCTATCACTACAAATAACACTGGGAAAGTAGGAACTTTGACTCTGTCTAATGATTTGACATTATTAAATCTTCACTCCTATAATAGGGATGATAGCTGCATTAAAAAACTATACTTAATTCTATTTAGTCCGTCAGTTAGATTAAACAAAAATACTAGACAATTTTTCGCTTTATCAAATTAACAAAAAATTACAAAGATGAAGAGCTGAAGCTTTTGGAGTGGGGGCTACGTCACAATTTTTTTTTATTTACGAAATTGTGACGTCACTTGCAACTTCGCATTGTATCTTTGTCAATGTTTATTTGACAAATAAATATAAAAATACGTATTCAACATTTTTTTATGATCTCACTGAAGGACTACAACAGAATTTTTATTCACCCTGCCTATTTTTCTTCTCCAATGGGGGGAAGGGGGGACACGGCATGACATTGTAGAGGTCAGTTGGAGCGGCAAAATTTAAATAGCCGGCAAATGTGTAAATCTGCCACGCCCTTCTTAGTTCATCAACTGGGCATCACTGCTCATAAGAAAACCTAACATTTTAGCTTTGTCTTAATCGACCAAAAATCCGATAGTTTCATTATAGCAACCTAACTTAAGCTAGGCAGATCACGCTCCATTCATCCAGCATAATTCATTATGTCATTACCTCAAAACTCCATCCAAGTTTCTACAGAAAAAGGGAAATGTCTGGAAAATCCCATGTCAGTCTGGGACTTAAAAGTATGTGCCAACTGTGTTCCTTGCCTATCATGTCGTAAAAGGCGAGTAATGGTATATCGGATTTTATTTTGGGTACGTGATTGTGTTGGCGATGAGCTAGCCACTTATCGCCACTTTTTACAATTTTCCATTTAACCCAGCTCAGTTTTATTTTTGGCTGAATGTGGTTGCTGTCTACACTTTCGGGGATTACGGGCATGATGTTATGTATGTATGTATGTATGTCTGGAAAATTTTCAATGGCCGATCGTTTCTTTTGAAACGGCGGATGCTATTGTAGGCGATTACTATGCCTTATCGAGGACTGAGTTTTACGAGATTTGTTATGGCGCGGTATCGACCCGTGCGTAATAAACTATTGTGAAACTCGCTTATACGTAACGCGGGGCACTAAAATGCGGTTTAAATCATTTTTTTACTTGATTTTTCATGTAAATCTTTACCTATTAGTTTTATATATGTTATATATATGTTGTATATGTTAATCGCAAAAGAAGACTCACTACCCACATCTGCACACTACGCGGGCGTAGTGTGCAGTTGGAGATAGGGCTCATTGCTATCGAAAGACGGTAGTTGCTATTGATGCCAGAAAGATGAGAGATAATCACACTAATATTATAAAGGCGAAAGTTTGTGAGTGTGTGTGTGTATGTTTGTTACTTCTTCACGCAAAACTGCTGAACGGATATGGATGAAATTTGGCACAGCGATAGATTATAGTCTGAAAAATGCAGTTTCTGTAGGATAAAGAAATATTAGTCTACTCGGGCAAAGTCGCGGGAAACAGCTAGTGTTATAAAACATTCAAAATCGTGAGCAGAGGCGGTATATCACTTATTACGTCACTTCACGGTTGTCAGAGAACTTGTAATATTCAATTTTCTCTCCTGTTTCTGAGCTGATGATGTAGTTTTGCACCTTCAAAGTATTTATCTGATGAAACCTCTCCAATTTAGAAGGAGGCCCCAAGTCGTTTTGCATCAGGGCCTTAAGCAGGACCTGAACCGACACCCGTTGTACAGAAAGCGCCCTTACCATGGAGCTACTTCTCTCTGTAACTAATGGCTGGCGTATGCCCTGAGATCACTTCTAATAGCCTAGTTTTTTATTGCAGCCTCCAGTTTACACCCAGTACAATTTGTCACGTAACTGCAGAATACTTTTCGAAGTGTACTTAACAACAGGCCACTCCTGAATGCGCTTTCGCAATAATCAATCCAGGAAAGCCTTGGTGGATATCTTTAACTACAGCTTTGTCTTGCACTTTTAATGGTTTCTATTTTATAAACGTTATATGTATGAAATGAAATGAAATAATCTTTATTTTCGTAGGCTTAAATAAGCATTTATAAATCGTCAGATATACACTCGCGAGCAAAAGTATTGAATTATTTGGAAATGACTCCGCGCAATCTTGAGTCTTAAATAACTAATGAAGAATAGTAAAAATGGCACCATTTTAAGAGTTCAACTGTTAACTTTAAATTAATACTAATTTTATTTAAATTTTTATCTATAATTTATTATATTTGTTATCAATTTAAAGTTAACAGTTAAACCTCTAAAATGGTGTCATTTTAATTATTCTTAATTAGGTAGGCGAAACTAAGGTATTATGGTTTTGACGAAACTGCACTGAAATGGTTTACTAATTATCTGTCAGATCGTTCCCAACAGGTAGAGGTTACTAATGTTGATGGAACCAAAAAAGTTTCGGCTACATCTCCTTTAAACAAAGGTGTGCCACAAGGGTCAATTTTGGGGCCTATCCTGTTTATTATTTACATTGCGGACTTGCCACAGTCAGTATTGCACACACGTTATCATCTTTATGCAGATGACCTCCAAATCTACACTTCATTTAAACCATCAGATACACAAATAGCTGTAGATAAAATCAACAAAGACCTTGAACATATAGCTAAATGGTCCGAAAATAATGGATTAATCTTGAACCCTGCCAAAACCAAGTTTTTAGTTTTAGGCTCAAAAAATCAAATAGAGAAAATCATTAGACATACACCGAAACTTAAATTGAATAATGTGAATATTGAACGGGTAAATGACGTACGAAATCTTGGAATTTGGATAGATGGGAAACTGAAATTTGAGAGGCATATTAATGAAGTGGCGAAGCAGTGCTACTACAGGATACGGGTTTTGTACCAAATACGTCAGTATTTGAGTATTGATGTTAGAATTCAGCTTTGCGAGTCACTTGTATTATCTAAGTTAAATTATGCTGATACTGTAATAGGTACCAGTCTACTAGCTCGCACGAAATGCGTGATCCAACGGCTCCAAAATTCTTGCGCCAGGTTCTGCTTTCATATACCGCCTAGGTCTCATATAACCCCTTATTTAAATAATAAGGATTTTTTAAAAATGGAAACGCGGCGTAAATTACATTTCGCCACCTTATTGTTCGGTGTTATAGTTAATAAAAGTCCACAGTATCTTTTTGGCAAACTTAAATTCACACAGCGTGAGTCGCGTTTATATGATCGACTTATTTGCCCAGCATATAATACTGCAGCTTTTCGTGGCAGTTTCAGATATTCGGCTTCAAAGTGCTGGAATAATATTCCCCCACCCATTAGACATAGTTGTAGCATTGGTTCTTTTAAAGTAAAACTAAAAAAGCATCTATTAACAGCTCAAAAGTCCGAATAATATTCTAGTTCCTACATTGAGTATATGTCTAGATTCTAACTTAACTTTTAAATTTTTTAAGTCTCGTATTGCTTTTATTTAATATTTCGTAATTAAATATAAGTAATCATATGTAATGTTTATTGTAATGCCTTCCAATGTCGCCTACTGTTTAGCATAACTGTTTGGCATTGCCTACTGTTTACCATGTACCAGACGCCATCTTCAGAAAAGGTGTCCGCAGAAAACCAGCGTCGTGGCACACTGTGTCTCGACAATAGCTGAGCGGAGGCCTATTTGGCTACATATAGTTTAGTATAGTTATAGTTTTAGTTTGTAAGCAAATTTTGTAATGTGCCAAATAAACATTTATTCTATTCTATTCTATTCTAGTTATTTAGTAGGTACTCAAGATCGCGCGGAATCAATTCCTAGTAAGTGATTCCATACTTTTGCTCGCGAGTATGCACATGAAAATTTACCACCGGATTCGGAAGGTATAAAAAAGGAAAAAATTAAAACAACAGATAATATTTATAGACTTTATTTCAATAGTCAATAAATTCTACTATTTATTATGTTTATTGTTCAAGTGGACTTCTGAATAAATAAAATTTCCGTAGGACCAACTCCGCGCTTACGGCTATAATATACTAAATTATTATTATTTATTTTACTACCATTTGTGACTTACGCTACAAAGAAATTGCTCATTCCTCACAACACACATACAATATTCTATAAATATATATGTACAGTTGAAGACATAATTAGGTTTTATATTCAACATAGCCTCGTGGTCACAATTCTATATATATAACACCTAATTGTATAAGCAACTGCATATATTTGAAAAGCTAAATAAATTGAGCGAAATAAATAATAGGTAAATTACGAATATCTGATTATGGTAGATACTTTTACTAAATAACATTTACGTTGCCTCGTAAAAGGCACGAATATCGCTTTGAGGAAATATCACTACAAATATCGTAGACAAATTCTTTAATGTTTTCGTTTACATGTATACAATGAATATGATAATTTTAAAATAATATAAAAATATGTTTTCAATCAGATCTTTTTCTTGTAAAAACGGCTCACAAACTACGAGATACCACTGAAAATGAAAAATGTGTATAAAAATAATAACAATTGTGCTAGTAAAGTTTACATAAAAATTAAAGCCAAAAGACGTCGATCAAAATTTTACAATAAACATTTCATAGGCTAGCCCAGTATTTCGTTTAAATAATAACAACTTTTCCTTTTCAAATGTTTGAAAACCATAAGAGACAAAAATTAAACTGTACTAACGAAAATAACAATGTCGTGTTCACATAATTAATATTGTGTAAATAATAAATTACTATTTATTTGGATAGTTTTAATTTTAATTCAGGGATCACTTCAATAAAAAAGTAGCTTCATATTTGTTTTTTTCTCAAAATACTGGGACTACTGAAACCGCTCTTTTCCGTTTCAAACAATAAAACAGTTTTGGGTAAATAGTATTATATGTATATAAGTTGCGTGTTATATGCTCCTTTGATGACCCATAACCCTAAAACTATATTCTGAAAGTAAAGCGAAAGTATATAACAATTCTAGGACATGTGTTCCAGCATTCATACTTTCGAAGGGAGCATCGAGTTCAAAATTTGTCACCAGTGTCAAGATAAGTCTTAAATTTTCGCGCCGTTGCCGAACTTACCATTTATCATTCATAAATTAAAGCTAAGAAGCAAAATTGCACGATGTATTTATTACGATCAGTCGTCATTTTGTCGAATTATGACAACGAGATGACAATTTATAATTTCACATGGTCTCATTAAACACTAGAGAGGTACGCAGCATCAAAGGCGCATAATGCAAGTGTTTAATTCCCGCAGGTACCATAATATCTTCAAGCGCTCTTTAAGAACCGGCACATTTGTGAAATCATTAATTTATGACGAATGCAAATATAACAAGATATGAGATGTGATTTTTCTATCAAGGGGTAATTTCAACACGAGGTCAATAAACATAATACTATAAACAATGCCATTATTTAATTACAATGAACAGTAATTATCTAAATTGTTTTTAAATCGTAACATATGGAGTGCAGTTAAAATATTATTAAAATTACTGTAGTTTTATTTCTACTGAAAACAATTTCACAAATGTGCACAGTTGCTTATCAACAAAATAACAATTCCGATATACATTACACTATTCAATTGATTTCTAACTACTATACAATTATGTATGCGATACATACACGTCTACAACAGACTATACTAAACTAAAATTCTACTAACTTTAAGTAACAACTTTAAGAAACAAACTAAATTATTCTCTATACTAGTTACTTCTTAATAGTAGAATTTGATATTACTAAACACATATTTCGATACACTCTTTGTTGTTTCTTGAATTCAAAAATAGCTTCATCTTTTAGCACTAAGTTTAAATTACATAGGTACTGCTATTTAGGTATTGTATTAGGAAAAGTGCAGTAGAATAAAGTAGAATAATTCCGCATTAATAACAATTACAAGAATTTTAAAACCAAAAACAGTTGCCAAATGTTGCCATCCTTTTCTAGCATCGTTCTCTAATATCGAACGAAAGAAACCACCATTGTTTTAAAACTTGTTCTTCATTATCCGTTTCATTATACTAGCCATTATTCGCTATCGGACCCCTACCGGCATTAATTGGAAAATAATTGATTCAGACCATTCTTGCGGAGGGCTCCGAAAGAGACTCGACCGTAACACGTTGGATTAAGAACGCATATCCCTTGAAATAAGCGTGACATACTGTTGGCAATTCTTGTGTGTAAGAATGTAAACATTTTTATTGCTTTATGTGGCACACATAAAATGGCCTTCAAAGAGCTGGCTGCAGCCGGTAGACCTACAAGGCTTTGATTTATTTCAGTCGTCTATTGTCTACATGCAAATATGGTTTTAACTATATTTTAAAACAATATCCACAGTGGGAAAATGAACAATTACAATCAAGCGGTCTTTACGTTCTTTTCTGTCTTGTATATATTAAAATATAATGCGACCACTTCTCTAAGAACATTAATGATGAGAAATTTAATTTTTTAGCCATCTAGTCATTTAGACGATTGTCATATCCTTTGTCACAAATCGGGTTTAGATAAAAGTGATTTCTGATTGCTTTATTTTTTTATTCGTCAAACAATATTCAGCTACCTAAGTAGGACTAGCAGCGCCCCGTGGTTTTACCCGCGTAGTTCCCGTTCCCATGGGAATACGGGGATAAAATATAGCCTATGTTACTTGCTGATAAAGTAGCTTTCCATTGGTGAAAGAATTATTCAAATCGGTGCAGTAGTTTCGGATATTATTCGATGCAAACAAACAATCAAATCTACCTCTTTATAATATTAGTTTAGATTAATTCTATCATTTGTTAGGCCCATTCACATCCCAATAAAATTCAAAATATCTATTTCTTTGAATTTTCTATGTACAGTTACATTATATGTGTATTTAAAGTCTAATCAATGGATTAAAAATCAAATTCCATTCGCAGTATAAGAAACACATATTAGCAATTTCAAATATTAGGTTTCTGCAAAAAAGCTATAGTAATTTTATAATAGATATTAAAATGTTTATAAATCTGTAGTTTATCATTGTCCATTTGCAATTGGCTTTTTAAAAACACTGATATTTTCATAGAAATCTAATAAATCTTTATTCCATAGTATTCCATTTACTAAACATTATATAAATCATTTATATACGAAGCAATATTTACAGTTTTTACATTTTGTAGATTTTGGAAAAATATGCGAGATATGAGTGATCATTGGCAAACCCATTACGATATTTATTATACACACCCTCAAATATTGAGATACAGTTACCTTACGCCGTTACGTAAACAGACGCGTGTGTTTCGGCTTTTATTACAATAGGGATGATGACGGCATTAAAAAACTATAATTCTAGTCCGTCAGTTTGATTCTACAAAAATACTAAACACTTTTTTTTACGCTTTATCAAATGAGCAAAAGATCACAGATATATAGAGCATCAAAGTTGTGCAGTGGGGGCTTGCGACGTCACTATTTAGTAACAATTTTACGAAAGCGTGACGTCACGCGCAACTTGAATGCATTGTATCTTCGTCAATGTTTGTCAAATAAATAAAAAAATACGTGTTCAATATTTTTTTATAATGTAACTGACGGATTAAACAGATTTTTTTTGTCATCTAGCCTATTTACATTTATTTTTCTACTTATGATTTTAAGACCACTAGCGCCATTCCAAGGCATATTTTATGAGAATTACTAACATAGTGGAATTATTCATAATACATTAGTCTATATAAGAAATAAGTCTTCAACAACTTTAACCATTTATGTATAAAAAGCAAACACGGGTATCCTGTTATTTAATATACCTATTAATTGATCAACGGCAATAGTCTCAGAGCTTACCCAACTACTTAATTTCGATATTTACACAGTCGGCGCTAAGTTAATAAAATAAGCCTGCATGTATTTCAGGAAATTATCTGAGTCAAAACATATTTATTTAAAAGATGAAACACACACGCCTTGGAGTTTGAAGTTGGCTATGAGAATATAACTTAACAAGACGGCGAGTTAATGCATATAACTATCAACAAAATATATAGTCAGTTTTATATTGACCTAAAACGTTTACGTCATAAAAAATTGCATCTTCTGTAGATGATACCTTTCTCTGCTAACGTAGTTGAAAGGTTACCTACAATCAAATGATTATTCGAGCATTTAAACAATAGAATAGTAATATGATTAAGTTTGTTTCAGATTAATTTCGCCAAATAACATTTATGTAGCTCTCTAACTTGGCTTACATGAGCTGTCGGGCCTACAACAAGATGCCAAACTTCACTGTATTTTGTCAAATCACTATTTCTGAACATAATTCATATTACCATTCTATAGATAATGTACTTTATGAGCAAAAACATTTCGTTGATATACTTGTTGTGATTACAAAGTAACAATTCCTTCGTCAATGAATATTCTCGCCACCAACCCCACTCAGAGCGACCCTTAACCAAATGTTTGTACCGACGCTTTGTATTAACTTACGATAGACCCTGAGCAAGTCGCGTTTGGCCATTTTTAGTTCATTGTTAGGTCATTCGCAGATTATTGTCGACAACTTCATATACAGACATCGTGACCTTTCAATTTGGCAAGGTAGTCGACATTTTTTTTTATAAATTGTGTTTATAATATGTACAGTATGTCGTATAATATTTAATTTATTTATCTGTTAACTACTACTAACTACTAAGATAGCGGTGGTAGCTCAATGGTAAGGACACGCGCCTCTTAACCGATAAGTGCGGGTTCAAACCCGGACACGTACCTCTGGATTTTTCAAGTCTATGTACGTATTTATACCACTAGCTCGACGGTGAAGTAAAACATTGTGATGAAACCTGCAAATTCAAAAAACTTTGGATTTGTAACCATGATCCAAAAATTGTCTGGTTCCCCTATCTTAGGGTTACGAAGGTCAGATCGGCAGTCGCTTCAATGTAATTACCAGACTCGCTAAATCCTGGATCATGGTCTGAGCGGACCCCGTCTAAGCACGGGACATAACGTTAGGAAGATGAAGATGATGATCTGTTAACTACTAGTTGAATATAAAAAGATTAAGTTGCTGCCCATCATATAAAATAAAGTCCTTGTTAACCGAAACGACCCTAACACTGAAAGTTAGACTCTATAATAATATCTAGCAGAAGAAACCATCTTCCAGTCTGTAGATTTATAAATAATTAATAAGATTGAGCCAAGCTCTAATGTACCCTATTTATATAACATTATGACAGAGATTGGTACGTTTGAACTACGTGCACAATAAGCTTTACGCAACATAGCAATTTGATTGAGATATGTAATTAGATGTTTTACAGCCATAGCTGTACAAAATATATTTAATTTGACTACTTTTAATGATGACGAAACCATAATTTTTAATATTAAAACGACATGTAATCTGCGAATGACACTACAAATAAAAATTATCTATTTATCGAGCTATAACTAATATTATATGATACGTAATGAAAAATATACTTTATTAGTATATGATTAGGTTCTATATTAGCGCAAGCTACGCTGTCGCTGTGACTAAGGCTACGTTTTATGACGACGATAATGATAACAATATATGTAGTTTGAATTCCAGGTGGCAATTAGCTGCCGAAGTAAGCAAAGTACTGAATAAGTGGAGTTTTTGAGATGTTTGTTTAAAGTTGTATGTATGGAGTAGTTTAATATAATATTAAACAAATGCAGTCATGTATGTTACTTTTCATGTTCACGTTAAAAACATGGATGAGGAATTTAAATGAATTTGCCTTTTAAAGACAAACAGTCAAAGTAATACGATTAGTATTAAAATAAAACAATGAAGTAACATTTATATTTAAAAAATGTATATATTACATGTATACAATATATCCAAGTTTGTGTGTGAAAATAATATTGCAGTTTTTTCTAAGTTATATTTTTTTCTTCCTATAACACTGATATGTCATTCATTATTCAAATAGCCTAACGTAATTTATAGACATGAAAAACTCCACCAATTGCAGACCATGCTGTTGTCAAAACTCTAATGGATATAGAAGCGAAAATGTCAAGTCAAATACTACAAACAGCTAGAAGGTAGATAGAAGTTAAACAACTTCACTTCATAGTCTAAATACAATAGGGATGATGACTGCATTAAAAACTATAATTCTATTAAGTCCGTCAGTTAGATTATACAAAAATACTAGACACATATTTTTCGCTTTATCAAATTAAAAAAAAAATCATAAAGATAAAGGGCATCAAAGTTGTGGAGTGGGGGCTTGCGACGTCACTATTTAATAAAAAAATTACTAAAGCGTGACGTCACGCGCAACTTCAATGCATTGTATCTTCATAAATGTGTTTGACAAATAAAAAAAAAATACGTGTTCAACGGTTTTTTCTAATCTAACTGACGGGACTAAATAAAACATTTAAGTCATCTTTCCTATTGTACTGAATGAACAATCTCAAAGCAAAACCTTTTATAACAATTATTTAATTAAACATTCTATTTCATTCACATTTTAAAACATTTTACGTACTGTATATAGTTTTTTTTTCATCTAAATTTAGATTCTATTTTGCGAGTGTTCCAATTGTTACATACCGTAATGTAAGATCTAAAGAAAACAGCGAGAAAAAGTATATTATTTATGTCACAACGTATACTCAACCACATTTCGTGATTTGACTGTAGCCAATAGAGAAAAAAGTCTATATTTCTGCTAAATATCTTTCGCTATTTCCCGTTTCACAATATATTATTTTGACATCTGTCAATTTTATGATAAACTATTTTCTCTATGAACTACAAAACGCTTATTCCAAAGATTCAATTGCCTTATTTATTGTATCTCTCATACAAAAATACTCATTCAATATTTTCTCACATAATCTAGATTTTAGCTAGAATAAGTTTACTTTTTTGTGGAAATCTATTAATCACGAACAGACATAACATTAGTTGCTATAATATAATTTTCATTATTTAACGCGACGGTAGAAGTCCATAGTCAATTCCACAAATTTGTAGCTAAGTCAATATCAATTTTCATACTTAATAGTACACGTGAAGTACAGTCAACCCCGTGATTCCATAATCGCTACAATTTCTCAAATAGAACTGAACTGAACAGATACAGTAAAACTCCATATTCTTCTCTAAGAACATTATTGCATTGACAGTATAAATTCGGGATATGACTGTACTTGTTTTTTTTTTTCAAAATAGTTACACTAGCAGATGTTGGTATAGACGCACGCTGTTTCGTTGTCAATATCGAAAGCGTTAAGGCTCATCATTATTTCAAAATTATTGAGCCCTACCTTCGATAGGACCATGCAAAAGTAATTGCAAAAAAAATGCAGTTGAATGCGTTCGTTTGTTTTGTCATTAAACTGTTGGGGGTGATGACAAGGTAACGCTGACATTACAACCATATTTCTATAAACTATGTATACATGCGTCAATCCCACGCGCTGTTACGTCAAATCTTGTATATAATATATAGTGCTTATATGCCATACTATTATATAAGCTAAAGTTATAATTACAACGATTCTCTCTGCCTACCCCGCTAGAGAAGTGGCGTGAAGTTAGTTGTAATTATAACATTTCACTATCACATGTGATGTCGTCATTGCTATTATCTAAGTGTGACTATCATGTCCAAATAATACAACAGTTTATAAATAGTTTGAACGTGATAATGATGAAAGAATTCATCTTATTTTTCTAAGACAGTCAGATATTGTGGTGAGCCTAGCATCACATAACATGTAGACTGTCTACAAGTACAATAGATATCAATGTTAGATATTATTGATGAAGAGGTCAATCTATATAGTGATATTACACAATAATAACTATTTAACCCTTTATCAGAACATATTCGCTTGGATACAACCGTAAATTTGATGCTTAGATATTTATAATTAAGTTCACATTCCGTAGATAACATTTGCAAAGTATTTCACGTCATATTACGTATTACAAAAAATATATACGGTCGAATTGAGAACCTTATCCTTTTTTGAAGTCGGTTGATTTAGGGGTAAATAGCTCTGAAATATCTTAAAACGTTTACGCTACAATAATTATTGTATTCGATAGCTGTTCTTAGCTAGGTGTCACAACACGTCTCCACTTCCATTTTATCTACTTAACTAAATCCATTTTTATAAAGCATCACTCATGTCACATAGGGTCTGTCACTTTCGACAAGCGTACTCGCCCGAAGCGTCGAGTTTTCGCCCGGGGCGACTAATCGGAACTATTTAGGACGCCTATTTAACTTGGAGACACGACCGTCGCGAGACGCTTAATAAATCATTAGCGTTACTGATGTAACCCAGAGATTCTAGGCATTCTAACCGTAGTATGAGGCATTTTATTACTTATTAGAATACGAAAGCGCCTCACCACGCTCCGTAGCACCTAGTTCACAGATCGCGCCGCCCGGGTCGCCCAGGTCGCCCAGGTCCTGCGGGGCGCCGCCCCGTCCCCCAGCTCGGGCGGCGTCTAGCTGAGCGGCTCGGGCTGCGCGGACGGCGCGGACGGCGCGCATCACCGCGAGGGGCACGAGCTGGCGGCCGACTTGCCCGACAGGCACGAGAACCCGCTGGTGCCAGACTGCAGCGATGACATCGAACCCCTGAAACATATGAGACGGTCAGGGAAATGGTTGAAGAAATTGTCAATTGTATTTCAATGTAGTTTTTCAGCGCTATATCAATTTCCATGCATTTTTTAAGGATTAAAGAAGTTTTAGACATTCATTATTAATGCACCGAATCGTTTCATTACTAAAAAAAATATCCAAACTTAATGATTAGATAATTTTTGTTCTTATGATGTGGATCATAATGGTTTGAGATTTTTGTAAAAAATATATTATATAGGTATTATTAAATGTTGCCAATCTTGAAATACGCTTATTTATTTTTTTCTTAATGATGTTAACCAACCTTTAACTATGTGACTATAGGGGAATAGAAATGAGATACGTAAGGTACATAGACATTATTTAACGATATTCCTAAGAGAAGGGTTACCTCCATGTAAGAACAGCATACGAATTTTGATTGGTTCCCATGATTGGACGTAGAGTTTTTAAAGCTACCGCGAGAATTCTCTTACGCGCGTGCACGTGCACGCAGTATCACATTGCAAAATAATATGATTTAATTGTTATCAATAGAAGCCAAAAATAAAAACCATCAGGGTCCAAAAAAAAATGATTTTTCTGACATGCAAGGTCAAGTGGTTTGAAACCCAGACAATAAATATAGAACTAAAAAAAGAACATAAAAATCTCATGTCACTGTGTTTGTGGTCGAACTCCTCCGAAACGGCTCAACCGATTTTGATGACTTCCAGGGTCAGCGTCAGGTCCAGTCCCCCCCCCCCCCCCCCCATTTTATCTCGACAATGGGGCGGTACGACCTTCGCCGGGACAGCAAGTAACTTACAAAACAAAAAGACGCTATCGAAGGCTGTATACTGACTTGTAGTGGTGGCTGGCGAGGGTCTCATGGAAGTAAACCAGCTGCGCGGCGCGGTGCGCAGAGTCCAGCAGCTCGCAGCGCCACTGCAGCACGTAGCTGCCGCACTCCAGCATTACGTGGGAGCCCTGCGAGTGAAAGTCAACCATGGATGCATTGGAATAGAGTCGCATTTTGTATTAAACTAGCAGTACTTGGCGGTTTTAGCCGCGTAGTACCCCTCCCTGTGGGAATACGGGGATAAAATGTGCAGTAGTTTTAGACTCGGACATCATTCCAGTAGTTTCGGAGCCTATTCAATTTAAACAACCAAAAAATTAAATCTTGCCTTAAAATATTAGTAAGTAAGTATAGATGATGCAAAAATGTGGACAGAATTTGAGTTCAACTAATGGATTAAAATTAAAGAGGTATTTACTCGACATTAGGTAGATTAACGATGACGACGACGACGAAAACGACGATTGTTTGGTTTCATCCCCCGAATACAAGTTTTTACGATTTAAAGAGAGAAATGAAATTGAATATACCATCCCAATTGCATTGAACTCCTATTCTAAAGATCAGGAAATGTATCGTCCAGATTGCAAAGATAAATATTTCCGACTAACAAAATAAGGGATGCAGTCATAGTATACCTGCACGCTCTCCCCGTCGTGGCAGACGAGGGTGGGCTCGACGCGGTGGTAGTGCTCGCCCTCGCGCCAGCCGCGGCGCTCCACCAGCGAGCGGCTCTCCTCGCCCGCGCCGCCCACGCACGCGCCTGCAGACAGACACAAATCCTTTCAAATTCAAAATGCCTTTACTTATACAGGCTAGAAAGCACAAAAAGTTAAAGCTACATGAATCTACCACTAAAGTAATACAAATAAACTTGGATAGAACCTACAAAACTGGAACTAATTGTGTTTAAGATAATTTCAGCAAAAATTCCAAAGTCTGATTAAACGCCTTCAAACTACTGCTTAATCCAGCAAAGCATTGGATACAGTATCTATCGTTTTTTTTTATTAAGTTTATCGCATTGAAGATGACTAATGTTGTATTGCTTTGGACGTAATTATAAACTGTTTTGGAACTGCAAACTACTAGTATGAGTGAATTGGTATAACAAAATTAACACTAACCAATAAAGGGGTACCACAGGGTACCATTCTCAGTCCTATTGTTTATTTATTACATAAATCATACGGGAGTTTATCAGCTACGCCCAATAACGATTCGGCAGTACACTGTATGTTAAACTACGGCACCTGTAGCGGAGTGCTCCTCGTCAGGCGGCTGCAGGTTATGCTCGGTGCGGAACACCGTGAACGAGATGTCGTGGCGCAGCACGTCGAAGTCCCACGTCAGCACGCTCTGCGGATCGCGGTTGGCGACTATCACCTCGTGCACCTGGAATGAATTAAGCTGTGATGAAATCCAGTAATAGGCAACATTTTCTATTCAATTTATTGCGAGTTATTTTACGAGTTCGAGATATTTTATTATTCGTGCGTTTTTGCACCTTTTTGTACTTATTTATATTTTATAAAAAGAATACTAATGAGTTTATAAAATTAGTAATGGGTGGGAAGAAATAATATGATGATGAGAAAAAAAATGCCTGCCTTTAAAATAAGGCAGGCATTTTTTTTTCTCATATTATCTTCCCATATTATCTTTTCAAAATTAATAAAAATGGGTTATGTTTACACAGCTCAAAAATGTTTACTCCCGACCGAGAAAGTGGTACCAACCCGTACTTAGATTTAAAAAATCCTAAGTTACGGGCCCGGATTCCAACGAGCACAGATTGCATACGAAGCGTGTCTTTCGCATTGAGAAAGACACCGCCCCTAGTAGAAACAGATCTCACATATAATAAACACACATACCATCAAGCCTGCAATCCCCAAAGGGGTAGACAGAGTTCAAGGAGCAATAAGGTCCATGAACCGCTCTAAATATAGCAGTTACAATAGGAGGCATGTGTTCACCTGTCCCTTCCCCAAGCTGACGCAGCGGTAGACGCTGTCCTCGCTGAGCGGGTCCCCGTCGCGCTCCGTGAACGCGCCCGCCACGTACAGGCTCTTCGGCACCAGCCCGCCCTCGTGCACGAAGCTCTGGAGACACACAAACGAGCGTGAGCGAGTTCGTCGTATCGACGTACATTAGCTACTAGCTACCTTGTGTAACATATAGTGGATGGTAAGGTCGGATATGGGAGACGACGGATGCGTATTGCGGTAAATAGGAGTCGATGTGTTAGTGAGGTGATTTCGTGTGATCTTTTTGTGTTGAATATTCTGTCTGTATTCTGATGGTTAATCAAGGAGTGCTTAAAACTAAGCTTAGTAATATAACGTGAGGATTTGTATTTTATATTGTTAAAATTTAATTTACGTATAAAATATACGCTTTATAATATTGTAGTAAGCAGCTTTGACAAAATAACACCTTTTAAATAGATAATGTCTTGAATTACTTGTTTATGATATCGTCAATCTTACTACTTAGTAGGGATGTGAAAAAATAATCGATTATGAAAATAATCGATTAAAATCGATTTTTTTTTCAAGTAAAAGTCGATTTTTATACGCGATTTTAATATTACAAATAATCGATTAATAATCGATATTTTTTTATAATAAAAAATCAATCATAGTCGATTTTTCATCTGCCACCCCACCATATTGTCTGGTCTTTTATAACCTGGAGCGCGAACTATAAGGTGCAATTTCATGGTGACGCTCGACGCTGGCGTCTAGCGTTAAACACGGTCACGTGGTACGTTTTTAACTACAACGTTATCTGGGAAAAATATAGCGTCAAAAGTAAAAGCTAAGCGTTGTTTAGCGTCGAGCGTCATCATGAAATCGCACCTTCAAAGAATATATACTATCTCCATGGAGATAATATTACATTAACGCCACCTGTGCGTCTACGATGGCAGCCCTTGTGCTTATGAAACTGTTTATTTTACCGACATTCGGCTGATATGTCATTCATTATTCGTTATTGAAACTTCATTTTTCAAACGATAATTTTGAAAGTTTTTCATGACAACAAGTGTTTAGTTTTTTAAAACGTCTTGTTTTTAACAATGTCAACAACCAAAAGGACAACAAGTAGTTGGCGTCAATATTTTCATGTTGACAATAAATCTGGCAATGCTAAATGTAAATATTGCCCTAAAATTTTAAAAACGTGTAGTAATACAACCAATTTAAAACAACACATGGAAAGGAAACACTCTGGTATCATAAGTAGTATTAAAAGTAAAGAGGTAAGTACCTACTATTTGGACTTAGTTAAAATTTCTATTTCTATTCTAAGAAAGTGGCCAATTTCTATGCACATACTGACCTGTCAATTTTTGTTAATGAATAATTATAATAAGAATACTATTGCTATATTATTATATACACAGACTATAAAGATAAATGTTTCGTTAGTTCGTCAGTTAGTGATTTATTTTGGAATTACAAACGATTGAAATACTCGGAAATATTGTTTCCATTAACCCATTCAGTCTGACCTGTCATTTTCGTTGCTATGAACCAACCAAATGATAAATCAGGGCACTATTTAAAATGCCCGAGCAATATGAATAATGTCAAGTCAAAGTTTCATTTTGACAGTTGTAGTTTAGGGTTGGGTATTTACAAATCGGAAGATATACTTACCAATTCAGATAATAAACCAATTTACGATCCAAACAGTGGTTAATCGAGTCAAAATTTATTTTTATTGTAATTGGCTATTTATGATATATAATATTTTTTTAGTTTAGTGGCCATTTGCTAAAGGATCTTTTTAACCAATTTTAATTTTGTTGTAGGATCATGCAGCCAAGTCGGGAAACAATTCGCAGGAAGAATCATTATCAGCTTTGTCTGCTAAGCCATCGACATCTACATATTCTGAAGACTTTATGATTATGATGCCGACCACTTCCGCATCTCAAATTGAAGATCCTGTAGGGCCTTCATCTTCTAAACGACAAAAAATGGGCATAGAAGCATCATTCTCAAAAATATTAGAATTTGGATCAGGGGGTTCAAAAAACAAACAGATTACAGACGCTATAGCTGAATTGATATACCGGGATAATCTTCCTTTCAGCGTGGTCGAAGGAGAAGGGTTTGGAAAATTGATTAAATTACTTGCACCATTGTATAAAATCCCATGTCGCAAAACGGTAACCGACATGATTGATGGAAAATACGAAGAGAAAAAAGCTATTATAATAAACAAGTTACAATCCGTTACCGATATATGTTTAACGATTGACGAATGGAAAGATTTGCAAATGAAGAGCTATCTGGGAGTAACTATTCATTTTATCAAAAATTTTAAGATTGTTTCTTTCAATATAGCTTGTAAGCCGCTTTCAGAGAATCATACCGCCGAATACCTATCAACCACCATAAAAAATATTTGCGAAGAATGGGAAATACCAGAAATAAAAATTGTGGCTGTCACTACCGACAATGGTGCAAATATTGTAAAAGCCATTGAATTAGCATTTGGAAGAGCAAAGCATATTCGTTGCATAGCACACACATTAAACCTTGTTGTGCAAAATGCAGTCACGGTGATAGAAATAAAAATATTCATTGACAAAGTTCGCAAAATTGTACAATGGTTCCATCAGAGCGGAGTTGGTGCAGACCAATTGAGGAATTCTCAAAAGGCTGAAAATGTACCGGAAGGAAAAATTAAACACCTGATAGGCGATGTTTCAACACGGTGGAATTCTCAATTGCACATGCTTGAAAGATTTTTAGCTATGAGTGGGACAGTGGGTGGCATTTTGTTGAATCACCCTAATGCTCCGCCTATGATTCAAGCTAGTGAAATTGCTGTACTGAAAGAAGTCGTAAAAATGCTCAAACCGTTTGAAAAAGTAACCGAGGAGATGTGTAGTGAAAAATATGTCAGTGCAAGCAAAGCTATTCCCGTGATAAAGTGCTTGAAACAGTATTTGGAAAAAACAGATCCATCACATGATTTGGCCATCCAATTAAAAAGTTCATTATTAAATGAATTTAAGAAAAGATTTGAGCATATACAAAAAGTTCATTTATTTACTACTGCAACATTTTTAGATCCTCGTTTTAAAAAATTACACCTTGATGACGGAGCATCTTTGGCAAGAACTATAAACTACATTAGACGATCCATTGAAGAAAACCGCGAACCTGAGAATTGTGTACCGTCAATAACTTCGGCCGCTGATGATGTCAATAATAATGACATTTGGGAAACCCACAACAAGCTGTTCATGGAGACTATGAGAACCAGTCAAAGTTACAGCCAGACATCCGAATTAAGCTTGTACATAGCTGCGCCTCTAATAGGATTAAAAGAAGACGCTTTAGAATCCTGGAGAAGATATGAGGAAACTTATCCCCAACTGACACAGTTGGCGTGTAAGCACCTTTTGGTACCGGCTTCTTCGGCTCCAGCAGAGAGATTGTTTTCAAAAGCTGGCGCCATATTAACAAAGACCAGGAGCCGAATTTTATCGAAACGTCTACCTAAGCTGTTATTCCTCAACTCATTGCCAACGGATTTCTAGTTTTTTTGTTATTTAAATAGTTTAATTTCAATATTGATTTTTCTAAAAGTTTAATTTGTGTTGTTTATTTTTAATTAATAAAATCATTATAAATAAAATATTTTATGGCGTTTATTTTGAAATTAATTAAAAAATTAGGAAAAAATCGATTAATATAAAAAAATCGATTATTTTTTTAAGAAAAATCGATTATTTATTAATCGATTTTTCATGCTAAAAAAATAATCGATTAATTAAAAATCGATTTTTTATGTAGAATGTCACATCCCTACTACTTAGTAAATAGATTGCAAGATTTGCAAGAAACAGTAAGGAACTCAATAATTACCAATTTTCTTCTATTCTTAATATGTACACATCCAGTTAATTAATTTAAAGTACATATTTCAGTACATGGGTGTACGCAACGGATACTATAAGACCTATCAATAATATTGTATTGCATCCCCTGGAAAAGCTGCGTACGCCCATGTTTAAGTACATTTAGAATACATACATACATACATACATAATGTCACGCCTTTTTCCCATGGGGGTAGGCAGAGATCACGTACTGCCATTCAGAATATTTGAATCAATATACTTAAATTGCAACGTATCCTTCATATTTGGATAACGATAGGACAATAACAGCTATCAATTGTCTACACAGTAAATGTACGTCCATGTTGTGCGTTCGTTTTTACACAATTTTAATTGACAAATAACAATGCATTAGTACTAATTACCAATAATATAATACATCGTGAAAAATATGTAGCTTAAACAAATAACAAGTGATTACATTTTTACGTGTGAAATGATTGTATAGTATTTGTGAAAGACTTACATTGCTGTTTAACTAACAGAAATGACTTATAGATGATGGATAATAATAGTTTACGTTTAAGCAATCTTAAGGCTTATGACTTAGGCTATCTGAGTTTATGAAACGTAGTTTATCTATACTTATAATAAATCTGTAGAGAGGTCAATTCTGTACATGAAATATATTTTCAAAATAACTATCAGGGGGTGATTAGTGATCGATACTGATGTCAAAAATGCAATCAGTAAAATTATTGTCTGTCTGTCTGTCTGTCTGTATGTTCCTTATAGAAACAAAAACTACTCGATGGATTTTAACGAAACTTGGTACAATTATTCTTCATACTCCTGGGCAGGTTATAGTATACTTTTCATCACGCTACAATCAATAGGAGCAGAGTAGTGAAGGGAAATGTTGAGAAAACGGGAGAAGTTACTCCATTTTTTAAGCTTCCGACGCGTGTGCAGCCTTAATGGTTAAAGTTACATAGAAATCATGTATGACGGAAATAGTCTTTATAATATTAACCATAAACGCGGGTGACACCGCTGGCACAGCTAGTCTATTATATAATGTGTTGCTTGGTTTGTCTGGTTTTCAATTTATTTCGACCAATGATCGAGCACCATGTTATTTAAAAGATAAACTGCGTTACACTCAACATCAGGAGACGGACATTACACAAGTAGATACATTACAATAGCGTACGTTATGTGCCAGGCCAGTCGAGCACAGTACGATGTATGAAGAGCGGATCCAGAATTGATTTCCAATGAATTTCATCGATATACGTATATTTTATACCAATATAATAATACTACATAATAGATTAAATATAGTATCTCATATAATAAATAATAAGAATAAATATCCGAATACATCACATACATTAATCTGACTCCGAGGTAAGTAGCTTAAGCACTTGTGTTACGGATATCAGAATCAACAGTGGTATTACAAATACATACTTAAATATTGAATATTAACACCCATACACAGTACAAGATGACCAGAGCCAGACAAATGTATTCATCACACGAATGTTTGTCCTGGGTGGGGGGTTCCATCCCCACACACACAACTCTATTATATAAATATAATTAAAGATAAAAATATGCATATCTAACGTTTAAATAGTCAACTTTCTTATATTTTTTTTTATTAGAAATAGTTACTTTTAAGTATGTTTTCATAACATTTAAATAGTTAATTTCTTTAATTTTATGAAAAGAAAATATGTAAAAAATCTGCACGGATATTTTCGTATTTTTACTAAGTTGTAAATTTATTTCCGCTGAACTATTTAAAGTGCTGCCCTTTTGACTCTGCCTGCTTCTTCGGGGATTATGGGCGTGATGTTATGTATGTATGTATGTATTTAAATGTACAGTAATGGTAGCGTCGTCTGGATCCGCCCTGTAGTGCGAACAACAAGGTAACGTCTCACGTCATACAATATCGTAAAACTGGTACGGGACGAACGCCGCCGCCACTACAATGTCCGACTGCCGCGGTCGGCCGGCCAACAAACATAATACAACAATATTATTATTAGCGTTACCTTAAAAGCCTGTTGATGTATTATAGGCAACCAAATTATACATATGCACACATATTATTATGAATTAAAAAGAAGAATACGTAAAATAAACGCATTTGTTAAGAATAGCAAAAACAAACATGTCATTGCCGAGTTAGAAAAACTCGTTTATGGACGTAGGTACTATTGATAGTGCCTAAAAATAAAACAGGGTAATACAGATGATGACTGCATTAAAAACTATAAATCTATTTAGTCCGTCCAGTTAGATTATACAAAAATACTAGACACATATTTTTCGCTTTATCAAATTAACAAAAAACAAAAAGTTAGAGACCATCAAACTTTTGGAGTGGGAGCTTGCGACGTCACTATTTAGTAAAAATCGTACGAACGTGTGACGTCACGCGCAACTTGAATGCATTGTATCTTCGTCAATGTTTGTTTGACAAATAAATAAATAAATACGTGTTTAATATTTTTTTCTTATCTAACTGACGGACTAAACATAATTTTTCAGTCATCTTGCCTATTATATATCGCTATATGTTTCGCAGAAAAATATGCCATTTGTTATGCCTCTCTCGAATCAAATCTTGGTTCAATAAACTACCCTCACCTTGCAGGGCCCCCCGAGGAAGTCGGGAATGAGGTCCTTAGGGATGTAGTCCAGCAGACCACCAGGTTGTAGGTAGTCCTTGCCGCCGTAGAACAGGAACTTGCTGCGAGTGTTCTCATCTGGAATACAGGATATATCGTTTGAGTTTGCGTGTAGCCAATAGGAGTAGACCAAGTGAGCTAATAAGCGATATCGGTCACGGCGGCCAATCTCAACGAGGATTAGCCAACTGCGCAGGAGATATTATAGTGCACAAGTGTGTGCGCAAACACAGGTGCACTCTCTGTTCCTTCACCCTCATAGCCCAGTGACACGACGCTGCGACATAACCGGAAAGGTCAGGCGCAACGGCTTAATGTGCTTTCTGAGGCACGGGGGTGATTAAACCGCCAACTTCCTGACCCCGGGCTGTTACTGGTACTTTTAATATTGAAATACCCAGCCACAAACAAAAGTGGCTCTCGGCTCACGTTCTCGGCTCACGGCACCATCACCCATGACACTCTTTACTCAAGCGATAAGGGATAGAGGGGTTTTAGTTGGTATACCACGGCCGCCTGCCATCTTTGGCCAGGGGAGGGAGTCTCCGCGGCCCCTGGGAGTGCTTCATACCATCCTGCACCCCTCGGTAGGATGACAAATTAAATTGTTGTAGTTAAACACCTGTACTCAAATTTGAAATACCTAAATAGTAAGTAATTTGTAAGTTCCTTTTATGTTAACACCTACTATGTACACTTGGTGAGCAATGAATGTTTGATTTGATTTGATTTGAAGGTCAGCACTTACCTATGAACGTGCTAACGATGGTCCAGAGTATCGGGAAGACGCGCGGCGCGCGCACGATGAGCACGCGGCCCATGGTCTCCGGGTAGTTGGCCTCCACCACCTGGATGATGCGCAGCAGCGCGCGCACGCCCGGCCGCCACAGGTGGCGCATGTTCAGCCCGTCCAGGTCCACCAACAGGCTCCACGCCTGAACCGCGCGCGAGGCCGTCCGCGTCGCCTCCTCTAGCAGCTTGAGACCCTCTTCGCACACGTGAAGAGTCTGTCGACCGTATGGTAGTGGGGTTAGAAGGATTTGGGATATGGTGGTGTCATTTGGGGATCCACGAATTTGGGAGTGGGCCTCGGAGGTCCCGAGAGAAATAGGAGTGAATGATCTTCTTTGATAGCTAATTTGTTAATTCACTCAATAATATTGGAATAATCTGTTATCAACATTTTCCTACTTTGCTATTAGTAATTAATTCGAGAATACAAAGTTATTTTTCTTCAAATAACCATTTTCCTTTCAGTCCTAAAGATATATCATATAATCGTGATCCCCTTACCGGGATCATCATCATCCTAGCGTTATGTCCCGTGTTTGGACGGGGTCTGCTTAGACCATGATCCAGGATGTAGCGAGTCTGGTAATTACATTGAAGCTACTGCCGATCTGACCTTCGTAACCACACAATTTTTGGATCATAGTTACAAATCCAAAGTTGTTACAATTTGCAGGTTTCATCACGATGTTTCCCTCACCGTCGAGCTAGTGGTATAAATACGTAACATAGATTTGAAAAATTCAGAGGTACGTGCCCGGGTTTAAACCCGCACTTCTTTGTTAAGAGGCGCGTATCCTTACCATTGAGCTGCCACCGCTCTACAGGGATCATGTTTCTAAATAAAAGTTTTAATATGAAATGCCAATTAAAACTCTCAATACAAATTTATTTTGTCGTTAAATTTAGTAGCATCGTTTTATAATCAGTGTCACACATTTGTAATATCATTAGAAAGAACAATACCGGTATGCGATAAGTTTGAGTGAACTTTTTGATAAAACATAACCTATGCGAACGAAAACAAATGCTACTAAAACATGATAATAAATACTTCTAATGTTTCACGTAGCCTCGTAATCATAAATCTTTCTTTTTCTTTGTTTAAATTTAAATAGATATAATTTGTTAAACTAATAACAGTCATCATCTTCCTAGCGTTATGTCCCGTGCTTAGACGGGGTCCGCTTAGACCATGATCCAGGATTTAGCGAGTCTGGTAATTATATTGAAGCGACTGCCGATCTGACCTTCGTAACCCTAAGACAGGGGAACCAGACAATTTTTAGATCATGGTTACAAATCCAAAGTTATTTAAATTTGCAGGTTTCATCACGATGTTTTCCCTCACCGTCGAGCTAGTGGTATAAATACGTACATAGATTTTGAAAAATCCATTGGTACGTGTTCGGGTTTGAACCCGCACTCCTCGATTAAGAGGCGCGAGTCCTTACCATTGAGCTACCACCGCTATTGTTAAACTAATAACAGTACCTTTATATAAACATATATAAAACTAAAATAAAAATTATATTTTAACTATAGTTAAGAAGAGCGGAGCCTCCTGCCACAGGTATATCCATACTTACTAGGTTGGCTCCAGCCTCCCATTGTTAATAACGTTAAGTTACCCAAAAAATCATTTTTTTTATATAAATAATAATAATAATAAACATCACACTTCACCACATACATTGATCTGACTCCGAGGTAAGTAGCTTAAGCACTTGTGTTACGGATATCAGAAACAACAGCGGTCAAGATCATGTTAACAATATACGTTCACACATGTTCCCTAAGCAAACCTAAACCAATTCGCAAAGTTCTGAATAACATATTATTCTTATCTGACTAGTAGTATTCTGATTACATTCCTGCTTATGATCCTGAGGGAAATGTTAATTATACCCAAAATCAACAAAAACAAAAATACTTAGTACTAATATTGACTGAAAAAAGGGATAACAAGTATTAAATTCTTTAGTATACAAGCAAATAATAAAATATATCACAATATAGTAAATGCACACATATTTGACACATAGGCAGATTACAATTTTTTTTTTAAACCGAAAATTTCATTATTTTTTTCTCATTCCAATTTAGGCGTATTCTTCTCATTAAAACACAATGGGTGTTAGCGACGCAACTAAATAATTTAACATTTTAAAATTTTTGTTATATATTTAGAGGGTTGCGCAATGTCACTCCGGCGCCGTCGCTAGTTTTTAAAACCGACTTTAAGTCAGTCTGCACGCAACCGCGCTCAGACCGACACCGCGTTACCCTGCGCCATAAATGTAAGCCACATTTATCCCTTGTCCTGTGTGCATGTGCAAGTGTTTAAAAACAATAAAGCTTCGTTACAACCATAATAGCAGCTTATACTTTAACATTAACCGAACCACAACGTTAATAATGGGACTACACGTAATCGTTCCGAGGAATATGTTCAAAAATGAAAAAGGGTGTCTCACCAACTTCAAGAGGCCATCCTCGCCGATCGACTTCAACAGGCCCTTCACGTCCATCTGACCCAGTCTGAGAATGTACAGCGGACGTCCGTCTGCAACAACGCGCATTCCAATTGATCACACATGCCTAGTAGCTGACGATGACAACATACATAAACGATTGTATGACTTGATTTAGTTTAAAATGTATATGTCAAACATACATAACATCACGCCCATAATCCCCGAAGAGGTAGGCAGAGTCAGTGAGGCAGCAGGCCCCTTTAACCCACATTCAGCCAAAAATAAAACTGGGCTGGGTTAGATGGAAAGTTGTGAAAAAGTAGTGACAAGTGGCTAGCTCGTCGCCTACACAATCACATACTTAAAACCCCATATACCATTAGGCGCCTTTTACGACATGCTAGGCAAGAAACACAGTTGGCACATTATTTTCAAATCCTAGACCAACATGGGAAAATGTATTTTACTATTACTTAAGGTAATCCATCAATTTTAATAATTCATACATTTACCTTTTCAATTATTTTGAAAACATTTAATACTCGATCTGTTCAACATATTATAACATTGCTATTGCCATGCTTTACTATTAGATACTGCATATTAGGCGCAAATGTGTATGCGCATTCGGAAGGTATTAAAACTAATACCATACCTATGATATCATAGAACGATTTCCAAAATCACTACCGATAAAATCAAAGGGATTATCAATGATATGTACCTGCCATTGGACCCTGAGGTCCAAAGCTTAATCGCTTTTTACTTGTCACATCGACAAAGTAACCCATAGTATCATTGCACCGTCGCTAATTGAAGTAACGTGATGATTAGATGAAGATTACGATCGGTGTGAGTTACCCTGAAATTTAACGAAACTAGTCTCTCACCCTTGTCGTGATGGTGCCAGCCCCCAGGGAAGTACTGCTTGACAACGTCAGGCGTCTCGTACTCGGAGAGGATGCGGTCCACCTGGTGCTTCTTGCGCCACAGCAGCGCCTGCGAGAGCATCTCGCGCGCCTTCTCCACGTGGAAGTCGCGGGCGCGCAGGAACCGCAGCAGCGTCGTGTCGCTGGGGACCTGCCGACCACAAGAGGTGATTAGAGTTATAGGCTGGACTTATTGTAGTTTTACCAGAAGAAGAGGTGATTAGAGCTACAGACTAGGCTAGGCTTTCTCTCGAAGAATACATGGTAAAGTGTCAAAGGTAAGAAAATTTAGGATACTGATGATGTGTGATGAAAGGTGATGGCTGATCAGTTGTTTGAGACCTGGAGACCACACCGATGTGAATTTGTAAACTTGACCAAATGTTTTGTTAGGAACGCGTTTAAGTTTGATGTCTGACCTTCCCCTTCTGCAGATCAGCGATCCACTTGCGCAGCTGCAGCAGGCGCGCCTCCTGCACCGGCGTCAGCTCGCCCAGGTGCCGCTTGATGTAATCGCTGTCCAGCGAGTATTGGTCTGTAACAACAAATGAGGTCATGTTATACTATATCTAATACACATTGCTGGTAGAAGAGTACTCGATACGATACGCTTTGTCATGGTGGGAGATTTGGGATACGGATAACGGTTTTTTTTTAAATAGCGTTGATAGATTCATTGGCAACTCAGCATATATGTATATGATTGTCTGTGACAGACTGGATGTCTGTCTTTGAGTCCAAGGCTCTGTCCGCATCGATTGCGACTCGAAATCGTAGGTTTTTTTTTTTGGACCATTCTTCCCGGAATTAGTCCAAAATTTTACCATCTACGACTGCGATTGTGTTACGAAAAGATATTAACTGGACAGGTAGGCAAAAACACTATATGTGTATATGCTTTTAACGTAAATAAGTGATAATTGGTTTGTATATCCAAATGAATAAGACTTTTATCTTAATTATTAACAATATCCAGTTCTTTAACACTCCCACATGTTCGCATAACATTTTTATTACTTCATTAATGCACGCATAATTGTAATCAAAATATGTAGACCAAACAATGTGGTAGCTTAATTACAATAACTGATTACATAACGCCTCGTTATATCGCTGGCATTCGAAGCGAATGCGTCCGGTGTTGCGACATACTTGCATTGGATTTAATTATCCTGATTTAGGGGGCAACCGTTGTGACGACGATAGAAATAATTGCATATATTTTTTTTTATCCGACATACATTGATCTGACTCCGAGGTAAGTAGCTTAAGCACTTGTGTTACGGATATCAGAATCAACAGTGGTATTACAAATATATACTTAAATATTGGATATTAACACCCAGACACAGAACAAACACAAGTATTCATCATACGAATATTTGTCCTGGGTGGGGATCCGCTAAGTTAATGGTAAATACCTAAAATATTTTGATAAACCTAGATGTACATGTCTTGGCATGAACCTGCACCTCTTGTATATGTTCGCGTGTCCTTATGAGAAAGCAATGAACTGAGTTGGCGAAATTGAATCGATGTCGAATATATATTAATTTAATATACAATAATCTCGAATATATTTTATCTGCCCCGGATCACTGAGATACTTCAACCGAAGGTCAACGTGAGGAACTAGTAAACAATAATAATTGCACATTAACACGTGCACCCAGGGCTGTCACTTCAGATGACGTGAAATGTAATAATATATTCTCGTTGGCATAAATTATGACAAAATTGTATGATAGAATAGATCCAAATTTAGATAAACTAAAAAAAAAAGTCAAATAATACGGTGTTATTTCTTATTATTAGAGCAATATGATATGATTTTAGTGCAATCAACGTATTAGATACGAATAAGCCAAACAGTTACTGTAAGAAAGTGACATGAGGTGGTATTGGCAGGAATGAATAGCAATAATAAATTTATCAAATCATATCAATGTTAACATACATAACATCACGCCCAGAAGGGGTCAGCAGAGTCAAAGGAGCAGCAGGCCCCTTTAACAACATTAAGCCAAAAATAAAACTAGGCTGGGTTCGATGGAAAATTGTAAAAAGTAGTGACAAGCGGCTAGCTTGTGTCGCCTACACAATCACATACCCAAAACCCTATAAGTATACCATAAACGCAAACGTTTTAAAACACCTTTGTTGGTTATGATTGTGTAAGCCTATAATATGTATAAGACAAAAAATATTATCTGCTAGCTTATGCCAGTAAGTGTGATAGAAGAGCACGTTAACTTGAGAAAGAAGCGTGTCCCTCCCAGTATAGCAATCAACTAAAGCTAAAACCTAGTTAAGATCCAACACGATCTATTATACCCTAACTACAGCCCATAGGCTGTTACATATAACTGTGACAAGGTGACAAAAGTTACATATAACATTTGTCACCTTGCGACAACCCTGCCATTCCGGGTGCACGTTTCGTGTGCGCTGGGCCACGTGCCGCCTGATTCATAACTCCATCTCGCGTTTATTTCCGACGCGTAGTGTTGCCGAACTTGATAGTTTGACTATCGATAGTTGACCTGGAAAATCTTCTATAATATCGATAGGCCTATCGATCTGTCATGTCGGCCATGACTATTGTAATAATAATTGATACTATCGATAGTATAGACATGTTTGCGCGGTCGATTTTCTGTCATCAACTAGACAATTCGTTTATTAGCAACACTATTGAGGTACAGGTAGCTATCGATGGGTTAAAATTATCAATAGTATCGATACTATCGATATTATATGTAACCGGCGATCAGAATTAGTAAAATACTCCACTGGACGAAATTCGGCCAAAAAACGTTCGAACAAAAGGTATTTATCTGACCCTAATTAGTTTTTGGCTAGAGCTGGTTAAAGAAGTCCCATGTTGGTCTGGCACTTAAAAATAATGTGCCAACTGTTTTCCTTGCCTAGCATGTCGTAAAAAAGAAAACTAATGGTATATAGGGTTTTGCGTATGTGATTGTGTAGGCGACGAGCTAGCCACTTGTCACTACATTTTCATAATTTTCTATCTAACCCAGCCCAGTTTTATTTTTGGCAAAAATTTGTAAACGGAGGTTGCTAATCCTTTTAATTCTGAGTACCCTATTCAGGGTTTACGGTATGTAACGTGTTAGAATTCAAAAAATTAACCCTAAGATACCCTACAAACATATACTTAACCGCGAATCCGCATGCGTAGAATCCGGTATCTATAAATTTTCCCCGGATTAAAGCAACCTATGAGTTCGTTACCTATGAGGATTACAGTTATAGTAAGCCTCATTAATAACGGTCAAGGGTCAAGGACTACGAACCCCACTTTAACGCGAACACAGATCATCATCATCTTCCTAGCGTTATGTCCCGTGCTTAGACGGGGTCCGTTTAGACCATGATCCAGGATTTAGCGAGTCTGGTCATTACCAGTTAACCCTAAGATAGGGGAACTAGACAATTTTTGGATCATCTTTACAAATCCAAAGTTTGAATTTGCAGGTTTCATCGCGATGTTTTTCTTCGACGTTGAGCTAGTGGTATAAATACGTACATAAACTTGAAAAATCCAGAGGTACGTGCCCGGGTTTGAACCTGCACTCCTCGGTTAAGAGGCGCGTGTCCTTACCATACTACCGCTATATAACGCGAATACAGATCATCGTACTTATATTTTCGATAATGGAAGCATTATGATTGTTTCTTCTTTATTGTTGATCAGCATAAGTGCAAAACAGTATTTAATTTCGTAACTTATTGTTCAAAGTAATGCCAGCATTTAGCTTAATAAGCAGTTGTGTTGTGTTCACAACGAATTAAAACGAGAACACATCAGTTAATTTGCTTATTGATGTAAATATTTTTCTTCAAGAACTAGAGCGTCGCCTTTACGAGGCTGAATAAGTTCGGAGTCACAATTATAATAATTATAATTCTGATGTTGATTGTGTTGTGACTGTATAACATTTAAATATTTGTTTTATTGCAGTATTCGTTAAGGAAAACTGAATTAAATGACGGCATGCGAGCATTTCGTTAGAGAATGATCTTCAATCAATCACTCTGCTAACTCGATTCTTGTGAAAAGACAAATTAATTTTCAATTCATCTATACTATATTATTTATCGTTAATCTCGTTTAAGACTTAAACATTCGAAAATATCTTTAATATTCTCTTTTCTAAAATAAGCGTCTTAATCTGACAAGACGATAAACAATTATCGTTAAACATACTAAATTATGACCTGAGGATTTAGACGAAACAAGAGTTTGTTAAAACGGAAATTTATCATAATCATCCTTATTGCCTCTTATCTAGATGTAGAACTATAATAATAAGCGAATACCTACGCCCTACCCAATAATGCTGGATACACAATATTAAAAAGTGCTGTGATTGCCCTGATAACAAGGTGAAAAGGATAAAGGGCACGTTTATTAATTAAAGGGCCATTGTTAATCGATCGTGAATAAATTACAGTTGAACCGCGGCCGACCCTAATGAAGGCCGGCAAATTGGGCTATTTAAATTTATGCGCTTGTTTTATTCGATTATAATTAATGGACAATGGGATTATCGATTTAAGTGGCCAGATTTCAATTTTGGGTTCACCCGTAAGGTAATTTGGTATTTTACAAAATTACTTTCTTATTAGTAGATAAGATAGGACTAATTAGGAATAGTGAAGTGTTTAAACAAGTTAAAGTATCTGCCGTGACGTATGTGTGTTTGTTAACCACTGGATATGTGTACATCGCATGTAATAGAAGGAAAAAGTATAATTAGAATAAACATATTCAGAGCATAAAAAACACATTATGACGCATTTTACAAGACAGAATAAAAAATGCTACCAAATCTCAGCTTTAATTACGCTGATATTCTATCACGCCAGAAGAAGTTATAATAGATTGTTCGCTTGCATCTATACTTTAGACTAATATTATAAAGCTAAAGAGTTTGTTTGTTTGCTTGAACGCGCTAATCTAAGGAACTACTGGTCCGATTTGCAAAAATATTTTAGTGTTAGATAGCTCATTTATCGAGGGAATCTATAGGCTATATAACATTAACCATAAACGCAGGAGAAACCGCGGGCACAGCTAGTTCTTAAATAAAATCCATATGGTTATACGACGACAGTTGTCTCCGAACGTCTCATGAACCGTGGCATCTAAAACGGGCCAGTTAATGAATAATAATTAAAATGATTTCTTGTAAAGTACTGTTGATTCATAGAGCCTAATGTTTGTTACATAATGCATTAAGCGGACGTGGACCATGAGTTAACAATACATTAAATCAACAGCAACGAGTCCCATGTTGGTCTGGGAGTATAAAAGAATTTGCCAACTGTGTTTCTTGCCTAGCATGTCGTAAAAGGCGACTACTGGTATATCGGGTTTTGGGTATGTGATTGTGTAGGCGACGGGCTAGCCACTTGTCACCACTTTTTCACAATTTTCCATCTAACCCAGCCCAGTTTTATTTTTGGCTGAATGTGGTTAAAGGGGACTGCTGCCCCGTTTGACTCTGCCTACTCCTTCAGGGATTACGGGCGTGATGTTATGTTAACAGCAAAGAGAACAATATTACGATGCGAAACGTGAAATATTAATACAAATAGGGCTAAAAACATAATTTTAAGTTAGAAGTGGCTACTAAGTAGCGCTAGTTTCCAATAACTGATGGTCGATATTATTTATACGAATGTGAGTATAAACATAAATATTTGCAACAGCAATTATAACTTATTTATTTGTGTTATTTGACGCACTAAATGATTATTTGTTTTATCAATTTAAATCAATTTCTACACATTAAAACGTTTTTTACAAGCTTTTAATTTATTATTATTCACATCGTATACCTTGATAAAACCACAAAATCTATGCAAGGCTTGCATTTTACCGTGCATAGAAAATATGATTAGTGATTGGTAGTGCCGTCTACCTTATTAGAATGTGGCCAAATGGTCAATTCTACTTTACTGCTACTTAAATAATTGCAAGCAATATGTAAATAATAATTATAAATAAATAAATATCACACTACTACTTAATATACATTGATCTGACTCCGAAGTAAGCAGCTTAAGCTAGCTTAAGCACATGTGTTACGGATATCAGACTCAACAGTGGTATTACAAATATATACTTAAATATTAGATATTAACACCCAGACGCAGACAAACACAATTAATTATCACACGAATGTTTGTCCTGGGTGGGGATCGAACCCGCAACTCTTGGCGCATGGGGCAGGATCACTACCGAATGCGCCATCGAGACAGTCAACATATATGCTTTATGTATAAATGTACTCCCTAGCCGCGGCTCGTGGCGGCGCCTGTGGGAGCATAATAGCCTTTACAAAACTCTCTCAATGAGAAAAAAGCATTTGTTTCATAAAAACGGGATACGCAAAACATTAAAAGCGGAGTTAATGACGCAGCGTGCCCTTCGCCGGGACGCTATCCCGCATCCGGGCTATCTCCGGGGGCGGTTTTATTTTACCAGTACCCGTTTCCCGGGTCACGGTCGAGTAGGGTGACTGTTAGCTCTCGAAGAATCAGGATAGATGGGCTTTTCAATAATACTAAGTTCAGTTCTACAGTACCTATTTATAGATTGTTAATAACGAAATAACGCTTACTTATAAGTACGTAGTTGAATCGTTAACCACGACTTAAACAAGAATATTGTAATGCTGCAATTTAAAGAAATGAAAGATTCAAATTCAACTACATATTTGAATTCGACTTCTGCCACAACCTCTGTTCGCTACGGTATTCAACGGATTATATTGATTTAGTTCTAATTTTATTAATAAATAATAATGTCCTCCTAACCGATATCGGTTACGGCGGCCAATCTCAACGAGTATTAGCCAACTGCGCAGGAGATATTATAGTGCACAAGTGTGTGCGCTAACACAGGTGCACTCTCTATTCCTTCACTCTCATAGTCCGGTGAGACGGCAATCCGACATGACCGGAGAGAGGTTAGGCGCAGGACCAACGGCTTAACGTGCTTTCCGAGGCACGGGGGTGATTAAACCGCTAACTTCCTGACTCCGGGCTGTTACTGAGTAATTTGGATATTGAAATACCCAGCCACAAATTTTTGGCCCGACCCGGGATTTGAACCCGGGACCTCTTGGTCCTTAGGCGGCGCATGCTACCACTAGACCAACGAGGCAGTCAAATTTATCTAATTTTATTACTCAACTAACGAGCAGATATGTTTAATTATACATATTTGATTTATACGTGACTTAAACTTAATTTGATAAGACGCTAGGAAATTACGTACAGTGAGTCCGTCAAGGCTAATTTAACTAAATGCTTTCCTATACATTTTTAATTGACGTGCCGCTCGGTCGATTATTTAAGCCTGGAAATAAACCAGAAACCGCGCTTCGAATCCTACTAGAAGCTAATGTTTGCTATGGCCTCTGGGCGCAATAACGCCGACTATTTAACGTCTGACGTTTATTTACATAGGTACACAATTTACACTCCTCCCTTTTAATCTAAATCCCGTCCCATTATAAGGCTACAAAAATCATCAAACATTCAGATGTCCTGTTAAAATGTTAGCTCATGGTCTTCCTAGCCTCAACCCTCGCCCACCTACAGCGGGCGCCGCCCGGGACAAATGCGCCCCTTTTAGTTCCGGGCAAGTTCCGCGCAGGTGTGGGCGATGTGGGAACTGCAATGATTTATTTCGAACTATATAGTTCATAGTTGTTGCTTTGTGGACGATGCGCAACATAGATCGATGTTTATGGTACGTATGTTACGGAGCATGTTCTGTGTATTAAATACTAGCAACTCAATACAAGTACACCTCATAATTGAGCAAAATGAGAACAGTGTATCCTGGATATCACAATAAAGAAGGTCAGATGGCACTCGCTGAAAGTAATTATCCCACAGTAACTCACATAAGATAAAAGTTGTCTTGTGCCTTAATTTGGATCAACATATAATGTCCTCCTAACTGATATTGATCGGCAGCCAATCTCAACGAGGATTAGCCAACTGCGCAGGAGATATTATAGTGCACAAGTGTGTGCGCTAACACAGGAGATACACTACACACTCTCTATTCCTTCATTCTCATAGTCCGGTGAGACGGCAACTCGACATGATCGGAGAGATGTCAAGCGCAGGACCAACGGCTTAACGTGCTTTCCGAGGCACGGAGGTGATTAAACCGCTAACTTCCTGACTCCGAACTGTTACTGAGTAATTTTAATATTGAAATAATTTAGCCACATGTTTTGTTCCGATCCGAGATTTGAACCCGGAACCTCTTGGTCTTAGACACTAGACAAACGAGGGAGCAACAATCATAATAATATGGTAAAGTAAATATATGTGCATCAAATTTTAGGTGATTCCATCTAAAAGTTTTTGGGAAAAAAAAATCGTAATCCTTATTACATACTCAAAAACTCTACATTCTTACACGTGTCATAGACGAAGTTATATACATCATAAGTTCCTAGTAGTTGTTAGATATACATAAATAATTCTCGTTAACATATTGTGGCATAATAGGCAAGGATCATGAGACCGCAGAATGTCTGTGATTGCACATAAACACGTCAATTGTAGTCTATAACGGCCGCATAATTTATAATTATCTTAGCGCAAACAAACATCATGTTGCATTCATTAAGTCATGTTCAAGAAAAAACGCAATTAGTACATTTGCTATTTTTATATAACATGGAAGCAAATGTGCCGTACGTTATATATTACAATAAATAATGATCTTTTTTGATAGCAAACCTTTACAAATAGAAAATCCTTTCACTGTCACTACCCAAATAGTTAAAACAATATTTTTCACCATCATTAATTAAGTGTGTAAATGTATCTTTATAAATTAGATTATAGGGTACACATAAAGTAAATAAGGATTTTTATATTTTAATAATAAACATCTTTACTTATAATATAGATATGGTAGTTACCATATCTATAATTAATATTTCAAAGCTGAAGAGTTTGTTTGTTAGTTTGTTTGAACGCGCTAATCTCAGGAACTACTGGTCCTTTTTCTTTCAGTGTTAGATAGGCGAGCTGATTTATCGAGGAAGGCTAGATTAGATAACATTAACGACAAACGCGGGTGAAACCGCGGGCACAGCTAGTACACTATAACGTACGCAACCGCCAAAGGAGTAGACATGGAGTCCAAGGAGATTGTTTTATCAAAAGCTTGTTTACAATAAATAATAATAATAATAATAAATAAATAAATTCTTAAGACTGACACACCAATTCCCTAGTTCCAAACTAAGCTTACCTATAAGCTTGTGCTAATACTAGGTGAACGGATAGACATACTTAAATACGTTAATAAACATCCATGACTCGAGTACAAATATCCATGTTCATCACACGAAATATTTGCCCCTAGCGGAATTTAAAGCCGCGACCCTTGGTTTCGTGGCCAGGGTCTCTGACCACTCGACCAACGGGCCAGTCAATGTTATTTTTTCTTCAGCTAGCGCTGAAACCAGCGGTTCTGCGGTGTTAACCCGACGCCGTAACAGCATTACCTATGCTGAGGCTGAGACATAGTTAGTAGCACATACTCTGTTTGTTTGACCTACCATATTTTAAATTTTTCTTTTTCTCTTTTTTAATGTCTGTTTCCTGTTTTGTCATTTCTTTCTTTAACAAAGTTTAACAAAACATCTTAATGTACATACTGCGCAAACCCATTACAGAACCCGTATATCTCTACTACAATGCCGACTGATCCTTTCAGATTTTCCCCATTTCCCCTTGTTTCCTTAATGGCGGACGATCTGATCGGCTCATTAGCCGCCCTATCGTGTCAAGGCCTGCATGATATTGGGTGAAATATGACCGGAGGAGCCGACGAGTAGGCTAATTGCTGACCTTGTTAATAAACTATAAGGGTGATCGGATTGCTGTCAAAATGTAAAGCGTGAAAATTATAAGCAAGTGCTTTTTTGGAGCTTATACAAATGCGATTCGCAAGTGAAGTGAGTAATTTCTTGGAGCCTATACAAATAAAAATATTTTGAATTTTGATTTTGCATTAGGAGAAGACAGGGCAGTTATTGGTTTTAAACCCAAATAGGTATGTATCCGTTACAGATTTCAAAATCTGTTGTCAATAAAATTTGATTTTATACGCAAGATAATAAAAAAATCAGTTTAGTCTGTGTCAGTTAGATTATAAAAAAATATTGAACACGTATTTTTTTATTTATTTGTCAAACAAACATTGACGACGATACAACATTGAAGTTGCGCGTGACGTCACACATTCGTACAATTTTTACTATATAGTGACGTCAAAAGTTCCCACTCCAAATCGTTGATGGTTTTTTTCTTTGTGATTTTTTGTAAATTTGTTAAAGCGAAAAATATGTGTCTAATATTTTTATATAATCTAACTGACGGACTAAATAGAATTATAGTTTTTTAATTAATTAATGCAGTCATCATCCCTATCGTTGTGACGAACACGTAACAACAGTTACTAAAAATAACAAACTTAACTAAGTATTCGTTTATGATCGATCATTCATATTAGTTATCGATTCAGATTCGCTTGCGATTGTTAGAGCTTGTTTCGGCATTATTTCAAGATAAAATCATATTTTTTTTTATTTCATCATCTTCCTAGCGTTATGTCCCATGCTTAGACGAGGTCCAATTAGACCATGATCCAGGATTTAGCGAGTCTGGTAATTACATTGAAGCGACTACCGATCTGACCTTCGTAACCCTAAGATAGGGGAACCAGACAATTTTTGGATCATAGTTACAAATTCAAAGTTGTTTGAATTTGCAGGTTTCATTACGATGTTTTTCCTCACCGTCGAGCTATTGGTATAAATACGTACATAGATTTGAGAAATCCAGAGGTACGTGCCCGGGTTTACCCGCACTACTCCTCGGTTAAGAGGCGCGTGTCCTTACCATTGAGCTACCACCGCTCCTAATTATATTTTTTTTATATTTAATAGTTTAATATACCACTGATTTAAAATCCTTTTTAATTTTTTGGACATCCCTGATTGCAAGTGTACCGCAAATTAAACAGTTTGCGAAGCCCTGACTTAGTGTGTGCATGCGGTGTTTTGGCGCGAAGTTCACGCGGCGTGCCAAGTGCAAGCTCTATCGATCCTCAACTTGGCTTTGAACTCGTCGCGGTGCAGTATGCAGGTTGCACAGGTATGCAGGCGTCGCAGTAGCACCTACCTTTTACGAAAATATTTAACTAACTAGCTGCACGCCATGCCCTAACGGGGTAAGCAGAGTAGCGATGCCGAACTATCGATAGTTTCTCTATCCTAATCGATATCAATAGTTTTTTATTTACGAGGAACAATACTATCGGTAGTATCGATACTATCGATAGTTTATTCTTCGTGAGCAACAACACTATCGATTGTATCGATAGTATGGCTTTCATGCAATAGTATTGCCTGGATCTAAGCTATTGATACTATCGATAGTATCGATACGATAGTATCGATAGGCTTTCGATACTATTGATATGACGTCAACTATCGATAGACTATCGATCGGCATTACTAAAGCAGAGAAAATATGTCAAAATACACGTAATGTAAAATCTACTTCTGCAAGAGGTAACCGAAAAAACTGCTTAGTTACTCATCTTAGCGTCAAAACGTGCATATTGCATGCACTTAAGTTCATATAAAACTGCAAAAAGGTTCGTTGAAGTGAAGTACACACGTCAGCACTTCAGGCTTAACACTGCGGAGTCTTATATCGTTGTGATAAGGGCTGTTTCGCAACAAAAATGTATAGCTTATGTGCTGCCATCTATACATAATATGTTTAGCAGTGCTTTTAACTGTACATCTGAATTTGAAATATTTTTACTGGCAAATTCATACAAATATATAAAACATATCTAGCTCTAGCTGTTAAAAAAAAGTTTTAATAGCTATATTTTTTATGGTCAGATAAGAATTAACAGACTGATAAAGTATACAGTCAGTACGGATGTCATACGGTAGTATACTTAGGAAACAGGCAATGACATTTAACAATCATTCGGATTGTAATTTATTCGATTGTTATTATCTGACTGTTGAAAAATCAACCCTTAACCCTTGTATTGATACAAGATTAAGTTTATTATATTATATTCTTAACAAAATAAAGCAGGGTTCACAATGACAAGTGCGCATCCGAAAGCACAAACAGCCCTGTGAACATTCGACACACTTGTTCACCGTGTTGAACAGACGGCCGGGCTGTAATCCCGGCTGCGCAGGGTCGTAATCGTCGAGTTTTTCCTCGTAAGCATTGCTTGTTAGGGAAGGAGGTATGAAAATGTATCGATAAATATTGATCCTCTTTTTTTTAGAGGGTCGATCGAAATATCGACTTCCTTTCAATAAAACAATATCGGTCCTTAAATTGATATTGCGGGAAGCATCGGTAAATTTACCGAAACTATTTTGGGTGTCTCAACAAATGGAAATGAATATCAGTTATTTTAATAGATTTAAATTCAACAAAAAGCAAATTAGGTAGATTTCAATAAACCTTTGTCCAAGATACGCTCAACATCTCGTATACCAACTCTTGTTCACTAAAACCCGTGTTTATGAGTGAAACGAACAGGAGCATAATACATCTCGCAAGAGGTTTCATTGTCATTAATTATCCATCATCATATACATTTACTTGCCTTTTACGACATGGTCGGCAAGCGAAATATCTGGAATATTATTTTAAAAGCTTGGACCGTCATGGCAAGAAGCTAGTTAAAAGCAATTTTCTTCGACAGCTTTCGATAACTGATACTTAAATATCGCTTAAATTATTATCGATATGTCGATGTTCTTCAAACCAACCAACGCTTACGCAACCGTTTCGCGAAACACGCCCACAGATACTCACACAATCACTGCGTTCGGTGTTTATCTGACTCGACGCTTTTATTCACTAATCAACGTTATAAATAGGATATTATATATATACTTTCTCTTTATATAACCATGATCCACAAAATTGTCTGGTTCCCCTATCTTAGGGTTACGAAGATCAGATCGGCAGTCGCTTCAATGTAATTTCCAGACTCGCTAAATCCTGGATCATGGTCTAAGCGGACCCCGTCTAAGCACGGGACATAACGCTAGGAAGATGATGATAATCATATATATACTTCGTTAATAATGGTAAGGACACGCGCCTCAATACCGAGGAGCGCAGGTTCAAACCCGAGCACGTATTGGATTGTACAAATCTATTTACGTATTTATACCACTAGCTCGACGGTGAGGGGAAACATCGTGAAGAAAACAAATTCAAACAACTTATCTCATTCTGTTCACAGTTTTTGTGAATGGCTCGTCCCTGTTTCCTGTTTTAGCGACAGGTTACGTCAAATATGATACGGTATTGTTTATGGTAGATTAATCAAACATTAACAAAGGGGGGCAAATCTTGGTTTGTTAATTTAAGAATTATCTCTCTTTTGACTGAATGCGATTTCATAAAACCACAGAGTAATAATATACTACGTACAAGTTATACACATACACATTTGACTGGCCGTCGCGGGTTCGAATCCCGCTAGGGGCAAATATTTCGTGTGAAAACATAATATTTGTACTTGAGTCATGGACGTTTATAAACGTATTTAAAGTATATCTATCCGTTCACCTAGTATCCATAGGACAAGCTTACAGCTTAGTTTGGAACTAGGGAATTGGTGTGTCAGTCTGGAGAATTTATTATTTTATTATAATTACTTCTATCTTCCCTTTTTGATAAAGCCGCAGGAAATTTCAATAAACTTCAAAGATGGAGCAGAATGAAATTCCCAAATACCTTTTGCAATAGCAAACACAAAGTGTTAGCAATAAATGTGGAAGTAACACAATTACCCTACAGCCCCTAAACAATTTCCCTATTTAGGTTAATCCGACCCTGACCGACCCTACATCTTTTCAATAAGCAATGCCCTTAATAAAAAATACTTTAATACATATTGAATCCCATACCGACGAAGTTCTATGTTGTCCCCGATCTCTGAAGTAAAGCAACCTTGTCGTACTAAGCCTGGGGCTCGTATTGCCTATATGGCACAAGGTTTCAGACGTATGTACAAGGGCTTAGAACCTTGTCTACGTAAGCAGATTTTTATAAAAAAAATGAGCGTTTCAGGGATATTATATATACCTATATAATATATGAAACCTATATAATGATAGCATTAGAACAATAGGGATGATGACTGCATTAAAAAACTATAATTCTATTCAGTCCGTCAGTTAGATTTTACAAAAATACTAGACACATATTTTTCGCTTTAACAAATTAAAAAAAATCACAAAGTTATAGAGCATCAAAGTTTTTGAGTGGGGGCTTGCGACGTCACAATTTTGTACAAATTTTACGAAAGCGTGACGTCACGCGCAACTTAAATGCATTGTATCTTCGTCAATGTTAGTGTGACAAATAAATAAAAAATACGTGTTCAATATTTTTTTATAATCTAACTGACGGACTTAACAGAATTTTTTAGTCATCTTGCCTATTCATAATACAAATTAAAATAACAAAAACAATAAAAAGATGAATAAAATTACGTTCATGTTCTTAATAAAATTATCCCGACCGAGAAGAAAGCAAAGGTTTTCCTATTGCAATGCAAAAAACTTAAATTGAACTTACGACGGACCGCCTACGAGCGAGATTAAAGATTTAAACTCTGCAAAAACTTCCGAGCTACTTGACAGGTAGACAGATAGCGTTCCGTTAGACGCACGTTAAATTTTCCGCCATTAACTCGGCTCGCTGCGACACCGTCGCATATCGAGCTAGACGCAAACGCGCGGGAACCCTGTCGCAGTTCGGTCAAGGTCGCAGAGATTCAAGGTAGATGCAGGATAACATTGCGGGACAGGCTTAAAGTTTTTAACGTTTCTGGAAGATTACAAATAGATCTTAAATAGAAAAAAATCCCTAAACATTTGTTATAGATAGATTTTAAGATATAAGATAAATGGCTTAAAACAAGATTAGCCTAATTACAACAAAGTGATTAGTTCGTGATTTAATCTAAAAAAGGGTGAACAAATTGATTTCAGACTTACGTCTATAGAAACTTGAGAGAGCGTCCGTAGAGCTTGTATGAAAAGGATTATGAATGTTGAAGAGGCGAGTGAGGTGTGTAAGGATCGTGCCATATGGCGTTCGGTTCTCTCTGCCTACCGCGCTAGGGAAGTGGCGTGAAGTTTAGTTAGTTAGTAAGTCTATAGAAACTTAGCAATATCTTTTTTAACATTAATTAATATTATATCCAATCAACTGTCCCTGTAATCATGTGTACATAACAGCTCATTCGATTTACGTGCTTTTGCTATCTTTTCAAATTTATATAGGACTATAAAAATACAATTTAATCTTGCACTTAACGCGATTAAACTTGAACAACACCGATAAATCTCCACTTAGCGTCGGGACATCTCAAACAAATATATGTAAATGCCCCTCCCTAGACGCGGGTTTAATTTAAATACCTCTTCACTCGCGTATGTAGTAACATGTTGAAATATAACTTTGAGCCAAAGCTTTGTATTACAAATGAGTTTATCCGACTACCCACAGGGCACAGCCGGACTCGTAATTGAAAAGCTTTCATTGACAACGTCAGTCAAACTGGGAGTAAATAAATAATTATTCGATGACATCACATACATTGAACTGACTCCGAGCTTAAGCACTTGTGTTACGGATATCAGAATCGACAACGGTATTACAAATATATACTTAAATATTGGATATTAACACCGAGATACAGAACAAACACAAGTATTCATCATACGAATGTTTGTCCTGGGTGAGAATCTAACCGACAACTCTTAGCGCATGAGACAGGGTCACTACCGAATGCGCCATCAAGCCAGTCAGTCAATAATAATCATGTTCCTTTTTCAATCCAAAACTTTGTCTCAATTATAGTCCAAGTTCATAATCGTAGAAGCGAATATAGTAAAGTAACGTAAAGTAATGTCGTAATAGGCGACTAATGCTATATCAGGTTTTGGGTGTGAGTGTGTAGCCACTCGTCACAATTTTCCATCTAACCCAGCCCAGTTTTATCTTTTGGCTTAATGTAGTTAAGGGGCTAGCTGCCCCTTTGACTCTGCCTACTGGGATTACGGGCATGAAGATATGTATGTATGTAGGTATATTGTATGTATGCAGTAATGTAATGGACATTGAGCGTCTCATCTTTGAAACCCAGCTCAGCTTTGATGGGGGAATCGGACAAATTGGATCATGATTAAGCATCTACAAATATATACATATATATATATTTGTCTGACCCGCGCAACTTGAATGCATTGTATTTTCGTCTTAACGAAGATACAATGCATTCAAATGTTTATTTAACAAATAAATAAAAAAAATACATGTTCAATATTTTTTTATAATCTAACTGACGGACTAAAAAGAATTTTTTAGTCATCTAGCCTATTCAAGTTCAGTTCACTGAACAAACACAGCTGTGATTTATATAACTTGGCAATAGAGAGAGAAATGTTATTATAATACTCGTTATCTGGTGGGAACACATTGTTGCAAGAAGAAAGCGAATCTTGTACCGCACGCTCGCTAATAATGACATTGAAATGAAAATCAGGTCATGAGGCTAATTATGAAAGGTAACAATGACATTTTTACAAAACGATGAGACGATTTGAAGAATTTTAAATAATATCTAGATCATAAATAATTAAATATACGCTGTATATTACTTTTTAATTTTGACAAAGCCATTTTTTTTTTTTTAATTTTAACATGGCATATTCCAAGAGAGTTCCTTACTTAATCTTAACTACAGTTTAAATATTTATTTTCCGAACGCAAAACAAAACTCTCAACAAGTTTAACAACGCAAGTTATTTTGCAACCCTTAACATATTACCAAACTTCGCAACAAGGCTATAACTTTAGGTGCCTTAACGACAGTTTTTATCTGTTACTTGGTTTAGCACCACTTGATAACTACCGAAGGTTTACCAAGTAAACCTTCCAGTTCCACGCTAAGACCTAAAACTTAGAAGGTCTTGTGAGTTTTAAGCAGGCAGTTTCCGAATAGTGTTGCTTAAATCACACTGTTTATCCTACTTAGTTTAACTTTTTCTTCTCTCGTTTTAACTTGCTTTTTTATTTGTTTTAACTTCTTGCTTTATTTCCAACAACAATTTATACGAGTAGCTTACCACGTGAACTGATTATATCTTAAAAATATACATTGAGACAAAAATATTTACATATTTTTATTTATTATGAATTATCATCAAAAATATGTAAATAATTTATGATAAATCATCTATACTTACTTCCTAAATAAAAAAAATATATTGTCATCTCGCTAAAACTAAATAACGACGTAACCGATTTGATTGTCAATTTTTCTGTATTTATCGCTTAAATACGTGGTAGATTAAAAGGAAAAATAATAGAGTAAATTTTAAAGAATATTAAATCCGTTTGGGATAATTTACACAAAAAAGCTTTTTTATTCTTAATTCTGAACAGACGAAGTCGCGGACAGAAGCTTGTTCTCAAATTAAACCTAGATCTTAATTGGGATGATGACTGCATTAAAAAACTATAATTCTATTTAGTCCATTAGTTAGATTATACAAAAATACTATGCACATATTTTTCGCTTTAACAAATTAAAAAAAATCACAAAGTTATAGAGCATCAAAGTTTTTGAGTGGGGGCTTGCGACGTCACAATTTTGTACAAATTTTACGAAAGCGTGACGTCACGCGCAACGTAAATGCATTGTATCTTCGTCAATGTTAGTGTGACAAATAAATAAAAAATACGTGTTTAATATATTTTTATAATCTAACTGACGCACTAATCATAATTGTTTAGTCATCTAGCCTTTTCCCTCTCCATTCTATTTAACAGACATCAGTACACATAAGCTTGTATTATTCCAATTATCGTCCTCACCGCCCATTCATCTCGCGATACAATCGAGCAAACAAAATGATTGAAACGGATAAGCCCGGCCGTATCTCATTCGGCCCGCAAACATTCAGTGGCAGCCATTAATTGTTTCATTAATATTTATTTCGCATGTCGCCAATTTGTCCGGCCACCTCTGACATGGCGGTTTTGTTTTCAGAAGATAACAAGCGAAGTATGTGCGTGTTGGGCCAGAAAATGCTTAGATGTTGGTATCAGTTGTACTATTAATAGTGTATGTTAGTTGAAAAATACTAACTACTATATAGTAACTGATAATTCGCTTAAACATTATACGACAACGCAAAGTCAATCTTGCCACATAATATCACATAATGGTTTTTAATTACCTTATTAAGAATACCAGATAAAGATTAGCAGTCTATTGAGATCTTTTTTTTTAATTAATTGCATAGTGCATTTGGGTTCAGGCATTACATGGCCTCTGAAAAGAAACGCAAGCAAGTTTTCAAAGCTTCTTTCATAGAATACGAAAAAAAATAGTCAATCGGTTGTATTGGCAATTCATCCATCAAGAAGGAATTACCTACTAAAAATAGATAAAAAAAGCAAAGAAACAGCAGTGCGACAAATGCAGTAACACGCATGCGCATTGTCTGTCCGCGCCGTGACTTACACGCGACCACGATCTGCGTGGGAGTCTCGCACGCGCCCACGCATGTCACTTCCCGCTTTCATTAGCCTCCTCGTTAGTTGTGTAGGCTACATCTTACATTTCACGTAGCTCAATAATGCAGTGTCAATATATAGCGCAAAATAAAATCAAAACAGTTCTACAATTCATCATCACCTTCCTAGCGTTATGCTCGTGCTTGGCTTAGACCGTTGAGGATTAAGTGAGTCGGGCTATTACATTGGAACGAAAGTCATAGTTTCAGACTCATTACGATAAGAGCTCACGGGGAATTCTTCATACATCTAACTCTAAACTTCCCATATCAACACAGATTTCCTCACCTACATACATATAACATCACGCCCGCAATCCCCGAAGGGGTAGGCAGAGTTAAAGAGACAGCAAGCCCCTTTGTAATCAGCCAATAATAAAAGTGGAATGGGATAGATGGAAAATTGTGAAAAAATATTGAAAAGTGGCTAGCTCGTCGCCTACACGATCAAATACCCAAAACCCGATATACCATTAGTCGCCATTTACGAAATGCTAGGCAAGGAACATGGGACTCATTTCCTCACCTATTTTTGTTTATCTAATAAATAAGACTTTATGGCATAAACACGTAAATGTACAAAACCTGAAGAACTTGATCGTTTTTGAACCAGCACTTTACTCCATTTTAATTTAATTAGAGACAAAGCCAGGCGTTAATACCTAATGTTTGCGAGCGTGTGGGAATATCTCAGGCGTCTGATGTCAATTTTGAATTTACATTAACCTATCCTATTAGAGTAAATTCGCTATTAATATTGTTACCGAATTTACACACCCGTTATAATTACCTCTAATAAGATTGAGTGAATAGATGGTTGACATATAAGCAATTATTATGAATAGGTGCCACCTTTAGGGGATGTTTTGCTCTAGATAATATTCCACTTTATATAACATTCATCTACCATAAATCTGCGGCAAATATGAATTGTATTGTATGATTTGGCAATCACATTAACAAACAAACACAGGACGGTCAATCAATATCATCTTGGTTAGAGCACACACAAATAACTCAAATTAATTAATTTATAAGAATATTAATGTTCTTTCACTGAATTAAAAACAAAAGTCATTCTACATTCAACCTTAAAAAAAATCATTTTTTTGTTTTCCTTCCTGTATCCCTATTTACGGTAACGGAGAGAATAATCAAACAATGATGTGTAATAGGTTAAATGAAGGAAAGTAACGAGTTTGATTCCGCTTATTGCGTGGGTGCGCGTAGGAGTACCTCCCACGCTAGTTGACAGTTTAAACTTGCATTAACCACCCAACTCACTCTAGATTATACCCAAATAAGCCTTATTATAAACTAATTTTGCACTAAACAAGTCTCTTGACTGACGTCATCATTCTTCCTGATCCGCGACCTAACAGTGTTGAATTTTCAATTTTAGTCTTTTGGCCACCCGTTCAAATCGCGACCATAACAGAGTTGCTTAACGTTTCTAAAATCAAATTCGAATGAAGTCTATTATCGAGCGCCGTGAGTATCAATATACAAATTATAAACTCTACGGTAATAAAGCCATGAATGCAAAAACAACTAAAATATGAAATACTAGCTGTGCCTGCGGTTTCACCCGCGTTTATGGTTAATGTTATATAGCCTATAGCCTTACTCGATAAATGGGCTATTTAACACTGAAAGATTTTTTTTAAATCGGACCAGTAGTTCCTGAAATAAGCGCGTTCAAGCAAACAAACAAACTCTCCAGCTTTATAATATTAATATAGTATATATATTATAATAAAAGTGTTTTTCGCTATGACCTACATAGCGAGAAACACTATTTAATATTTTAATATAACTGCGATTAAATTGTCCCGACTCGATAAAAAATTATATGATGCATTAGAGGCTATAAATAGAATATAATCTATGGTAGTGACGCGAGACCCGCGTGGGGCGATGGCGCCTGCTAGTCGCCTTGTCGCCCCGCCAGACGGGGCGTCTGCACGGACGGGCGACGTCATAAAGCTATGTCGTCACTGCAGCTAGTCACAAACAAGATTAGGCGCCACCAATCGATTTACTTATTTTTACGTGAGCTATCAAAACGTATTAGATTTGATCAGCAAATTTACGCATACTTAGCTGATTAACTAATGTTGAAAGAGTACCAAACGGATTAAACGCGGTACGCATTATGAAGTTCTCAAGTATATACAGCTAGACGTTTCGGCGACCAAGATATTGGCCACAAGCGGCCTCATCAAGTCACTATTACTTTAATATTTCCAAACAAATGAGGATTTTGAAACCTGGTTGTAGCTCAATGGTGGAGTGTGGGTTCTTAACGTAAGGAAAAACATCGTGATGAAACCTGCTATTCAAACAACTATGAATTTGTAACCATGATCCAAAAATTGTTTGGTTACCCTATCGACCCTAGAGTTACGAAGGTCAGATCGGCAGTCGCTTCAATGTAATTACCAGACTTGCTACATCCTGGATCATGGTCTGAGCGGACCCCGTCTAAGCACGGGACATAACGCTAGGAAGATGATGATGATGATATAAAAGTTGTGTTAATTATTGGGAGCGAGATCCTGCCCTGGGTGTAAATATGCCAGTCTGCTAAGACTATAATCCAGGCTACCAGACAATCATGGACAATCATGGAATCATGGTTACACATCCATAGTTATTAGATAAGCAGAATTCATGCCGATATTTATCCTTACCGCCGAAAAAGTGGTATAAATTCGTACATACACAGATTTGAAAAATCCAGAGGCCCGGGTCTACGAGCCGTACCATTGAGTTGAGTGACTCCTTTACAAGTATATATTATTGTTAACAACTTTAACATTACCTTACTTTTACACTTTGAGGTCCCTACAGATCGGAGGCCCCGTATAATTGATGCGGCTGCTTCCGCCGTACCGTTATAGGCAGAGGCCTACGCATTGCGACGTCATTTGCAGTCTGCAAGCAGATTGCAGGTACCTGTTCACGCTAACGTGACGTAGGCGCAAGGTCAGTATCTTGTTTACATGCAAGTAGCACGAACACAAAGTACGTGACGAAAGCTTACGTGCTACATCAGCTCGTACTAACAATAGCAAACAGTTCAAACTTTCATAATGTGAATGATAATCTTTTGTTAACTCATATTACAAACTTCTAGGGGCTGATTTTTTAACAGTCAGTTAAAAGATAACAATCGAATAAATCACAATCCGGATAATTGTAAAATGTCAATGCCTGTTTCCTGAGTAAAATACCTTATGACATTCGCAAATTGGTGACTTTATACTTTATCAGTCAGTTAATTCATATCTGACCATTAAAAAATCGGCCCTAAGTCAAATTATTCATTCCTACAACTCGTTCGTATCTATACTAATGTTGTTTGTAATGAATAAACTCAAAAACTACTGTGACGATTTCGGAAATTCTTTCAAAATTGGAAAGCTACATTACCCGGAAGTCAAAGGCTATATTTTATCTCCGTATTCCCATGGGAACAGGATCTACGCGGGTGAAACCGCGGGGCGCTGCTACTTATTAATAAAATGTTGAACACGTGTTTTTACGTTCAAACAAAAAATAAATCAGTCGAATTGAGAACCTCCGTTTTTTGAAGTCGGTTAAAAATGAGCCACAGTTTACGATGCTGCCTGTTCGGAAGGAACGTCTACGAATCGCCCTAAATTTCGAAAACATTTTCAACCTTACACTTCCAAGTAAGTTCTTGATATCCAAAGGACAAAAAAGGCGACCACTGTTGGTCGTGACCGTGTCTCTCTAGAACGCTAAATCTCTAATTATAGTCGAGATAGAAGATTACTTCATTGCAAGACCACCTAGTCATATCAGGATAAACTATAAAATACAAAATAAAAGCTACGTGTTAAGCAATGGAAGCCTTCGGCACGTTATCTTAAACTATTGCCGGTTTCATCTCGGTAGAATCTGCTGTTTGAACCGGTTTATATTTATATTTATTTTGTTCTGACGATTTATAAGTGCTTTTTGTAAGCCTATATAAATAAAATAAAGATCATTTCAGATCATTTCATTTCATTTAATTTTATTGTTACCTTTTAATTCTACTTTAAGTTTCCTTTGCCTCACGTTTCAAAAGTCAGGCATATATTTTTAAATGGTCAAAAAGAATTTTCTCAGCGAAAGATATATGCCACTAAGATATATTTTTACTCTTACAAAAAGGTTATTCTATAGGTTGAATACTAAGGTCATTCTTAATCTCGGCACGTGCCGTATACATTCAATTCCGAGTTGCACAGCTGATTCAGGGTCGGTGGTGCGACGTCTATTTTTAGCATCGTTACACCTGGGACCTTCACAGGTTCGCCATTGAGGGGGAGATTTCATCCCCGCTGCATAATTGGCTGAGTCTGAGACTGTTTCAACGATCCTTTATTAAACATTGCAACAAGATCTAGACTGTTGCAAACTAATGCTCGTCATTAAAAAATACACGACCATCGTATTTGTTATCTTGTATACAATTAAATTAACCATTAGTAGTAATTACAAGAAAAAGAAACAAATAACAATTCTACAAAATAATAATACAAAAACCAAAACAAAAAAATCATGTAATTAATTTTATTTACACTTAATGAAAATATAAAATAAAATACGTGTCAAAAATAAACTTATTGTGTCTCAAAAATAAACGCAGGTGTAACCGCGTACCGCAGCATCAATTTATGAACAATACGCGGTTAAAAATATTAGTGTGCAATAAAAAACATGTATATACCTTGGTACGTTCAGCTTTAAAGTACAATAGCAACTGCAGTCTTTTGCATATCAATTAGAATATTGCTCTGCCTATCGTTACGTAATTAAGTGACGCACTTGATCTTCAGCCTCATCCAGTTAGATGCAGAGTATGACCTCAGCACTTCCTACCGGATTAAGTTTCAGAATAATATGATTCAAAATCCCTGATTCTGGGTAGCTGGTCTTCGACTATCGCCTTCTATACCTCATAAAGATTGACATCGGCCCAGATACTGCCAGCATAATGACCATAGCACATACCAACACTACCAAGAGACTGTCCCACCTGCTCATCATCTCTACGATCGTCTGTCCCCCTTGCGGGGGACATTCACATGACTTGATTCTCGAAGACCTCTTCCGGGACAGCGATTCGTCATCAGAGTCTATGCTCAACGTTAAATTTGGATGAGACAACGTCACCTTTTTCTTAATTTCTCTGAACTCCTCGTCTTTACTGAACTGCCTATCTTTACTATATCCTACATCTTTACTAACCTCTCTGTCTCTACTGATGTCATCCTTATCCATTTTTTGTTTAGACCGACTGAACAATTTAGTGTAGCTGGTACTCCTAGAAGACGCCGAAGTATTTGGTTTGTTTGGATCTACCAGGTGAGGGTCTGAGATGAACCGCTCTTGGCTCTTTTGTGTGCGGATGCGGTGGAGAAGCTGGCTACTCTTCTTCATAGCGTTGGTAAGGTTCGTGAGGCTGTTCCTCAGGGCGCCCCGGGAGCGAGCGATGTTGACGTGCGACGAGGGGGACGGCGTGAGGCCCCTCACCGAAGTGCCCTTGCTGGGCCTGGTAAGGACGTGGGAGGACTTGGACAAGCCGCGGTGTACGGAGGCACCTGGGAACAAAAGGATGGGTGAGGAAGAGGGTTAGGAAAGGAGTTGAGGATAGTTTTAGGGGTTTATGGACAACTTTAGCTTGGTATCTATCGTTAATGGAGTTCTAACTGTGAATAAATGCGTTAATGGTGATTATAACGATTTGACGCCATTCGATAATTGTAAGCTTCCGTGGTGATTTCTTTGGACTAATCAGAAAGGAAATAAATAACTAGGTAACATAAAAAACTTTAAAATAAAATTATGAAATACTTTTTCATATTACAAATTGCTTTATTAATGTCTCAAAGTGTAAAAAAAAACCGCTAAAACTTAACACGAATATCGGATTCGCTTAATCCACAAAACACCAGTAACCGTCCGTGCGTTACTAAGAAGTTAATTAAACGTCACACATAAATTTAATTATTACCAACCCGAAATCCTTCGTGAGGAAATATAATTACGTTAATTCGTGTTTTATCACGTAAGGATAGTATTTGAATACTAAAGCTCTGGCAAACTCAGTAAATACTTCTTTTTCATAATAAATGATCATATGAAGCAGTAATAATTTATTTTTCGATTAATCTTCAACTAATTAGTTTCACATTATGATTATATGTAGTTTATAGGTATTTTTTAAGCCAAAGCGAAAAATATGGCTATTAAATTTTTCGCAAAAATTGCAACACAAATTTGCTAAAATTTTCCCTCCCAAATTTCCCAAGAGAAGTGCTATAAATAAAAAGGTTTTCACGAAAAAATAAAGTAGAACAATTACCCTTACAATATTCATATCATTGTTATTAGATAGAGACGTTGGTTTCTCATTATTTACATAAAAAGGTTAACTAGCAATTTTTGTTTGTAATGTAGGCCCCATTGGTCGTCGTTATCGTTACTACTTTCCGTCGAGTCATTGGTATCGTTACTACTTTCCGTCGAGTCATTGGTATCGTTACTACTTTCCGTCGAGTCATTGGTATCGTTACTACTTTCCGTCGAGTCATTGGTATCGTTACTACTTTCCGTCGAGTCATTGGTATCGTTACTACTTTCCGTCGAGCAAAGGACCCGTTTCATCCACCATTTTACAAATTGTTGTTAAAAAGTGTATGTCTGGGTGTTCATTGCACCTCCATTGATTCTGACTTTTAAATAACAAGTGCCGAAGCTGCTTACTTTTAAATCAAATAAAGATTGTTTGACATTTATGTGATACAGATTATCATCAGAATCAGAAACAAAATTCTGTTACACTCAACATTTCTTAGACAGAAAATAACTCATGTTTAATATTAAGTACATACTACTTTCGGATTTCGATTGTATAGTCTAAGTAAGATTGTTCAGAGAGTAATAAAGCATATTTCATTTTTAAAATAAAACTGTCCTTAACCTGTGTCCTTAACCGGGACCTATTTCAAAAACATTTACATAGATCTTTGCTTGAATGGCTAAATGCGACTAACATCTTTCAAACGCAAACTCTTAGTTAAGATTAACACGAACGTGGTTTCCAACGCATATCAATTAATACCGCCCGAGTAATGTGTAAAAAGCAGTATCACAAAGCTCGATTTAAAAGTATATACCCTTAAATAACGTCAGCGCCAAAATGTGGCCAAAAAACCAAGTAACTAGGCTTGCCAGACGGCCGGGAAATCCGGGATTGTCCCGGAATTTTGCGTCTTGTCCCGTGTCCAGTAATAGGACCATTTTGTCCCGGATTCCGAAAACCTACTAGTTTTGTATTTGTATGTAGAAATTTAACTCTGCTTACCCCTTCGGGGATTAAAGGCGTGATGTTATGTATGTATGTATGTATGTATAAATTAAGCCATGATTTTTTTTTTCGTCTTCACGCGGGGAATTCTTTATGCACCGGCACATCGAAGCGAAGCGGCGCGGCGTGTGGGACTCCCAGAATTGTCCCGAATTCTATCTGGGAACCCTACATGTAACATCATAACAAACGGGTTAGCAACAAACCCCTGCCCTGACAGGCGACAGTTCGAGGCAATCTCCTTTTGTCGCTCGTAAAAAACAACTCCCCCGGCATTCAGCGTTACATACATCGCTAAACATATGAGAAGCTACAAAGAGATTTTCAGTAAGTCAGTGCGACGTAAGCTTTGTGCAAGTGAAAAGCTAAAATTAACTTGGTAATAGTACGATGAATTTTTTTTGTCAAACCCAACCGTGAATTGTTACTATGGTGTTTTTAACCGTCTTCAAAAAAAAAGGAGGTTCTCAATTCGACTGTTTTTTTTTTTTCATATGTTGTCGATTTTCTTTCAGGGTAAGATTTTTGGAGTTATATTTTAAACTGTTGTAAGATTTATTGATTTAAGGAAAATTTCAATTACAAAACAATCGACATTAAGGTTAAGCGGCGATTTTCACTTAAAATTTCATAAAAGAAGTTTATAAAAAAATATTTATTTTTGTAAAAGAGTGAAAAGGGGGAGCTTTGCTTTGTAAGGCGAAAATGGCTGTATCATCATCTCAGCCGAAAGACGTCCACTGCTGGACATAGGCCTCCCACAAAGATCGCCAGTAATTGTCGGATCATATTAAATTTTATAATAGATCTCACTTTTAATATACTTATAATAAATCTCCATGAATTTTAATCAAGGAAGTTAATCTTAATAAGGGTCTTATATTTATATACAGGGCAATATGTAATAATTGTGCATTTGCTAATGTATGCTGCATCCGCTTTTTTATTGATATCAGATTGTATCATTGTAAGATTTATATTACTTTTATTTTACATTTTTTATTATTATTAATGCTTATGCCTTGTCTTTTCAAAATATAAAATTGTGTTTAACGTTGATATATATCAAAGTAACACTATAAATATCTCTGTATCCCTCAAACCACCACTCAATCAAAGCTACCAAGCTTGCGGTCTCCAACATTCCGCCTCTACCGCAAGTCATTAAAACAACCCTAGTTCGAAGATAGTTAACGTAACACGTAACTGAGTCGAGCATTCCGTCCGCGCCCGGCATCTGTTCGGCGACACCGAATTCCCACGTGAATAATTCAGCGATGTACGCTGCCAAGACATTGTGGGAGCTCCTCCCCGGTTCAAGGACGCGGTGGAGAACGTCACGTTGAGTCAAGGCCGACGTTACGAAACCGTATGTATATATCTCGTTAGCCGTATAATTACGTGCATTCTTAAGACTCTTTCGTTTCTCCCTCACTTCTATAACTCATTGCAAGTGTTTCCATAATACTCGCGCTAATGCATTTTCTGTCACATTATAATACAAAAACCATTATCTTGTCCAAAAATTCGTAGTCTTTTTGGAGTAGTCTTTGCAGTATTAACTAAAAATAATATCAATGATACAGTAGTTCCGTCTTATGAATCCATAATTGCCCTGTTTACCCCATAATATAAAATTAAACGGAGCCTATCTGACAATAAGCATAGGTATTTATAACGATAAATACATACAACGATAATGATGGCAAATTAGTCATTAATTTATCCGTCATTTAACTATCTACGTACTAACATTGCAGAACGTATAATAGGCAAAATTACTGTTTAGTCCGTCAGTTAGATTATAAAAAAATACTGAACACGAATTATTTTATCTATGTGTCAAACATTAAAAGTTATGATGCATTCAAGTTGCGCATAACGTCACGCTTTCGTGAAATTTTTACAAAATAGTGACGTCGCAAGCTCCCACTCCAAAACTTTGATGCTCTTTATCTTTGTGATTTTTTATTTGATAAAGCGAAAAATATGTGTCTAGTATTTTTGTATAATGAAACTGACGGACTAAATAGAATTATAGTTTTTTAATGCAGTCATCATCCCTATTATGTAGGTACGTCTAAAAAGTTACCAAACCGAAAGAGATCACAAGAAAAAGCTAATCATTTGTTAAATAAAATACGGAGTCAAACCGAAGGCCTGTTACATTTAACTTTCAAGATCACTTAATTCTGCGAAAGGGATACCATTTTTCAAACTAACTGCTTAACCCTAATAAATCCTCCCACAGCTTCTTGCGTAAAACAACATTTTATTTTCGCCCTTATATTTACCGAATTAAAGATCAAAATGGTGTACATCTAAGCTTTTTATAGTCCTCTTGAAGGCGCTTGCGAGAACTGAATTGTGATTTAGTGCACTAGACCAGATGCATAGTATTTGGAACAACATAGAACACGCATTCATATTAACGGACGAGACCAAAGAGCATAGTTAAAGCAAAAGAAACTCTAGCTCTTTGTTATACGATACATATTAGAGTGAGTTTAGTTTAACTACTCTTTTCCACTTCTAAACAGGAGTCACAATTTTTAAACTCGCTTGAAATGGGTTTTCGGTGTTACCATTCATTATTCTGTAGTTAAGATTTTTTTTTTTTTTTTTTTTTCCAAGTGAATTTGCAATCAGCCCCAAGGCTATGAGCAAGTCTGGTGTGTGATGGTGTCTTGCGGAGTGGCTTCCCATTGGAAGCATCTACTCCTTTAGTCCCAGGGCTACTGCCGGTCTTCTAGCTCTAGGATATGGTGACGTTTTAGGCGTCTCACATACTGGTCCATGGTGAGTTGGCGAGCAAGTTCATTGGGATGATGGATTAACCGTTCTTTGTATTTTGCTGCCAAACTCCGAATTTCCTCTTTTGCGGTTTTAATTTGAAGGTGCTCATGGACTTCATTGTTGGTTGCATACCATGGCACCTGTGCAATAGTTCTCAGTATCTTGTTCTGTTGGCGTTGTATTATATTTATGTTGGTATCGCTTGCGCTGCCCCACAGTTGCAGCCCATATGTCCAGATTGGTTTCAAAATGACCTTGTATATGAGCAGTTTGTTGTCAGTTTGTTGTAGTTAAGTATTTAAAAATGTCTCTATCCTACAACAGTCACGAAAAAAGGAGGTCTCACTCGTCTTATTTGGGTAGATATTAGCATGCTAGCGTGTTCGTCTTGTACAGAAAACGTAGTTTAACGTTTTTCACCCTTATTACCAAGTCCATAAGAACGCAATGTCCAACTTCTGTTGCTGACCGTACCCCACTCATTAGACGAGTGAAGAGCAACCGTGCAAGCTAAATCACACTTTATTACGCTTTAGTAAGAGTCATCTTTTTGAATTAGGTTAAAACGCATCTTCCATGTAAAGTAGAATGTGGTTAAGAAGCGAGGGTAGTACTCAGCTGCTTAAGACACCCAGGATCAGTCAGAGCAAACGAAGCTCTAACGTATAGTGATTAAGTTTCATGTCAGCTTGTGCAATATTTAAGTGCTTTACTGCTTGGGTAAAGTGCGTATAAATATCATTTTGACAAGACACGTTCGCGCCATATTTCATGGGCACTGAAACTTGCTTACTTAGTTAAGGGTTAGTCGTAAGCCGTAAGCATAAAGACGGTGATATTAATGCCTGTTAGGGATAATGTAACATTTTAATGGTGAAGGATGTTTTATCGATATATCGAAATATCGATATTTTTTCAGTATATCGATTTTCGTTCTTTATTTTCGGATATCAAAACCGATATATTTTTATCCGACCACATTTTTTTTTGCTCATTGTTTGATCTTAATTGTTCGATAAAATTAAATTATGTCTTTTCATATAGATACAATATTATAGGTGACCGTTCTTATTATAGGTAACCGCTTCTTGGGCAAAAAATATCGATATATTTTTTTGTCGATATATATCGATTCATTTGATAAGTATCGATACGATATATATCGATATATTTTATCCATTTGCCCATCCCCATTTTTGAGTTTATTCGTAAAGAACATACAAGATTTTCTTTTTAATTAAATTACTGTAGAAGTGTCGATGTAGATATAGCATAGTGTTGAAAAAAGGGCACTCCATATCCTTTATTGTACCTTTAACTGTATAACCATTAAAGGAGGATAGGTTGAATAGCCATTTGTGAACATCCATCGTATAAAATTATCGAGATAAAAGCGTCACGATATCACTCTAATATTTAAACGCACTCAATTTCTGATGGAGAGGCATAATTCATAACGAAAACTCCGCTCACACTTTTAATTGTATTTCGTGCTTAATTAAACCTAATTACACGGGGGAGAATTATTAAAATGTTCTCGTGATAAGTTCGCGAGGCGTCGAAGTAATTATAATGGTAAAATACTACGACAAAGTCATTATAATAGGGCATAAATTATAGGTCCTTGTAATTACAATAAAGAAGTATCTATTATAGACAGAGCACTTCAATTACTGGACTCGCTCGTCACTTAGTTAGTTACAAAGCATAATGATTAAAACCTCTGAATTTACAAAATCTAGATAAATCTAACCAAACTAAATTTTTGGCTGAATGTGGTGTAAGGTGCTTATCGCTCTTGGAACGCTGCCTACCCCTTTGGGGATAAAGGGCGTAATGATGTGATTTATTGATATGTACCGATGCATATACTAGTAGCTCAGCGGATTGAAACATATAGGAAGCACATTCAGATCAAACAAATTTGATATAATAATAAATTAATATCCGACAACATTACATACATTAATCTGACTCCGAAGGTAGTAGCTTAAGCACTTGTGTTACAGATATCAGAATCAACAGTGGTATTACAAATATATACTTAAATATTGGATATTAACACCCAGACACAGAACAAACACAAGTATTCGTCATACGAATATTTGTCCTAGGTGGGGATTGAACCCACAACTCTTGGCGCATGGGGCAGGGTCACCGAATGCGGCATCGAGCTAGTCAATAGATATAGAACAATTTAAAAAAAATCATTTTATCTATTTGTCTATTATTTATTGTCTGTTTCCTGTTATATCATTGTATGTGTCACCAATAAATGTTCTCTCTTTCTTATAGTGTACACAACATGCTGCCTAGTATGTGAACCAAACTCAAAACAAAACCATGAACCGAATTCTCTGGTCTGTGTGGAATTACGAAGGCTAGGTGGTAGACATTTTTTACATAAAACACGTGGTACATTCAGTCTGAGACCCCACTGACTGGGTGTCTTCTCGGCAGTCCTGTCATACAAATTACTAGCATTCGTCATCACCTTACTTTTTTTTTTTTTTTTTTTTTTTTATATTTCAATTATCTGCGATCAGTCTCTTGACTATAAACAGATTTGTTGATAGCTGATTACTTTATACTGAGTGTATCTCCCAGTGGAGATATCTGCTCATTTGGTTGTGCTAGTCAGCTAGATGGAGTATGCAAATTGAGTATATCCTTTCGTTTGAGCATTTTTGTGTAGCTCTGGTATGTTAGCCTGGCAGCAAGCACATTGGGGTGATTTTCCAAACGTTTCTGGTACTTTAGGGCAGTCATTTGTCATCACCTTACTAATATTATAAACGCGAAAGTTTTTATGGATGGATGAATGTGAGGATGTTTTTTACTCTTTCACGTAAAAAGTAATACATGGTTTTTAATGAAACTTTACAACAGTATAGCTCATACATTAGAATAACATATTCGCTTGTCACTGCTTTTTCACAATTTTCCATCTAACCTAGCCCGACTTTATTTTTGGCTGAATGTGGTTGAAGGGGCATGCTGCCTCTTTGACTCTGCCTACCGCTTCGGGGATTATGGGCGTGATGTTATGTATGTATGTAACATATAAGCTATGTTTTATCTATGTACCACGCGAGCAAAGCCGCAGACAGAAGCTAGTATCATATAAATCCGATGCACACATCTTCCGCAGACATCCCTCGCTTGTCTCCATAGCTTTAATATGATATTCAGTAGAGCACTCATACAATTAGTACAAAGATCTCCTATAAATTCGCACTGTTTAGCCACTTCGCACAATCCCGAGCCTTAGAACTCATCACTGTAATGTAAACAGCCATTTTATTGCTGTACAAAGCAGATAAACCCTGGACCACACGCCCTTACATCGAGATAAAGCCTATGCGACACTCGCTGACACAACCATTAGTATTCTTGAGGACGCGCTCACGATTCTTTTCAAGGCATAAAAAAGGCTATTTTCTTATAATTACCTGAACTACTTTTAGGGGCAGCCTTTGTTTTCTGCGGAACGAGGACATTTGTTCAGTGGGAATGTAGGTTGGAAAAGATTTTATTTATCTAGCAAGACTATACGAAAAGCCTAGCTTTTTTATTAGCGACCCATTTCGACAATGGTTGGTAAGACATGTAAGTAATGATTCAAACATGATTGTTGCAACGCGAAAGCAACTTGCGAAAATCAAAAAAATAAGTTAACAATTCACGTATATAATGTAACGAAGCCGCCTCTGCGTATCTCGAACATTAAGAATCATTGCTCTAAACTGCTATACTATAATAATATAATAATATCCGACTACATCACATACATTGATCTGACTCCGAAGTAAGTAGCTTAAGCACTTGTGTTACGGATATCAGAAACAACAGTGGTATTACAAATATATACTTAAATATTGGATATTAACACCCAGACACAGAACAAACACAAGTATTCATCATACGAATGTTTGTCCTGGGTGGGAATCGAACCCACAACTCTTGGCGCATGGGGCAGGGTCACTACCGAATGCGCCATCGAGCCAGTCTATGTATGTTGTACTATATATGTATGTTGTAGCCTTTGGCGTTAAATATTCACGGATCCTTCGTTTTACAAAGCCCGTTTACAAAGCCCGTCCCAATCGTTGCTATTAGAACAAGAGACGGGTATATCAGAAAAAGCTTTGCGTCAGCTCAGCAACACAACACACTGCGCCGACTTTAAAAGTTACTCAAAATGCAATGCAATTGTATTGACTAGCTCGATAGCGCATTCGGCAGTGACCCTGCCCGATACGCCAAGAGCTGTGGGTTCGATCCCCACACATTCGTGTGATGAATACGTCTTGTGTTTGTTCTGTGTCTGGGTGTTAATATCCAATATTTAAGTATATATTTATAATACCACTGTTGTTTCTAATATCTGTAACACAAGTGCTTAAGCTACATACCTCGGAGTCAGATCAATGTATGTGATCTCGTCGGATATATATTTATTTAATTTGCCGCGCGATGAAACTACTTCTTCGACTAAATTTTTTTTCAATAAATATTAATTTTGGCTAATTGTGATCGAGATAGAGGAGACCGCGGGGATGACGGTATATGTAACATGTTAACTGTCTGGATGTTGTCTACTCCACTGCGTGAAGATTCGAAACCTTGTGTGCATCGCATCATTGGTGCAGCGATGCAGCGGATCGATAGCCGCAATTAACACTCCTCGAGTGCGGCTGCACTATGCAGATCAGACCACCGGGAACGACTACTGACGCATTGGAATTAAAGCTTTAAACCAATGGAGCAGGATGCAATTTTGATTGGTTATCGATCTGGATATGGAGCGTAGAGGCTTGAATCTATGACGGCCCTGTTTAGATATTAACACAAGGTACGGTATGGTGTTATTGGTTCTGCTAAAGTAATTAACTAACTTTATGTATCGTTACATCAACAAAATAGTATTTTTAATAATTTGTCATAAATAAGAACGATAATATGTTATATATGTGGTACGGACAGACTCGCAATTTAACTAACAAGATTAACGCCATTTCTCTAGCGGGGTAGGCAGAGAGAACCGAACCCCATACGACGCGTCCTTACATCGATCGCAATCTAGCATTCTTATTGATTCCCTTTGGCTAATAAAATGATTTTACTACAAAACAGTTTTATACGGAATATTTCAGGTGAATTTGCACGGATTTTCCTAATTGTTTTTTACAAGAACCGTCGATCTAAAAATCCATTAAAATAATACGTGTAGATAAATTAGTCTCACCATTTTTAAGCTCTGCGCTTAACAACAAAAGCGATTAATTTTCATTTATTAAGAAGATTAAAATCTGATCTTTGATATTATAAACGCGAAAGTTTGTATGCATGGATAGTGGATGTTTGTTACTCTTTCACGCAAAAAGTACTGCATAGATTTTAATGAAACTTTACAATAGTATAGCTATAGCTACATTAGAGTACTGCATAAGCTATGTTTCATCGATGTAGCTCACGAGCAAAGCCACGGACAGAAGGTAGTGCAAAATAATTCCCTTTATACTTCAACGTGTGTTATTACGATAATGGAGTCTATTCGAACATTCCGTCCGCTTCCAAGATCTACGAAATCACGCTTATTGCGAATTATTTACGTAAAATACAAATTAATTATTGAAATGTTGTGACTATTTGTGACGCTGCTTTTGTCGTTATTTTAATTTCCCAAATAGCTTGGATTACTAGGGGATATAACAATGATTCTATTTTTATTACATACATATTTTATTATTAAACCCCAAGGTTTGCGGATACAAAGCGTAAGACTGGGCTAATAGTAAGAGTTTACCGTAGCCTACAGGCGCTTGCAACCAAGTGGTGTCAATTACCTACTATAAATATAAATAAATATCAGACTACATCACATACATTGATCTGACTCCGAGGTAAGTAGCTTAAGCACTTGTGTAACGGATATCATAATCAACAGTGGTATTACAAATATTTACTTAAATATTGGATATTAACACCCAGACACAGAACAAACATAAGTATTCATCATGCGTCCTGACGGTATAAGTGACAAGAGCTGGATAAGCACCAAATCCTCATTAAAGCCTCCGAATGTCTAATAGTACAACAAGCTCAATGGCGCATTCGGTAGTGACCCTGCACTATGCGCCAAGAGTTGTGGGTTCAATCCCCACCCAGGACTTCGGCCCTTCTCTTTAAGTCACCGAAGAAAACGTAGCTACTTGGGAGCTGCAATTCCACGCGTATTTTCTCTGGGTGCCGATTTATTCATGCTGAAACCGATGACACGCCTATTGGTGAGTGGTCAGAGACACTGGCCACAAAACCAAGGGTCGCGGGTTCGAATCCCGCTAGGTGCAAATGTTTCGTGAGATGAACATGGACATTTATTAGTAGATGTTTATACACGTACTAAAGCATCACTAACTGTTACTTGTGCTATGGATACTAGATCCATAACACAAACAATACATGCTTAGTTTAGAAGTAGAGAAATAGTATGTCAGCCTAAGGAATTTATTAATTTTATAAATTAGGTTTCAGAGTAGCTGAAACACCTACAATTTTAAACAAAGTCGTATATAATGTATCAAAATGTCTTTGTAAGTCTTATGTATTCAAAATGAAGGACAGACTGAATTTCCTGTCTGCAATAATAAATATAGAAGAACAGTTAACGATGACATAGCAGAAAATGTACAAAGAAATACATTTTACATTATTTATTTGCTGGTAATTTCCCCTGCGTAGAGTTCGGCCCGTCACAAAAAGTCTTCATGGGGTGTCTCCAGGGAACTTTATGTTATATTGAAGCAGTGGATATGGGCATAGTAACCTCTGCGGATACATAACAATACTAACAGCAACATTCTACTGAACTAACAATAATAGTTTTTTTTATTTTGCAAAGGTAAACTGACAGATCACCACCATATACAAATTTAACATTTACGCTATATTATTATCTAATGAACCAGGCAGTTATCCATATAGTTGAAATAATATGGCGGCTGGCTCAATGGCGCATTCGGTAGTGGCCCTGCCCCATGCGCCAAGAGTCGTGAATCCAAACCCCGCCCAAACACAAACATTCGTATGATGAATACTTGTTTTTGTTCTGTGTCTGGGTGTTAATATCCAATATTTAAGTATATATTTGTAATACCACTGTACCAATAAATAAATATCAGACTACATCACACATATTAATCTGAATCCGGGCAAAGTAGCTTAAGCACTTGTGTTACGGATATCAAAATCAACAACATTACAAATATACATATACTTGAATATTGGATATTAACACCCAGACACAGAACAAATACAAGTATTCATCACACGAATGTTTGTCCTAGATGGGAATCGAACCCACAACTCTTGGTGAATGGGGCAGGGTCACACCGAATGAGCCATCGAGCTTATCAATGTACGTCATACTGTCCGATATTATGACTGATATGCCACTCTTACATGTACTAGACATAGCTAATTCATAATAACAATCTAACTTTGTTACTATCGTATAATTTTAAAATGATAATGTACAACACCCAATTGGCATTCAAAGTGCCGCCATGACCCTGCGGTATGCAAATGCGCGAAATGCCGGCGACAATGGATGCAAATGCGCCGCGCACTGCACTCGGCACCGGATAGAAATGCAAGGTTGCCGCTTAAACTGGACTCAAACGTCTCAATTTGATAACAATCTTTACGAATAACAAGTCCTTGTAAGCTATAAATTTCATGGGGCTTTATCAATGGAAATTAAATTTAAATTTCTCCATTCACTAGCCATTATTTACTGGAATTCTATTTGTTATCAAGACTCCAATAAATAAACCCTCCAGAGTGACACACCAAATTCCTATTTCCAAACTAAGCTTATGAGTTTTTGCTACGGATACTAGGTGAACGGATAGACATACTTAAATACGTTTATAAACCTCCATGATTCGAGCACAAATGCCCATCTTCATCACATGAACGTTTACCCCTAGCGGGATTCAAACCTTAGGTTACATTATTCGATTCTAAATCAGTATATAATATACATACATTATTGCAATTGTCTATGCAATTAAAACGCAATCTGAGCGGCCTATCACTAGCGATCTACACAACCTTCAGTAAATATTCGTCTTTAACACATTATTTTACAACACAAGTTTAATTAAAATCATAATTAATAAGCCTACACACCAGGCGCCGCCAACAAGTGGAATTACGTGACTTAATCTATGTAAACACAATTCCAGATTAAGTCAATTAAAAGTTTGTACAACAAGCTAGGAAACACGAAATTTAATTAATCATTTAATGGATCGGGCAGATGTTTATACAAAGCAGGGGTTCACAACATTTTTTGTGATGAGTCTTCTGGTTTAAAAAAAACTGCACCATCGTCCTCTGCGTCTCTCGTCCATCGTCCCTCTTCCCATCCATCAAAACTTGAATGACGAGCGACAAATTATTAATGGACTTAGGGAATTAAACGGATTTTAGTCTAAAGATTGCTCGCCGCCAAAGAAAGCCACCCAATACGATTAATAGGTACCTCCACAGGGCTTGTTTAAATCCACGGGGACAAAGTTGCTTATAGATATTAATACAAATGAAAAAACCGTTCACGTCATTTTGTGTGGGAACCGTGCCATATGGCGTTCAGTTCTCTCTGCCTACCCGCTAGGAAAATGGCGTGAAGGTAGTTTATTCCCAAACTATATGTATAATATAGCAGCGCCCCGCAGTTTCACCCTCGTAGCTCCCGTTCCCGTCGGAATATGGGGATAAAATATAGCCTATGTTACTCCCTGATAAAGTAGCTTTCTATTGGTGAAAGAATTTTTCAAATCGGTCTAGTAGTTTTAGAGCCTATTCGATACAAACAAACAAACAATCAAATCATTCCTCTTTATAATATTAGTATGATATGCTTAGCATCAAATTACACACTAATTAATTATTAGTAATTACATATCGCTAATTGTGAAATGGACTTAAAAATTAGGTGAACTACCTTTTCGCCCACTTCACTGTTAAATGTATTTTTTTCTATTTCACACGAAATTCAGTATAAAATACAACTTACACTTATCGGTACTTGTCATCATCATCTTCCTAGCGTTATGTCCCGTGTTTAGACGGGGTCCGCTTGGCCATGATCCAGGATTTAGCGAGTCTGGTAATTACATTGGAGCGACTGCCGATCTGACCTTCGTAACCCTAAGATAGGGGAACCAGACAATTTTTGGATCATGGTTACAAATCCAAAGTTCTTTGAATTTGCAGGTTTCATCACGATGACTTGTAACACATAAAATATAATAAAATCCCACGATGAAAAAAACATTTTACGATGAGCTGCTTGATTATTTAAAATCGTGACAAACAAATCTCGCTTTCGCATTTATAACGTCTGTAATCATTAATGCGATTTCAGGTCAGACCTTAATATTCGTGTCGGGTGTTTTAACGAGCGCCAAATATTTTTTAATAAATACGCTTCGCATTTCTCTTTAAGAGCATATCATCTTGCGTCGTACAATAAAACCTCTTCACATTTCAGTGAAAAGAGCAACACATTGTCGAAACATGAAAAATTTCGGAGCTAATGTCTTTTTCGTGTTTCAATGCAAAGTGAGTGAACTGTCTCTGAAACTACAAATTTAAATTGATTTGTTACTTTGGGGCCGTTCAAGTATTACGCTAGCACTATGGGGGGACGGGGGGGTCTTTGCTTTGCTTATTTTGGATGACATGGGGGGTAGGGGAGTCTAGATGATGATTACGTCATCGGTAGTTATTTACTTTTTTACACGATTGGCAACCCTCACATTGTCTTTCCTTGAATAAAATTATAATTATAACATTATAATTATAATATTAAAAAAAAAATACATTAATTGAAAAATTTTTACGTAAGCATGGGGGGAGGGGTAAGAGCTATGCTTACTTTTGCTGACAAGGGGGATGGGGGGTAAATAATTGTAATAAATCTGCTTACGTAATACTTGAACGGCCCCTTTCACTCGTAGTAAATTTCTTCCTGGCTGTCCCGTTTCTAATCGGGATCTGCCTGGATCACCTGGTTGTACCAAGTCTGGTATCTCTTAGACAAATAAGATCATGGTTCCACATCCATGATTACTAGAATGTAAAGGTTTCCTCGCTGGACTAATGCTACAAATATCGGGCGATAGTGGTGCATACCCAGGTTTGAACAAATACCTCTCGCTAATGAGGCGCATGTCCTGACCATTGCGCTACTACTGCTTAAGCACACAGTGCAACAAAAACTAAACACTTTAAATTTTTATTGACTGGCTCGTGGTCGAGTGGTCAGGCCACGACACTAAGGGTTGCGGGTTCGAATCCCGCTAGGGGCAAATATTTCGTGTGATGAACATGGACATTTGTACTCGAGTCATGGATGTTTATAAACGTATTTAAGTATGTCTATCCGATCATCTAGTATCCATAGTATAAGCATAAGCTAAGTTTGGAACTAGGGAATTGGTGTGTTAGTCTGGAGAATTTATTTATTTTTTATTATTACTAACTTTTATTATTTTATTATATATACAAGGCAATTTAAATAACGATATTTCAATTTCCTCTTACCAAATAAGTTCTGCTGAATGTATTTTCCTAAAAATAGCCGTTAAAGTAATCCGTCTGATCCGGAGAGAGTGATTTATTAGATCAGGATTGGAAATGGATTCGCTTTTATCCACTTTGCTTATTCAGTTATATGTGTGAAGGACGGAGCGGTGGTAGCTCAATGGTAAGGACACGCGCCTCTTAACCGAGGAGTGCGGGTTCAAACCCGGGCACATACCTCTGGATTTTTCAAATCTATGTACATATTTATACCACTAGCTTGACGGTGAGGAAAAACATCGTAACGAAACCTGCAAATTCAAACAACTTTGGATTTGTAACCATGATCCAAAAATTGTCTGGTTCCCCTATCCTAGGGTTACGAAGGTCAGATCGGCAGTCGCTTCAATGTAATTACTAGACTTGCTAAATCCTGGATCATGGTCTAAGCGGACCACGTCTAAACACGGGACATAACCCTAGGAAGATGATGGTGTGAAGGACGGACAAATTAATTTAAATTCAGCGAGAATCTCCCGCGTTTTTCTGTTGATTCTTTACAATACATTAACTTAAAGCATTCTACAAAACTATTGACCATAATGCTGAGAATACTGCCTACCCAGATTCCGATATACGTATTAGTTATTTAATCGAAGTAAATGGGTACGCAATTATCCTGACGGAAAAAACTCCAGACCATAATTTCCCTAGGGCATCTAAAATTTCCAATTGAGTAGTCTTATCGCCACACAATATTAAGTACATACATACATAGCATCACGCCCATAATCCCCGAAGGGGTAGGCAGAGTCAAAGTGGCAGTATATTAAGTAAGGAGTTAGAAATAATAAGTTATCGGCAGAATAGTCGGTACAGTTCACTGCGCTGAATGATAGAACTCTTGAAATTTATTTCAATTTTTTTTGTGATTTTACTGGCTCGGTAGTGACCCTGCCCCATGCGCCAAGAGCTGTGAGTTCGATCCCCACCCAGGACAAACATTCGTGTGATAAATACTTGTGTTTGATCTGTGTCTGGGTATTAATATCCAATATATAAGTATATATCTGTAATACAATTGTTGATTCTGATATCCGTAACATAAGTGCTTAAGCTACTTACCTCGGAGTCAGATCAATGTATGTGATGTCGTCGGATATTTATTTATTATATTTATTTGTGGACGCATTGAATCGAGTTACCTGAACCATGTGCTACACTATGGTAAAGCTGTAGCGATAGCTGAAACTGATATATGGACGTACGCGATTGCCACTCCGTAACAATGAGGGTTTTTTAAATTAAAACATCAGATAGATGGCGTAACTGTGACGGTCTTGTCACCCTCCTCATTGGTAGGTTGTCAGAACAAACTGACATGCTGTCAACAAAGAGCCAATAGTGACAGTGATAAGACCACGAGACTCCCTCGTGCCATCTGGCGGTTTTTGTATTTGTAAAAACCCTCATTAGACTGCGGGCTTGAAGCTTTACGTTCTTTATCACATCAGTAAAATGTATAATATTTGAAAACAGTCCTTGGTTTAAAAAGGGCCCTGGGCTATATTAGCCATATCACATTAAACAAGCCCGAATAATTGTTTACCGTCTTACAAAAAGTGACATTTGTACATATTATACGTAATTCCAACATGGCGGAGAAGCTATATGTTAAGTTAATACTGAGCAAAATATCCATAGCCTCCACTCGAGGTATAAGTGTTTTCTTGAAACCTATATAAATAAAGAGTCACAGTCCATATTGGAACTGAGAAGGGCTGTGACAGCACATAAGGACGATCCTGCGCTTTAATGTATCAACAGCGACAACGCAACGCAACGCAACGCGCTAACACGACGCAGCGTCAACACTGCAACGACGCAACGCAACGCGCTAATGAGCAGAGCCGGATTTAAATTTGTGCCGCCCTGGGGCACTGAAGAAAATGCCGCCCCATGACTTAAATTTTATTTTAATAGTTTTTATCTTATTTCTTAATAATTAAAATAACTAATTACTATAACAAAAATATAACTTGAGACGTATACGTTAAGATAAACAGTTCGTATGTTGGGTTTTTGTCGCACGCCCCGACCGCTCGTCGCGATGACGTCATCGAGCGTCCACTTCACATTTTTTTTTTGTGTATGCGCGGAACTACTTGACCGGTTATATATTGTAAAGAAACTTTTTTCTCAGTTTTCAAATTTTGCCGCCCTGGGCACTAGCCCCGACTGCCCCTAGTGTAAATCCAACACTGCTAATGAGTCACCAATGACAGTGTAACTAACCTGACTGCGAGTGGCGGCGCGAGTCGGCGGGACCTCGCGGCGACAGCGGCTCGGTGCCGCGCGACACGACGCGCCGCAGCTCGCGGTTGTGCTCCGGGTCGGCGCGGTCCCACGGCCGCAGCTGTCGCACGCCGTCCGCGTGCACCTCATTCATGAACGACTCGATCAGCTCCTTGCCTGCGTCACAACAAAATAACATTAACAAAATCACCACATAAAAACCCGTGGCACCCACCACTTGAGCGATGAAGAGCTATGCACCATCTTCAGTAGGAGAAGATTTCTCCTTATCAGAGCGTATCATGTCCCACATCAATCATCACATTTCAGTCCATCGTCGTGCGGTTTGAGCGTGCCTAACCAACAAAAAGTCTAAAAAAGGGTGTTAAAATCACATCAATACCAGCATTATGTACTTTTATCATGACTGTTTAGTCGTGCCGAACCGGCACGACCAGATCGCTCAGGACCGCCCCCTCAAAAAAAAGTGCAGTGTCTAAGCTTAAGGCTTATCTAGACAGATATCATCATCTTCCTAGCGTTATGTCCCGTGCTTAGACGGGGTCCGCTTAGATCATGATCCAGGATTTAGCGAGTCTAGTAATTACATTGAAGCGACTGCCGATCTGAGCTTCGTAACCCTAATATAGGGGAACCAGACAATTTTTGGATCATGGTTACAAATCCATAGTTGTTTGAATTTGCAGGTTTCATCACGATGTTTTCGTTCACCGTCGAGCTAGTGTTATAAATACGTACATAGATTTGAAAAAAATCCAGAGGTACGTGCCCGGGTTTGAACCCGCACTCCTCGGTTAACAGGCGCGTGTCCTTACCATTGAGCTACCACCGCTCACTATCTAGACAGATAATATAAAAATAAAATATCTAATTCTTCAAGCCTTCTACTAAAAAAAACAAAAGTATAGGCATACGCCTTCAGGCCACTAAATATTCGTCCATAGCACCAACCTTTGGCGATGTTGGAGGCGTACTGCTTCATGGCGATCTTCTCCACGGTGTTTTCGAGCCCGAAGAAGTTCTTCACGTCGAGGAGCGCGCTCTGCTCGAAGCACGTCCACTCGCTGTTCTCCGGGTGGACCTGCAACAAACGCAACAAATTAGATATATCATCAGAACATACATAACATCACGCCCACAATCCCCAAAGAGGTAAGCAGAGTCGAAGGGGCAGCAAGCCCCTTCAACCACTTTCAACCAAAAACAAAGCCGGGCCGGGTCAGATGGAAAACTGTGAAAATGCAGTGACAAGCGGCCAACGTGTCGCCCACACAATCACACACCCAAAACCCGATATACCATTAGTCGCCTTTTACGACATGCTAGGCAAGAACCACAGTTGGCACATACTTTTTAAGTTGCAGACCAGCACGGGACAGTAGGCTGGGTTGGATGGAAAACTGTGAAAAAGAAGTGACAAGTGGCTAGCTCGTCACACACCCAAAAGCCCGTAAACCATTAGTCGCCTCTTACGACATGCTAGACTAGAACCACAGTTGGCAGATCATCAGAAATATCCTTAAAATAATAATAATGATAATGGTTCCCAACCAGTTTTGGTTATTGTGACCCCTTTTTAACTCTTTATTCCTTAAAATAACGTACTACCAAGATCACGCCCGCCCAATCCAATCTTCGAAGGAGAAGCTTCCAAGGAGCGGAGAGCTATTTTGACCACTTTTTTAATTTCGAAGGTTGGAAACGGACTGCCGGGTCACTTGATCCAAAGCAATTCTTCTAAAGTTGCTGTTATCAAAGGGCAGCGGTGATTACCACAACTGCAAGGAAACTAGAGTTAAAACTAAGTGGCTATCTCACCGCCTTCACAACACCAACTCAATACGAAATACACCACTAGTCCCCTTTGACGATAAGTGACTCTTTTTAAGCTTTAGACCAACATGTAGTTAGAAATACTACTGACTACCGAGTTTCTTGCCGGATTCTATCTACCTAGATACACCATTCCGATCCGGTGGTAGAATCATATAGCTGTGGCTTTACCATTATTTGACGATTTATAAGTGTTTCCTTGAAACCTATATAAATAAAGAATATTTTGACTTTGACATGAGACAAGAAATTGATACTCTTATTTGTATCACGATTTCCTCCCAAAATATTTGTGACCTAAAGTAATCCTGGTGTTTCTTTCTTCTTTTGTGGTATGAAAACCTATTAAACACAAATATTTGCACGTATCAGAATTAAAGCCACATGTACATGTCGCAGGCAATTTGTATGATTCCGCATTTTACAAACGGCTTCGTCCGTTTAAAAACGCTCGCTGTTTTTTAATATACCGAAGGCAAACTGGCGACTCATTCAATCAGTTGTTATAATTTCGACATTGGTTGTTCTTCTTCGGTTTTGGCCGTAGGGTCGCAGTTGTACCTAACACTCCCCCTCGCTTCGCTCGTCGTCGTACCTATTATTTTTACTCCTACCTAACCTGACCTAAACTAAATACTTGCGGCATACTATATAATGATCGCAATATACATTTTGCCTTCGGTAAATTTCAAAACAGCGAGCGTTTTTAAACGGACTGCCCCGTTTGTAAAATTCCGAATCATACAAATCGCCTGCGACATACATATAATTTGCATAGGTACATTTAGTTTCCGTCATAATACTTCCGCTTTTATAAGTCGAAGCCGTGACATCAAAATACTCATTCGCTTCTTCGACAACAAAACAAAAAGAAGGTCATTCCACGATAAGAAGTCATCTCTCAAATATTAGACTCTGTTATCAACCAGCTTTTAATTGTTATCAGATTGCACTTGGCGTTTCGGCGCAGTTACAACTTTGGCGATAGCAAACAATGTTTGGCGCCACCGCGACATATGCTGAGCTATGTTATATATAGTATCTGTTTTAATGACTGGCCCATTGGTCAAGGTGGAACGGGCCACGAAACCGAGAGTCGCGGGTTCGAATCCCACTAGGGGCAAATGTTTCGTGTGATGATCATGGACATTTGTACTCGAGTCATTGATGTTCGTTCGACGAACGTTTTTAGGTATGTCTATCCGTTCAGATAGTATCGATAGCACAAGCATAAGCTTAGTTTGGAACTAGGCAATTGGTATGGATACTAGGCGAACGGATAGACATACTTAAATACGTTTATAAACATCAATGGCTCGAGTACAATTGTACATGTTCATCACAAGAACCATTTGCCCCCCAGCGGGATTCAAACCCGCGACCCTTGGTTACATGGACAGGGTCTCTGACCACTCGACCAACGGGCCTGTCATTCATTCATTCTATGCAATGCGTATTTTCTATGTTTTGCGCTATTTTGATGCGCAAAATGTATTTCTTATCGCCGGTATTATTCAGGTCTCGTATGCAATTAATTGATAAAGGTACCTATGTAATTAGACCGACCTTTTTTTTGGCGCCTTGTCACATTCACTCGAACAATAGTGAAATTTTAAGAAAACAGCAGTAGATATTAGACTGTAGATAAATAATATTCATAGATTTTTTTTAATGATGTAAGAAAGAGAGTCGGTCTGAAAGATAGCGTCGGAGTCAAGGTAAGAAGCGGCATGCTTCGGTGGTTCGGACATGTGGAAAGAATGGATGATAAAAGATTGACTAAACAGATATACAATGCGAAAGTGGAAGGATGTAGGAGCCGCGGAAGGCCCAGGCTCGCCTACCACGACCAGATTGGTCGTGTATTAACAGAAGGTGATGTTAGGGGAAATAAAAACCGTAGAGCTTGTATGAAAAGGATTATGAATGTTGAAGAGACGAGTGAGGTGTGTAAGGATCGTGCCATATGGCGTTCGGTTCTCTCTGCCTACCCCGCTAGGGAAGTGGCGTGAAGTTTAGTTAGTTAGGTTTTTTTTACAACATACTACATTATATTGACTGCCTCGTTTATCTAATAGACCAAATGAACCTCATCAATCAAATCCTGGGTCTGGCCGCAAAATGTATAACTGGGTATTTCAATATTGAAATTATTCAGTACCAGCCCGGAATCAGGGCTTGGCGGTTTATTACCGCCGTGCCTCGGTAAGCACGTTAAGACGTGGGTCCTGCGCCTGACTCCTCGTGACAGATAGCTGTCTCACCGAACTATGAGTTAGAGAACTAGTTTTAAAGTACACGCGAATACTTAATCTATACAATATTATGAAGAGGATAGATTTGATTGTTTGTTTGTATCGAATAGGCTCCGAAACTACTGAACCGATTTAAAAAATTCGTTCACCAATGCAAAGCTACTTTATCAGCGAGTAACATAGGCTATATTTTATTCCCGTATTCCCACAGGAACGGGATATACGTGCGTGAAACCGCGGGGCGCTGCTAGTGGAGGAATATACACGAACAAAGCTGCAGGCACACACAAGTAGCCCATAAAAACTGCAACTACATAATATAGTCGCTAATAACGTATCATTACTACTGATATTGCTTTGATCGCCACGTCCCACGAAGGATCATGTGACAAGTTCCCATGCGATCAACGATACTGTATACACAACTCGATTATATACCACAGATACAATTAGCTGAATTAAAATAATCGCTTTGAATACACTTACGTTATTGAACGCTCGGCCTTGCATTTAAACACTCCATTTATCATACCAAACTATTTTGCTTCGTTTGTAGTTAAATTGCAAGTTATATTTAAGACCGGACACGGTACGATTTGCATAAGAAGTATGTATGAAAACCCTACCATTGAAAAGAGTATCAGTGAACTATACAGTTATTTATCACCATAGGAACTAACATTCGGACATGTGGAAAGAATGAATGACGAAAGATTGACTAAACAGACATACAATGCGAAAGTGGAAGGATGTAGGAGCCGCAGAAGGCCCAGGCTCACCTACCACGACCAGATTGGTCGTGTATTAACAGGTGATGTTAGGAGTTATAAAAACCGTAGAGTTTGTATGAAAAGGATCATAAATGTTAAAGAGGCCAGTGAGGTGTGTAAGGATCGTGCCATATGGCGTTCGGTTCTCTCTGCCTACCCCGCTAGGGAAGTGGCGTGAAGTTTAGTTAGTTAGGAACCAACATTATGGACCAGGACGATATAATAAGTATCATTCAATAGTATATACTTCATTGAAATCGCATTGGTTTCGTCATGACTTTGCCAGCTCGGCGGGGTGGGACCTTACGAAAACCAACGAAGAGTAGCGCGGCTCTCAAGCTGCGATTCGTTCGGTGATTGAGATTAGTGATGCCAATCGATAGTCTATCGATAGTTGACGTCATATCAATAGTATCGATAGCTTAGATCCAGGCAATACTATTGCATGAAAGCAATACTATCGATAGTATAGTTCGTCACAAAGAATAACCTATCGATAGTATTATTCCTCGTAAATAAAAAACTATTGAAAGAATCGATAGTATCGATAGTCGTTTTATTTTCGATACTATTGTTTAGAAATTATTGGTATAATGGTCACTGGTACGTGTAGGCTTTTTTTACGCTAGTCGCAGACGTTAATTAATAAGACTTCATTATTTTTTATTTATTTATTTATTTATCCTGTCGATATTATAACTGATTTTCGAGGTCAACTATCGATAGCGAAACTATCGATAGTTCGGCATCACTAATTGAGATCACGGGAGGCCCGAAATATGAAGGTTTCCTGCACAGACGACGGTGGACCTAGGTGATTGCGATCTTGTCGCTTAAAGCGGGTCCAGATTAGTGTCACGTGTAATGTAATGTAACGAGTAAGGTAACGCGAATTTTGTGTCAGGACGGAACATTACATGTAACGCGCGCGCCGGCGCTTGCGCTCATCCATCGGTCGGTTTCTGCGCGAACGCCAAGGCGATCGCAATAGGTGCTCGCCAGCTCTTGAACAAGATTCCTGTATATGATTCGCGTTAAATTCGTGCGCCGTCCACACAGTTACCGCAAAATTTCACGTAATGTTACACTCGTGTGGACCCGCCCTAACGCACCCGGCACGGTGAATACCAACAAAACTTAAGTAAAAAAAAATAGGCAAGATGACTAAAAAAATCTGTTTAGTCCGTCAGTTAGATTATAAAAAAATATTTAACACGTATTTTTTTATTTACTTGTCAAACAAACATTGACGAAGGTACAATGCATTCAAGTTGCGCGTGACGTCACGCTTTCGTACAGTTTTTACTAAATAGTGACGTCGCAAGCCCCCACTCAAAAAGTTTGATGCTCTCTAATTTTGGGATTTTTTTTTAATATGATAAAGCGAAAAATATGTGTCTAGTATTGTTGTATAATCTAACTGACGGACTAAATAGAATTATATTTTTTTAATGCAGTCATCATACCTATTGTTAGCGACAATACGTAACCGTATATCATCATGACCTTATTTGTCACTTTGTGGTGTAAGAATTAAATCAGACATTCGGTAGACTTCAAAAAGTCATAACTTATAAGGCAACCTTGATATTTTTTTAAATAAATTAAAAAAACGTTCTCATAACTTTACCATAGCTCTATGCGAAGTTCAATGTAGGGAGAGGGGGCGAAAGGGATAAACGAATACCTTGCAGATGTTAGACGGAGATTAACCCGGCATCCCTACATTGTTGATATTCTATCAGCGCAATGTGGTTTGAGAATTCAAGTTTTCTTCTGAATGATAAAACTTTAAGCCATTCTAGATAAATTTTATGAATCTTACTAATTTGTACGATAAACTTTGTGAATATCAGACTATCATTCTAACTTTCATTCTGAAATGCATAATGAATAGCTTCTATTTTTTACAATCTCTGAACGGAAGATCAGGCTTACTGACATTTTAATCAAGTTACGTGTTGTGAACCTAACTTTTAAATACACACATTACGTCACACCTTTTCCCTGCCGGGATGAGCATTGCATAAGGCTGCTGCGATAATTTTTTTTTTATCCGACTACATCACATACATTTATTTATCTGACTCCAAGTTAAATAGCTTAAGCACTTGTGGTACGGATATCAGAATCAACAGTGGTATTACAAATATATACTTAAATTTTGGATATAAACACCCAGACACAGAACAAACACAAGTACTCATCATACGAATGTTTGTCCTGGGTGGAAATCGAACCAACAACTCTTGGCGCATGGGGCAGGGTCACCAGCGAATGCGCCATCGAGCCAGTCAACAATAATGCAAAGAATCGAGCACCTGTAAAACAATATTTGTTTGTTATTCTTTCCTTTATTTTTAACTAGCTGTCCCAGCGAACTTCGTATCGCCCAGTAATTGACATTTAACATTGACAGATACGAATCCCACCGTTTTATATGAGAAAATACTTTTGCTTTTATTTTGTTTTATCGTCAATTTTTCAATGTTTTTAATAGTTATTCTGTTATTCTGAACGAAGACAAATTCAACAAATCAAAAACAACGTAAATCGGTTCAGCCGTTCTCGACTTATAAGTGGTCTAACAAACACGACTTTGTTTTATTTATATATATATATATATATGCAATAAACAACAACCAAACAAATTCTATACGACAGGTGCTCGATATTCGAACATGTCCCATCGGCACACGACTAACAAATGACAAACGATAGCAAACACGTATTTAGCGATTCTAGGATTCTAACACGCTGCGACACAATCTGTGTTTACAACCTGACACACACAAACACGGTGTCACACACAACAGTATGTCCCTCGCTCGTGTGTGCGCCAATTAAACTTATCTGCGATCGTATCGACCAATTAATTTAACATGACCATTGTTAATGAGACTGCGGTGACAAATTGTGCATCTAATTAGAACGTTGTGAGGTCAGGGGGCACTCGACGACATTGTTTGCACGTGGACCTTCCATTATATTTAAATTGATATTACAATTAATAGATAACATCACATACGCTTATCTGATTTAAAACCAGATTTGGAACCTGCGATATGAAATCCAGAAAAAACGATAAAATGAAACTATTTGCACCTGAGGCAATTAGTTTATTCGCAAGCTAAGCATTTTGCTTAAGATATTGGTTAAAGAAAATCATCTTCTTAGCGTTATGTCCCGTGCTTAGACGGGGTCCGCTTAGACCATGATCCAGGATTTAGCGAGTCTGGTTATTACATTGCTGCTGCCGATATGAGCTCCTTAACCCTAATATAGGGGAACCAGACAATTTTTGGATCATGGTTACAAATCCAAAGTTGTTTGAATTTGCAGGTTTCATCACGATGTTTTCCTTCACCGTCGAGCTAGTGGTAAATACGTACATAGATTTAAAAAATCCAGGCCCGGGTTTGAACCCGCACTCCTCGGTCGAGAGGCGCGTGTCCTTACCACTGAGCTTCCACCGCTTTAATATTGGTTTAAGATATGTAATAAACATAAGAAATATAGCCATATAATTGTCAAGTTCACGCAATAATAGGCTAAATGACTAAAAAATTCTGCTTAGTCCGTCAGTTAGATTATAAAAAAATATTGAACACGTATTTTTTAATTTATTTGTCAAACAAACATTGACGAAGATACAATGCTTTCAAGTTGCGCGTGACGTCACACTTTCGTACAATTTTTACTAAATAGTGACGTCGCAAGCCCCCACTACAAAACTTTGATGCTCTTTATCTTTGTGATTTTTTGTTAATTTGATAAAGCGAAAAATATGTGTCTAGTATTTTTGTATAATCTAACTGACGGACTAAATAGAGCCATAGTTTTTTAATGCAGTCATCATCCCTATTGGCAGCATAAAATTATTATAAGAAGTTACATGCATGCACATAAACCAAACCATAAACCAAAGAGAGACGAAAGAGCAAATACATTCATTAAAAAAAACTTTTAAAAGCTCCCGATTCCATTCCAGGGATTCAAACGAGACGCTGTGTGGGAGGAACAACCATCCGCATAGATTTGGGTTTGTCACAGAAAGCTGTTATCGCGCGTTCCCGGAAACATAACATTATATTTTTCTAGATAAATTAAGCCTATCACATGTCACACTCCATTCCTCTCATTATCTTTACATAAACAAACTTAATTGATAAGGAGAACAAAGTAACACATTTTTGCACATGCGACATTTATTTCTTTAATCCTACTAATATTATAAATGCGAAAGTTTGTATGTATCAGTTGATGTTTGTTACTCTTTTACAAAAAAAACTACAAAATGGATTTTAATGAAACTTTACAATAATATAGCTCATACACCTGAATAACATATAGACTATTTCATCGATGTACCACGCGAGCCGCGGGCGGAAGCTAGTACTAAATACGTTTATAAACATACATGACAAGAGTACAAATGTCCATGTTCATCACACGAAACATTTGCCCCTAGCGGGATTCGAACCCGCGACCCTTGGTTTCGTGGCCAGGGTCTCTGACCACTCAATCAACGGGCCAGTCAAATTTATTTAGTAATATCATTTTCCTATAAAAAAGACTAATAACGTGATACCACAGTAATGCAAATCGCTTCAGATACTTAGATAAAAACTTATACCTCTAGAGACTATTAGCAATTATTGTAAATAACAAATAAAAAAATAAAATAATGTCCTCCTAACCGATATCGGTTACGGCGGCCAATCTCAACGAGGATTAGCCATCTGCGCAGGAGATATTATAGTGCACAAGTGTGTGCGCTAACACAGGTGCACTCTCTATTTCTTCACTCTCATAGTCCGATAAGACGGCAATTCGACATGACCGGAGAGAGGTTAGGCGCAGGACCAACGGCTTAACGTGCTTTCCGAGGCACGGGGGTGATTAAACCGCCAACTTCCTAACTCCGGGCTGTTACTGAGTAATTTGGATATTGAAATACCCAGCCACAAATTTTTTGGCCCGACCCGGGATTTGAACCCGGGACCTCTTGGTCCTTAGGCGGCGCATGCTACCACTAGACCAACGAGGCAGTCAAAAATTAATTGGAGATTTAATAAGATTAAATAAAATATACAAATAATATGGCGATCGGCGTCACATAGTAACGTTTAACCGAGCACATTCAACTTCGCAAGAGGACCGCCCGGCTATCTCTCATTAATATTCCGCCGGCATTCTAAATCATACGAGAGACCAATATTGTTCGCGTGGAAATCAGATTATCAGCCTAGTATGCATACGAAGCAAACGCCAGCTTTCTACAGTTGCATCACGGCCGATATTAATGTACGTACAAGTAATTGGTCTCGCTACGTGGTTTCCTTCAGCGTGCCAAATGTAGGCTGACCTCGTTCATATGTTATAGATCGGGTTGGCCGTCCTAAGGTGCATCTTCATGTTTGCACTTGTACACAAAGATAACTAACTAACTAAACTTCAAGCAGTGGCGTAGCTAGGTAACAAAGGTCCCTGGGGCAAAACAGAAACTGGGGCCACTAGGCGTATGTAGCTTTAGATCCAGGGGACAATAAAATTTTTCTTTCTAGGGGAGGGGGGCTGGTTTTAAGGCCCCCCGAGGTTGGGGGCCCCGGGGCTGTGCCCCGCCACTGACTTCAGCGCTGCCCCAGGCCACTGACTTCAAGCCACTTCCGTAGCGGGGTAGGCAGAGAGAACCGAACGCCATATGGCACGATCCTTACACACCTCACTCGCCTCTTCTACATTCATGATCCTTTTCATACAAGCTCTACGGTTTTTATATTTTATTTTTACACTAAGCTTCATGGTCATACTTTTTCTGTTTAGCCCTTCAATATAAATACCTTTTTGCTTAATACCACTGCCAAATTCATTTTGGTTTATTTTGTTTAATAACGGAATAACACGCTCCGAAGGTATTTATTGCACAAATTACAACAAACTCTTTGCAAAAGGCTGAAAATCACACATTGCTATGGACTATACTAAACTACAATACTTTACTACTTCATGTTGGTCTAGGACTAAAGAATATTGTACTCCTAACCGATATCGGTCACGGCGGCCAATCTCACCGAGGATTAGTCAACTGCGCAGGAGATATTATAGTGCACAAGCGTATGCGCGAACACAGGTACTCCTTATTTCTTCACTCTCATAGTCCGGTGAGACGGTAACTCGACATGACCGGCGAGAGGTCAGGCGCAGGACCAACGGCTTAACGTGCTTTCCGAAGCACGGGGGTGATTAAACCGCCAACATCCTTCCTTCAGGCTATATAATTAAATGACTGATATTTTTGGCCCGACCCGGGATTTGAACCCGGGACCTCTTGGTCCTCAAGCGGCGCATGCTACCACTAGACCAACAAGGCAGTGACTAAACGAGGACTTATCGTTTCTGGCCAGACATGTCGTAAAGCGAATTGGATTTGAGATTATTAAAACAACAAGCTAGCCACCTGTCACCACATTTCCACAATTTTCCATCTAAGCCAATTCCATCTTTAGCTAATCTAGTTTACGGATCCTAACAATCCATGTTCTAAATTAACACCTTCAAAAATTTTAGGCATGATGATATGTATGTTATATTGCGTGTGAAAAATGTATATTAACATCAATGGGGATCAATGGGGATTACTCACGTAGTAGCGGCACTTCTCGACGACGCCCACCCTAGCGGCGAAGGTCTCGTTGGTGGCCTCGATCTCCAAGATACGCGCCTTCAGATCGAGATGGTTCTTCTGGATGAAGTAGATGTAGTCCACGCCAATCATCTGCAGGAAGATCCTAATTTAGTAAACTAGTATAGTTCAGAATATTCAATTTTTTTACATTACACATAGGATCATTAAACCAAGCTGCAAGTTTGACCAAAAAGCATTTTCTATATGTTGACACATATTATTTAAAGATACATTTGATTACAAACCAGCACTTTCGTTATGAATCAAGATGTTACATAAAACAAGCGAATCTGCACCAGGTATTCAAGATTGCTGCTTTCTTAGTAGGCTACCTTTTTGATACTAAAACCACGTCGAAGGCACGATGACATAACGGTCATGGACGCATTATTCCTGATGTGATCCAAATTTCACATCAAAGACGTAACGAGTGGCAAACTACCTCTGATGAGAGCATTAGACAAAACCATATCTACCAACAGATATGCTGCCGATGTTTTTAACTACCAACGGTTTCTTAACTTGAGGTTTGGTTAAGAGTTGACCACAAGTCAAGGTTGTCCACCGCCGAATATCTCGCAGCTGCTATGAGCTCGAACCTTATTAATCAGGTTACCTTTTTAAGCAGGTACGGCGCCTTGACATCGAGTTGGCAGCAGCGCGTGGTGTGCCGCTGCTCGTCATCAGCTGACCAGCTGTCGTAGCTTTACTAATCAGCTGAGCACAAGAGCAGCAGGTCACCTTTTTCAGAAGGTGAGCTGGCAGCAGCGCATGGTGTGCCGCTGCGCGTCATCAGCTGTCCAGATGTCGTAGAGTTACTAATCAGCTGAGCACAAGAGCAGCAGGTCACTTTTTTTGAGCAGGTGAGCTGGCATCTGTGCGTGGTGTGCTGCTGCGCGTCATCAGCTGACCAGCTGTCGTAGCTTTGTTAATCAGCTGAGTCAAGAGCAGCAGATCACCTTTTTGAGCAGGTACGGCGCCTCGACGTTGAGCTGGCAGCGGCGTGTGGTGTGTCGCTGCGCGTCGTCAGCCGACCAGCTGTCGTCCGTGATGACGCAGTCCACCACCACCGGGATCTGCGGGCAGTTCGGGAACCGCCTCTCGTATGCCTGCGACAACCATGCAAATGCACATTTTTAGGTATGTATATACGTTTATCATATTTACACTATTGAAAGTATATATTTATGATTGGTTACTATGGTTACTTTTATATGTACCTTTATTATTTGGTTCTACAATTTTATAAATAAACAATTGAAAAAAAATGCTATAGAATTGAGAACCTCCTCCTTACTTTTTGGGATCCCTCTTATTTACGTAGAGTGACTTAGAAATTTACGATTTATTACGTAGTACTGTGTAAATGACAACTTGTCGTTATCTTGGTTGAATGGATTAGCCAATCAATGTGGCTTCCTGGAAACCCATTGATTGTATGAAATATATACTGGAGACTGGAGAGTATCGAGTTTCGGTTCATACATGCTGAATGTACGTATTGTCGTGTATGTGTTACATAACATCACGCCCATAATCCCCGAAGCGGTAGGCAGAGTCCAAGGGGCAGCAGGCCCCTTTAACCACATACAGCCAAAAACTGGGCTGGGTTAGATGGAAATTCAGATATATTCTCTGGCACTGTATTAAACATTTGTTTTATTTACCCCAATGTGTCAAGTTAGTAAATGCAAGTTTTCAAAAACTGAAACTGATAGTTTACCACAAATTACTACTCAATGGAATATGATGTTAAAGAACTGCAATGATAAATATCAACATAATAACATTGTCCCGTGTTGGTCTGGGACTTAAAAATAATGTGCCAACTGTGTTTCTTGCCTAGCATGTCGTAAAAGGCGACTAATGGTATATCAGGTTTGTGTAGGCGACAAGCTAGCCACTTGTCACTACTTTTTCATAATTTTCCATCTAAGCCTAAGTTTTATTTTTGGCTGAATGTGGTTAAAGGGGTCTGCTGCCCTTTTGACTCTGCCTACCCCTTCGGGGATTATGGGCCTGATGCTATGTTATGTTATTGTTTCAATCTAAAAATTTCAACAGTCCTTTTAAAATTTCACGTCTGAATCAACCTCTCATACAGAAAGGGCAAATTCTGTTTTTGATGATAGCTATATTATATTCCTGATACTAACCTTATTTATCTAATATAACTTAAATGAATTATTTATTATTGTACTACAAACAAATACTCGACACTAAAACAGCTCACGGTTAGTTAAAACGCTTTAACAACCATTTCAATTATTCATACCACTATGAGCGTCTAAATACTTCAAAGTAGTTGTTTCACAGAGCGTGGCGTTAAGGGCCAGCGCGCACGACATACATTTGTCAGAGTGATCAATAAGTCTTTCTCAATGTCACATCACATTTCCTGATCGAATATATATTAATCACCCAGTTGTCAAGTCGCAATATGCACGGGTGTCCATACATATCCTAGGACTTCATCAGAGTGAAGTAAAAGTCACAGTGACAAAAGTAATAATAACAATAAATATCCCACAACACCACATTCATTGATCTGACTCCGAGCTAAGTAGCTAAAGCACTTGTGTTACGGATATCAGAAACAACAGTTACAAATATATACTTAAATATTAGATATTAACACCCAGACACATAACAAACACAAGTATTCATCACACAATGTTTGTCCTGGGTGGGGATCGAACCCACAACTCTTGGCGTATGGGGCAGGGTTACTACCGAATACGCCAAGGAGCCAGTCTATAACTGCGGGTGACTACGGTTCAGATATTGCTTTTGGTATACATATTTAATGCAATATCCGGTTTCTTTTTCACACACTACAAATACTACCAAATGCGCCATCGGGCCAGTCGAAAGTAACTCGTGCGCTCTAGCCGTAAGGCTGATTTCAGAGTCACGCTGACCGCTTGCGCGGGTGGTGCGCGCGGGCAGTTTTTCACTATGAAACGGTACAAGGCAACGCCTAGCTCGCGGCCCGCGTGGCTTACCACCCGCGCCGGCGCAAGCGTAGCTGTAAACCCAGCCTAAGCACGAAGTAATGAACGCCGAGCCACATACGAATGTGTGCGAAAACTTGTGGGATCTCACATCAATCCCAAGGTCGGTGCTGAAACTTGGTAATCACTGAGCTGTTGTGACCCGAATTATAGTTCCGGATAAGACTGTATGCAATGAAACCTAATTAGTAATACCCAATGGGTCAAACATTTGGACACTGTCGCAAACAGCTTAAATTTACTTACAACTATACAAAGGTTCGATGCACATAAGGGTGTATCAATGACGGTGTAGGAACGCCTTATTGCATGCATCGGTCGTTCTACGGTGGTAGAATCATATATCTTTCAACTGTTTTTGACGATTTATAAGTGTTTCTTTGAAACCTATTTATATAAAGAATATTTTGACTTTGACTTTGACTTAAACTACGGTGTACGTACCAAACTACGGATGAGATTTTATGATTTATTCACCTCAGTTTTCAACTGTAGATATCTGAGTATTCAAAAGCAGATAATATAGTAGATGTATCGTTAACGCCAAGTGTAATCTGTGATTAAGTTTCAAAGCTTTGTAATAAAATTCTATTCGCTTATTTTTGGCCCATGGTAATCAGGACAGTCCCTACACCAAATCAACATGTTGTCACCTCAATAATAACAGTAATTGGAGTCAGTATCCTCGACACCAACTAGTTCACAAGTTGGCAGACAAACAACAGACAAGTTTGATTACTTTGCAGATGGGGGTGGAGGAGATTAACCCTTATTCTTTAGGGTGTTTGTGACCTCTTCGGCTGACATATATATATTTTTCTAAGATTTTTTTTTTCAAAGAATTTGCCGACTGAGTTCCTAGCATATTGTAAAAGGCAACTAATGGTTTTTATATTGGATTTTTAATGATGCCGGCAATGTTAGTTTAATAAATAATAAACAAATATCCGACTACATCACATACATTGATCTTACTCTGAGGTAAGTAGCTTAAGCACTTGTGTTACAGATATCAGAATCAACAGTGGCATTACAAATATATACTTAAATATTAGATATTAACACCCAGACACAGAACAAACACAAGTATTTATCATACGAATGTTTGTCCTTGGTGAGTATCGAACCCACAACTCTCGGCGCATGGGGAATGGTCACGTTGGTCACTACCGAATGCGCTATCGGACCAGTCATATATATACTAATACTTATAGATACATAGAAACATTATGTGAACTAAATTGCAATTGGTATATGTAGGTACGTAAACTTCTTCGACTTGATTCTAGAATGATAAATGGAAACTAATAAAAACTACCCACTAGCGTTTATGAAAGGATGTGTCATCACAATCATAATTTTCTTGCCCTTTTCCCAAGTTATCTGGGATCGGCAGAGTATGTTTTTCTCTTTCATTCCTCCGTCGGCGTCATTGATTTATCCACGTCCATTGTAACAAACAATAATTAATAAGGAGGTACCACGATGATATAAAATGATGCATTCAGTGGCCGATTTACAGTCGTGGCCGCCCTAGGCCCCAGGCCATAATTCTCAGTACTAAAGCGTCATCAGTTAATTTGTATCACGATTGGCCGCCTCTAATAACTGGCCGCCCTAGGCCCGGGCCTACTGGGCCTTAGGGTAAATCCGCCACTGGATGCATTTACTTTTATTTTTATATTCAATAGAGTTACTTAGGGGATAAGAGTTCTCTTGCAACAAATATTTTAAAAAGAATTCGGCTGAATATAAAAATTTCAACAAAAACAAAACGGAAATCTAATAAAAATACTTCAACTCCCTCAGTCCAGACTTTTAATAACAGGGACCGATCAACTCTCCTCCTCTCCTCAAATGACTCCAGACCACCTTCATTCGATTTTCACCTACACATATGAGTCACCTCTTTAAATTAACTTCCAGTTTCTCACGACCCAACCAGTTTAACTACCCCGTGCGATGTCGTATAAGCCCCATAAAGTTCTTATAACTTACTAACGATTGCATGAATAGTAGCATTCCTTGCAGAACACGTAGCCTGTGAATGCTACGAATGAACGCTTTCAGTTTTATCGACTATTGTTCTCCCTTCGTTTTACGAGCTTCGAGTATCGACCGTATAAAAATGAATGGTTTGTGCGAGTGTGGGACGCGGATCATGTCAAATTTGGACGGTCTTGTTTATAGGGAAACCATCATCGATACACACATAGACCGATGCGTCCGACTTAATACCTCATCTTCATCTATCTCAGGGTTTAACCCTTGCGAATGCATTGCTAAACCAAAAATTCAAATGCAAATTCAAAATGTCTTTATTTAATCAAGGCTTCAAGAAAGCACTTATAAATCGTCAAATTTACATAGATGATCCTTAAAGCTACATGAATCTACCACGAAAAAATATGTGCTTACATAATCCTCTATATCTCTATTGTATCTATCTTATTGGGCTTCATTCGGAAGTCTAAGACCAAGATAGGTTTCTGTATTCAATAAAATCAATATGAGAAAAGACGTATCTAATATGATATCTTCTGAGATGCCGCCTACATTTTAGTGAAAGAAATTTAACACACCAGGCGAGTAGTCAACACCGGAATAAAATTTACGTGAACTCTCTGGGCGAGTCGGTGGCACTGAATCACAATGGGCGAATCATTCTTTTGTAACTAAAGATTTATACAGTCGCAAAATATACTACTTTATTATATTTACTATATTAAATATAGTAAATCCTCAAACACATGCAATACTCGATTGCGACAAACTCTACGGTTACTTAAAGGCCAACTATTGGCCACTGATTGGCCACATCGACCAACATTGGCCAGTTCCCACGGCGACACCTATTCACTCTCGAACAATGCCAACACTTCATAAGTAAAGAGTACACAAGGTAATAGCCATCCATCGTGTTCACTTACCCATCGCGTCTAGGGCTACCGGTTATTAAGTTATTAGCGATTCGTTCTTATAATGCATCTTATCATGCAATATGTTATAACATCCTCCTAATGTCTTTTGTCACATATGATAGAGAGCCCAACCACAACGACTGGGTGGTTTGTTACGTCACAAAATAGTCATGGAAATGTTGAAAATGTTAAGACTCAAAAAGAACGTGCCAACTGTATTCCACCTAGCATGTCGTAAATGGCGATCCATAGTATATAGAGTGTTCCGAGTTTGTGATAATGTTGGCGATGAGCTAGTAACTTGTCAATGATCAGGGGTGGAAAATTGTGTGTTAATACACAATTTTCCATGTAACCCAACTTGAGTTTGATGTTTCGCTAAATGCGATTTAAGGAACTTTATTGGTCCATGGACTCTGACCACCGCTTCGGGAATAGCGATGATTATAAAGTATTTATGTATTAATATAATAGTGTAAGTATAATATATTGACAATCTCGATGGTGGATGTAGTAACCCTGCCCCATGTGCCAAGAGTTGTGGGTTCGATCCCCACCCAGAACAAACATTTGTATGATGAATACTCGTATTTGTTCTATGTCTGGATGTTCATATTCAATATTTAGTTATATATTTGTAATACCACTGTTGTTTCTGATATCCTTAACACAAGTGCATAAGCTACTTACCACGGAGTCAGATCAACGTATGTGATTGTATTCTGATATTTATTTATTTAATATCAGTTATAACATATGCATAATAATAGTATACGAGAATACAAAACGCATCTTACACAAATACTTTTGCCAACCCTACCGTAGTCGGCTGCCCGACCTGAAAGCCTTTGTCGCCTTTGTGCCTCCGAGCGCTGTTCACAAACCATTGTCGCCTCAACCGCAGTATCGGACTCGATGTTTTGATTCATGTCGTATCGCTCGCTTCGGCTGGTTCAATAGGGCTGTCACTCTGACTATTGTAAAGGTAATTCAATAGAAACGCGCATGGCGCCTTGTGCTCCGAAATTTGTGAAATGACATGTTACTTACGTCAATAAGACGAAGGGACCATTTGGGACTGTTCGCATGAATGAATAAAGTTCACCTTTAAGCTGTCATTTCAAAAACTTTACAAGATGTTTAAAACAATTATTGTTAATATTTCATATATAATTATTGTTATTTCACATCATTGACAATGACTCTCTTAGTAAATTCTCATATAAGTACACAATCTGCTTAATTATAGTTACAATCTTCAATGGATTTTATGTACCTACGCATTCTTATATAATGTTGAAGCAATATTTAATTATTAAACCAATTAATTAACACAAAAATAATTTTCATTGACTGACAAAGATAACCCCCCTCCCCTCCCCCCTTCAGCAATTAAGAAGTCAGCCCGCGCGATTGCGCCCGCGCATCGGCCCGCTCCGCAGCGCGCAGCGGAGCGCACGCGCACCGTTTCGCAACGCGATTTCATATCCGCGCGCCGGCCGGCAGCGGACGAAGGCCGATTAACAACATTTTCCATTCCAATATCCACGATCAATACTATTTGAGCAGGGTTGGTGGAGCCGCGATTCATACATTTTTTATTAGACTTGGCAAACTTCGCAAAGTCGAGCTTCTGACCTAAGCTTCCGCTAAAATAGGTCAAATCACTTTAGTGAATACAAAACATTACCAACAAAGTGTTATGAATTTCTTAGTGTGGTAACAAATCTTCTGTCGACCCATTTAGTACATTTTAGTGAATGAAACATACTTATACACACTAAGTATAATTTTAAGTCTTTCAAATTTCTTAAGGAAAATAACTCAACTTGTTCAGCTGACTCTGGACTTCTAAGATCAATACCATTGAGCTATTATTACTACGTATAGAGAAGCTATGTCAAACAAAAATATTATCACGAAGCATGGACTGAGCGTGTTTCAGCATTTGCAGCGCTAAAACTAACAATTGTCGTCTAATTAAGTTATTAAAACACGCAGCGCTAGATCGCTCATAGAGTAATTTTTTCTCGCGACCAAAACGTCGTAAACGCCGTGAATTTCATGGCGCTTACGCGTGAACGTAGGCGAGTGACTAAACGAGTTGTTGCCGATCGGCAACAACGCACGGCGCAAAAAACTTGTTGGCTGCGTCGGTTCCATACGCTAGTAATAATAGGTCAATGTTCAATACAGGTATATTGATTACCAGTCTCGGTATTCGAACTAATTATGCTCAAAAAAATCTATAACTCGAGTACAAATTACCGAGTTCACCACACGAATACTTGCCCCTAGTGGCACTCGAATCTGCCTCTATGATTTCGTGGTCAGAGTTTGAAACTACTATGCCAAGAGGCTCGTCAAATAGGCATCACGCGAATCATACGCACGCCATGATACCTTAACTGACGCATAAAACCCATTAATTCTTCCCAATCATTACTATAATAGCATCTTATCTCAATTAGACGTTAAACTTGGCATTGCGTTAGGCCGCTTCCTCGTTCGCGACGCGCATGCGCATGCGACGATACGGCGAGTATTCTAGCAATGCGCCAACGAGGAAACGACCTTACGTCTTGAGAATCTAAAATTACCATAACAACGGTTATGTATTAAAGATAATATAATAGTCACTTAGGTATAATTTGAGAATAATTAAAGTTTAATCTTTTGTGATGTTACTAAGCCACAAACGATATGGAAATTTTAGACATCAAACATACTTCAAGGGGCCAGGTGCCCCTCTGACTCTGCCTACCCTTTCGGGGATTATGGGCGTGATGTTATGTTCTGTTATGTTAAGCAGACTTCAACTATCCTCTATCTAGAAAAAACAAAACGGATTATCTAGAAAAAAAAAGTAGACCTTTTATGAGTCCCAGACCTAGAGACAAATGTTTGTGTGATAAACACTGTTTTTGTACTCGAATAAAGACGTTAATAAAGGTGTTTCTCTCCATTGTAAAGTGTCCGTAGCGACAATTTATGATAGATAGCAGCTGATTCACCCGCATAGTTTCCGTTCCCGTGGGAATACGGGGATGAAAAATAGCCTATGTTACATGCTGATAAAGTAGCTTTCCATTAATGCAAGAATTTTTCAAATCAGTCTAGTAGTTTCGGAGCCTACTCAATGCAAACAAACAAACAATCAAATATTTACCTTTTTATAATATTAGTGTAGATAAGTTCAATATAACAAGATAGTTGTTTGCCAAGTCCAGTAAGAAGATAACTAAACATTTGATTTTCTCATTGACCACATTCATTTGTCATTCAACCATCGCTATCCAACTATGGTAACCCCCTTCCTGTATCCAATAGCAGGAATCAAACCTCTTTTGACAACAATATAATCAGTAAAACTTACACGTTTACAAAAGAATCCATAATAGAAAAAAATCGAAACAAAATAAAGTCAATTACTCAAAAAAAATATGGTGACCCTAAAATTGCTTAGCACCGACGAAATGAGATATCGGTCGTGTTGAATATTGATCAGGTATCGGGTAGTTGAACCGAATATGCGTGATGAACTAGTGCCACAGAGAAGTCGTGTACAGAAAAGTATGTCTGAACTGAACATACATACATACATACAGATAGCGCGCGAGTTGAATGCAGAGCTCAGGTATGTCTCGTCTCAGGCCCCGACTGCATTCAACTCGCGCGCTATCTGTATATACATCACGCTCGTAATCCCAGAAGGGGTAGGTAGACAAAGGTTAACCACATTCAGCCAAAAATAAAACTGGGCTGGGCTAGATGGAAAATTTAAAAAAAGTTGTGACGAGTGGCTATCTCGTCGACTACACAATCACATACCCAAAACCCGATATACCATTAGTCGCCTTTTACGACATGCTAGGCAAGGAACACAGCTTGCGCATTGATTTCAAGTCCCAGACCAACATGGGCATGTCTGTACCAACTTATATATACTCCCATGCCGCTTTCGGCTACGGTGACTACTACATGCTCCCTTAGTCCGCAATATGGGGGCTAGTACGTTGGTCTGCCCTGTTATGTGCCCTAACATGACTACAGTAACCAAGCTTGTTAGAGAACGTGCGCGAACATTGACGACACGTTAGGAGAATCATACTCTGTTAATAAATCTGACATGTTCTTTTGATACTCTTCCCTTATTTCTGAACAGCTCAGCCTATCTAAATTAAGGGACTTTGGCCTAGATCTGGTAGGCCTTCGAGGTAAGCGTAAACGCAGTTTAAGTTTGGAAATCAGAAGTCTATGGTCAGTCCAACAATTAGCGCCTCGCATTACGCGGGTAATATGCACCTGGGGTACGTCTCTTCGCCGGGTTATAACATAGTCAATTAGGTGCCAATGTTTAGAACGTGGGTGCATCCAGGTGGTTTTGTATTTATCGGGCAGTCTAAACAACGTGTTAGTGATGGTAAGGTCGAATTGTGCACATAGAGTAAGCAACAGTTGTCCATTACTGTTCATGGTGCCAATACCATTTTTTCCCAAAACACGTGGCCACGACTCATAATCTCGACCAACCCTCGCATTGAAGTCGCCCAGCAACAAAATCTGCTCTCTTGAGTGAATTTGGCTAATACGTTGACACAGTTCCTCATAGAATTGGTCTTTGACATTGTCTTCATTGCTCATTGTAGGCGCATAGACGCTTATAACATTGAGGAAATTATTATTCTCTAGGTGAAGACGCAGTGTGATTATGCGGTCCGAGATGTATTGTGGACACTCCGGTAGCTTTTTGGCAATGGATGTTTTAATAGCAAACCCTACACCAGCTTGCCTAGGTTCAGTCTGTGAACGCCCTTTCCAGAAGAATGTATAACCACCGCCTACTTCTTCAGGCTCACCTTGGTCAGCAATACGTGTCTCGCTAAGAGCAGCAATGTCGACATTATAGCGACCAAGTTCACGAGCAACGACGGCAGTTTTACGCTCCGGGCAAAGGTTTCCGTCATTGTCAATCAGCGTACGCACATTCCACGCGCTAAAAGTCATTACTGATGTTTTTGTTTTCGATATTTTCTTGTAACGTCGACCGCGAGAAATGGGGTGCCTGAGCAGCCGCGGTTGCTACTCCCCCAATGTAACAAGGACGAGCTTTTTTTGGGACACCTTTTCTAGTCCCCTCCCCGGCTGGGCGGGGGAAGCAGTGCCTCCCTGAATAGGGCTGCTTCGTCACCTAAGGTGCTGCCCAATCTGCACTGTCGCCCTATTGCAGCGCAGAAACGACCACTCTCCTTAGGTCGCCTACGTGCAGGCTTTGGACAAAGCCGAGTGTGCACCATTACCCGACCTCTCTACCGCCACCCATCGCCGTAGGACTTGTCATGCTCAGAGTCCGGGAACAGAAGCAGTCAGATGCGCGTGACATATTTAAGTGCGTAAGCAGTTGCGCTGGTACAGACGCACTCTCTCGTCCTTGCCCTTATGAATCCAATGGAACAGATAGCTGCTACAACCGGTAGAGGGCTTGGATGCAGTCTCTAGCCGATAGTTTCTTCTGACCTCTACTATCGCCCTTGGCCTTCAACTTTGCCTTGCTGACTCGCCATCTCCGCCATGATCATCTGTATATCTACTGTTGTTTGCCATCAATGCCGAGCCAGACTTCATACACTAGATGGGAGGTTTCCATTACAAAAACACCCACAAAGTGAGCGATCACTCTCGACCAGGTTTAGCCCACGAGCCGACGTGGTTTACCGGGGTATGGCCGCTGTGTGTACAACAGCTACTTGGAGCCACTGGTGAGAGATTATAGGCTATCCAAGATCTAGTGCTGCAACGTCGCTACCTTTGCAAAAAGAAAGGTCGGCTGCCGGCGCCACAGGGAGTACTATACCCAAGATACCCTACACACCAACTTAAAACGCCCTGTATGTATCAGTCCATGCAATATATACCTTATTAGATGTTATTCGTACAAATGCAGAAGCAATTCAAAAAGAATATCACATTTATTTTGGAAAAAGCTATAAGAAAGATTATCTTGTGATACAGTGGGTGTATATATTTGAAGCATCCAAGTTAATATAGTATGGTGGAACTATAACCATACAGATTCAATTATGACCAAACTAATACATATACCTTAGAGAGACATAGCGGACTAAAAAAATATATTTAGCCCGTCAGTTAGTTTATAAAAAAAAATGTAACACTTATATTTCATTTATTTGTCAAACAAACAAATAGGCGTGACGTCACGCGTAGGTACAATTTTCACTAACAAGTGACGTCGTCCCCACTACCCCACTCCAAATCTTTGATGCAACTTATCTTTGTAATTTTTTCCTATTTTGATAAAGCAAAAAATATGACTTGTATTTTTGTATAATATAACTGACAAACTAAATAGAATGATAGTTTTTTTGACCCATTATTGTCTCCATTACTATCATTATCATTTACGAGGATACACAGCTACAGTGTCCACATAAGCAAATCTGCTACAACAATGGCACTCGAGTAAAGACGTAATATTTGATTCAACTTCACTGTTATATTCCATATACACTATGGTGCTCGTATGTACCATAACATGACGTGTTTACATCCGGAACCAGTTTGATCTCGTGCGAACCGGTATTTGGCGGAAATATATCTGATTTGCATGATACATAATCAATAATAATAATTAACATATAATTTGAAAGTTTTGCTTTTTTACATTGTAATATGGAGTAAAAGCTTTTGCCCATGTGTTTGGGGCTTGAAGTGTTGAACTGTTTAAATGTTGAAATGTTGAACTGTTGAAATGTTGAACTGTTGAAGTGTTGAACTGTTGAACTGTTGAACTGTTGAAGTGTTAATCTGTTGAAGTGTTGAACTGTTGAAGTGTTAAAGTATAGAAGTGTTGAAGTGTTAAACGTTGAAATGTTGAACTGTTGAAGTGTTGAACTGTTGAAGTGTTGAACTGTTGAACTGTTGAACTGTTGAAGTGTTAATCTGTTGAAGTGTTGAACTGTTGAAGTGTTAAAGTATAGAAGTGTTGAAGTGTTAAATGTTGAAATGTTGAACTGTTGAAGTGTTGAAGTGTTGAACTGTTGAAGTGTTGAAGTATTGAACTGTTGAACTGTTGAAGTGTTAATCTGTTGAAGTGTTGAACTGTTGAAGTGTTAAAGTGTTAATCTGTTAAGTGTTGAACTGTTAAGTGTTCTACTGTTTGATCTTATTTAAATACTGCTTGAAAAGTAACTCATTTTATTGGTCTCGCCACGGAGCTAAATCGCTCCATGGGCATTCTAAATTGAATTTAGAATTTAGTCTAATAATTCCTTTTTACACTAATGAGTTTCTATTGCCAAAGAGTTATTACTACTAAGGAGGTTGGTTGCCTAACACCACGGCTCCAGCGGGGAAAACGTCTCTTACAGAGAACATGTCGCCCGTTGATATTGTACAGTTTTCAAATAAAACAAGTAAAATAATAAAATTTAATAAAACAACAACATTTTTCGGGTGCCAAATTTCATTGCAATCGGTTAAGTAGTTCAGGCTTGAAGACGTAACATAAAGTCAAACGAGTTACATTCGCAGTAAAGATTTTGGGGTCGTTACAGAATTGGAAGAAAAATAGCATAAAGGAAATTTTTATGGACCCGTTCTTCGTCTTCCAAAGATAATAACGACTATTGCGTGTGAAAAAATCTCACAGGTAAAAACCCATTAGTTTCTTATTAAGTTTCCGACAATACATTCTGGCACAGTGCGGTAATTTTTTCTGGTCAAAATAGATCCGTGAACAAATTTAAAGTGCCACCTTCAGAGGCTGGTCGGCTCTGGTTTACCTTTTACTTGTAATAATACTCGGCTGAATCTTCAATGAACATTAACTGTATGACTTGGTATAAATATTAACTTAATCTGTAAATTTTAATTTTTATGTTCAACTAGCTGTCCCGGCGAACTTCGTATCGCCCAGTAAATGAAAATTGACATTGATTTGTCGATTGACATTTAAGATTGACAGATACGAATCCCACCGTTTTATATGAGAAAATACTTTTGCTTTTATTTTGTTTTATCGTCAATTTTTCAATGTTTTTAATAGTTATTCTGTTATTCTGGACGAAGACAAATCCAACAAATCAAAAACAACGTAAATCGGTTCAGCCGTTCTCGACTTATAAGTGGTGTAACAAACACGACTTTGTTTTATTTATATAGAAGATAGAAGATCTGGCATTGAAAAGAGTAACTACCGAGTTTCTTCCTGGTAGATGCGGCATTCCGAACCGGTGGTAGATTCAAATTGTTCTATTTTGTACCTATTACTTGACGATTTACAAGTGCTTTTTTGAGGCCTACGTAAATAAAGATATTTTTGACTTTGACTTTGACTTTGAATAATAAGAATAAGTAACATACGTACCAGAACAAAAACGCTTCCATAAAAATTTACATTACATTACCACATCCAAACAAATTCTAAGGGTCATCCATTCAACTATTATTACTAGCGTATGGAACCGACGCGGCAGCGAACAAGTTTTTTGCGCCGTGCGTTGTTGCCGATCGGCAACAACTCGTTTAGTCACCCGCCTACGTTCACGCGTAAGCGCCATGAAATTCACGGCGTTTACGACGTTTTGGTCGCGAGAAAAATGTACTCTATGAGCGATCTAGCGCTGCGTGTTTTAATAGCTTAATTAGACGACAATTGTTAGTTTTAGCGCTGCAAATGCTGAAACACGCTCAGTCCATGCTTCGTGATAATATTTTTGTTTGACATAGCTTCTCTATACGTAGTAATAATAGCTCAATGGGGTCATCACATCAAACTACATCCCTTTGTAACATAAAACCGCAATAAAAAAAGAAAACTTTCGTCCTAAAAACTGGCTCATATAAAAATGACCGCCATAGACCCACCCAAATTGGGGTCCCAACAAACGCTCTACTGGACTTTATCACGGGACCCTTGCCAACTCAAGCCATAAACTTAACCTGACCTTTGGCAAACTCGAAATAGATTCAATTTTGATAAAAATAGGATCCAATTTCGCGTGAAATATTGGAGCTAGGGCATTATCAATCTCATAACCTGTGGATTTATTTTTAGGTTTTCTTAAAGAGAGCTTTGCTGTTAGGGTTGGCACTCATTATTTATAATGGATTACTGTTCTCTTTTATAAACTACAGCAGCAAAAAAGTAGCCAAAATTTACGTTGGAGACTGTTGCAGGTTTGGCTGTAAATAATAAAAATACATAATATTTGTATAATTTAGAAACAAGTTCTATTTTTTCTTAAATGAATTAGCATAACTAATTATATTTTATTTAGCGCTTTTAGAGAACTGAAAAAATATTATACATATACCATTAAAAAAAGTGGCAACCCTATTTACAATCACGTTAGGTAACGCGATAAAATACTTTTATCGCGACTGGCTAATAAAATCGGACTAACCACGACTAGTAAAAAACGAAGGATTCCGCACCATTAACTAGATGTTGAAGCTCCGCAAGTGCTTCAACATTACACGCAACTTACGTCACACATTGACATAGGCGCTCCAAATGACAGATTTCCGATATCTAGCATCCGTATGAATCTCACTCACACATGCGCAAACGTGGCTTCACGCTATAGTATGACAGCGTGGAGTCCTTCTTATTTTTCTAGTTCGTGCGACTAGCACTCTTGATTCCCTTGCTACAGACTCAATATATTATGTTTGTCACTAGCTAAAGGTTAACAAATACATACATAGTCACCTAAATCTCTATTATATTATTTTTATCTTACTAATATTATAAACGCGAAATTTTATATGTATGGCTCAACGGATAGATGTTTGTTACTCTTTCACGCAAAAAGTACTGCATGGATTTTATTGAAACTTTACAATAACTTATACATTAGAATAACACATAAGCTATGTTTCATCAATGTACCACCCGAGCAACGCCGCGGGCAGAAGCTAATATGGTAATAAATACAACCATAGTTCTTTCAGAACGTCTTTGCTAAGGAGCTCAATAGATTAAAATAATCTCTAAATACTTACATGTTTACAATCACTGGCTCAGCGGAGAGGAAATATTGGGAGAGACCTAGCAAGACTCAATAACATATGGATGTATGTATAATCTTGATCCAATAGGCTAGATGACTAAAAAAATTATGTTTAGTCCATCAGTTAGATTATAAAAAAATATTGAAAACGTATTTTTTTATACATATATTTGTCAAACAAATATTGACGAAGATACAATGCATTCAAGTTGCGCGTGACGTCACGCTTTCGTACAATTTTTTTACAATATAGTGACGTCGCAAGCCCCCACTCCAAAACTTTGATGCTCTTTATCTTTGTGATTTTTTTTTCATTCGATTTGTTAAAGCGAAAAATATGTGTCTAGTATTGTTGTATAATCTAACTGACGGACTAAATAGAATTATAGTTTTTTAATGCAATCATCATACCTATTTGTCTGGTTTCCTATTATTGTACAAAATCAATCTAACTCACTGAAACTACGATCATGGTTCAAACGGACCCCGGCAAGGAAAAGGCCATAATGCTAGAAAGATATAACTGTGATTTTCATGAAGTCGATTGAATGCTAAGACCGGACGCGACGAAGCGACGTCGTATTACTTTCTTATAGTTTATTTCAAGGTCCATTAGTTTTTCTGGCGGTTCGTGACTCTGAAAAGGTTAAGCAACTCTGGCCTATTGCATGATTGGATGCCTTCAATCTCAGCGAGCTGACCTTTGACAGGAAATGTATTGTAATGAATTCTTGTGACAGAAAAGTCGTATTTCTTAAAGAGTTCATTAGAACCACTTTCGAGGAAATAAAGGGTATGTGTGTGAACTCACGCGATTCGCCGAAGTTTTACATGATTTACATTGGTCGAGTCAATAAAGCCATTTACTAGAAAGTCCTTAGAAACTTTTGTAGGTTATTAATATTATACACTATTCAATATCATAAACCTTTTAAAGCGGGGAAGAAATTATTTATATTTTTAAATAAATATTTATACCTGTTTATAGTATAGTTTTTTTTTCTTCGTTTTTTTCATCGATTTTAATGGATATAGTGAAAGGGGCCTGCTGCCACTTTGACTCTGCCTTCCCCTTCGGGGATTATGTGCGTGACGTTATGTATGTTTGTATGTATGGTCTAAGTGTTTTTTTTTATTTTGAATAGTATATAATTACTAACTAACTAACTAAACTTCACGGTGTAGGCAGAGAGAACCGAACGCCATATGGCATAGTATATAACAACATACAAAAATAAAACCATCAAAATCGGAGCTGTTTTGGAGGACTTTCTAAGTTTGTCTGTTTTACAGCTTTATTGACTCGACTACATGGGTAAATTATACGTATAGTAGTTAGTAATATAGTAATTAGATAAACATCCAAAATGGCGAAGACTTGAAACGCAGATTGAGTATGTCAAATGAGGTCTTGAGTGATGGCCTAACAGTTGTTCATTTTCGTCTTACAATGATTAACTTAAAACAGCCATAAAGATCCAACCCAGCCCACTGTACCATGTTGGTCTGGGACTTAAAAAGAATATGCCAACTGTGGTTCTTGCCTAGCACGCCGTAAAAGGCGACTAATGGTATATCGGGTTTTGGGTGTGTGATTGTGTAGGCGACAAGCTAGCCGCTTGTCACTGCTTTTTCACAATTTTCCATCTAACCCAGTCCGGCTTTATTTTTGACTGATTGTGGTTGAAGGGGCATGTTGCCCCTTTGACTCTGCCTACCCCTTAGGGGATTATGGGCGTGATGTTATGTATGTATTGTTAGATGTGAAGATATAATCGGCGATTACCATCCCATCCCTAGTCGATTGCAATACTGGGCCCAGCCCTAGCATTTTTTTGACAGGCTTATGCTCTCGCGCCATAACGTTTGAGATGTACAATTGTTGTGTTCCGAGTTTCTATTGAATACAGTTAGTGCCATAACTAGTTTTTGTTTGGATTTTACTAATATTTAAAAGTATGTAGCCATAAAGATAAACAGTGAGACTAATAAAGTTATCTCTTAAAAGGTAACTACTACTTTAACTGTTTTTGACGATTTATAAGTGTTTCTTAGAAATCTATATAAATAAAGAATGTATACAAACGCGGAAGTTTGTGTGGATGTTTGTTACTCTATCACGCAAAAACTACTGAATGGATTTTAATGAAACTTTACAATAATATAGCTTATACACCCGAATAACATATAGGCTATGTTTTATCGATGTACCATACGATCACAATAGCGGTTTACACAAAATGGAATTGAAAATATATATATTAAAATATTGAAATTATGTATGTATTTCATCAAGGAAAACCATTAACCATGTTTCTATTTCAGTTAGATCATAATGTATTTGTTTTCGTTCTAAGTATAATAGTCATATAACTTGTGAGTTGACTATTATACAGTGACCGACAAGCCTCATTTAATTTAATGTGATTTTATCCTCAATAAATTATTCGGTACTATAAGCACAGAGTAATAATATACTACGTAAAACAGAGGGTCACCGCCCATACTTGAAAAGTTAGTGCTATAACTCGCGCAAGAACAGCGACAGTGGTGAGTAATTGGAACTACAGCAAAGTTTAGTCTGGTTCGTCAGGAATAATACAAGATGGCGCTACAAGCACAGGCTAGTTGTTTCTTAGTAATAATACACCATCTGTGTAAAATTCATGGTTTTAAAACAAAGATTATTTTGGTTTACTTCTGAAGAAAATATTTTACATACATGTTTTTCACGTAAATTTAATAAATTACCTAAGAAATGACGTAAAAAAATTATGAAAAAAAAACATTTTTCAAAAGTAAAGTTGGTTTTATCTCTCAATCAGTCTAAATGACGCCTGTAGCGACATCTGTCTGTGTCAAGTCTATACAAAATCTAAAGTGTATGTGACTGACCAGACATGCTATTAGTAATTCGGATGATCCCTCCAGCTGTATTAAATTTCTAAACATTCATTCAGTATAATAAATAGTAAATATGGTATGTACAGTCAGGTCAATGACAACATTATGATATTGACCCCCGGGGCAAGGGACAAGCCTACTGAGGCATTTCCCTCAGCTACTTGGTTTATTTACTAAGGACGGTAATGGTGTTTACGATGAATAAATAAATAGATAATAGAGCTTCTGTTATTACGAGTGTAACATGAGGATTATATGCTTTACAACTACATTTGGCCAACAATTAAAGAGTCTGTGAAAAAATTGTGATAGAAAGTGGCATCACCTATACAAAAACAAACTAAATAATAGATCAATAGTCGACTTTTACGACATGCTAGACACGGAACAAAGTTAGTGCACTCTTTACATGGGACAGCCACTCTCTCCGGTCATGTCGAATTGCCTCTCACCGGACTATGAGCGAAGGAGCCTGCGCACACACTAGTGCTATATTATAATATCTCCTGCGCAGTTGGCTAATCCTCGTTGAGATTGGCCGCCGTGACCGATATCGGTTAGGAGGACATTACATCGGACCATCAGATACCACGATCATTACAATGCCACGTGAAATTTTCAACCACTAAAATGACACATACCTAATAACGGGACATCCATCGCTACGGTCAGAGGTATTCAAGGACCGCACACGGCCGCATACTGTCTAAAACAATGGGCCCGCGCCATTAGAGATAATGGGAGGACAAAGAATGCTCATAATTACTCGCTCCTTGGTCTCAAAGAGGCTTTTATCTTGTTACCGCTACCTCTTGGCGGATGAAAACGGAATGCGGGCTTCCAACTGACAAATATTCGGGTCCTGGATAATAAATAACTATCGCTTTGTCGGGCTGCTCATGAAGATCCAGATACGTAATGGTAGTTATGTCTGCCTTCAACACAAACATAACATACATACATAACATCACGCCCATTGCTAAAATTTGATTGGATTAAAAAAAAAATTCGCATTTTTATATTACCATACAAACATACATCCCCGTAGGGATAGGCAGAATCAAAGGGGCAGCATGCCCCTTCAACTACATTCAGCCAAAAATAAAGCCGGAATAGGTTAGATAGAAAATTGTGAAAAAGCAGTGACAAGCGGCTAACCTGTCGCCTACACAATCACACACCCAAAACCCGATATACCATTAGTCGCCTTTTACGACATGCTAGACAAGAACCACAGTTAGCATATCCTTTTTAAGTCCCAGACCAACATGGGATAGTGGGCTGGGTTGGATGGAAAGTGAAAAAGGAGTGATAAGTGGCTAGCTATAGTAGTATAGTATGCCTACTAGTATGCCTCTAGCGGGATTCAAACGGGCTTTTTCCCTTGTACCCCGGACCTATAATCACTGACCAAGCGGACTAGCCCGAGAAACAAGTTTGAAGCACTTTCGCACGATAGTATAAGACTGAAAGAAATATCCGAGATAGAGGAAAGTGGAATCGCCCACTAGGTGAAACGTAAAATCCCTTGTCAGTTAAGGATTCATCCCTCTGAGAAACTAAGTTGCCGAGATTTGCGCAAACTGACGAGGGATTTGGATGGTTTTATAAAATATGTGCAAGTGGAAATAATTTGATATAAGAAAGAAAGAAATTCAAAAAAAATATTTATGCCTCCTATGAGGGTAAGAAAAATGAATCTTACTTTTGTTACGATTTTGGCTCATAACTTAGCATCTTCATTAATTATTTCATGCTTGTTCGTCGACATATTATGGTAATATAAAAATGCGATATTTTTTTTTTCAATAAAATTTTAGCAATTTCCGTTCAAGCGACCAACCAACCGTTCAAATTAACGACGCGAGCAGCTATAAAACTCTAAACAATTCCCTCAGCGCTAATCATATAACTGTATAATCTACCTAAAAGCAACTCATCGTCCTCCTAGCGTTATGTCCCGTGCTTAGTCGGGGTCCGCTTAGACCATGATCCAGGATTTAGCGAGTCTGGTATTTAATTACGTTTAAGCGACTGCCGATCTGACCTTCGTAACCCTAAGATAGGGGAACCAGACAATTTTTGGATCATGGTTACACATCCATAGTTGTTGGAATGAGCAGGTTTCATCACGATGTTTTCCCTCACCGTCGAGCTAGTGGTATAAATACGTACATAGATTTAAAAAATCCAGAGGTACGTGGCTAGAGTTTGAATCCGCACCCCATGGTTAAGAGGCGCGTGTCTCAACCATTGAACTACCACCCAATTCAACTCATCGAATCTAATTACGGCGAGTAAATGACAATCACGTTGTCACTTTAGTGAACATTAATGATAACGAGTGACAAATTGTGAGAGACAAAAAGAATTTCAATTAGGTGACGGAAAGGAAATTAATGATCGCCAGAGGGCCTAAAAATGTCCTGTGGATAACGCCTGTATTAATGATTGCCTAGTGACTACAATTGCCTTAATAATTAAATATATTAATAATGATCCTACGTAGACAATTAAAAAACTCCGACAGTCCCATTGGTGCAATGATACAGACCACACTCTGGATTGGATGCGAGAGATTTTTGACAATGTATGTACATTATGTATGTATTATTCTACTTGGAGCATTATAACATAACATCACGCCCATAATCCCTGATAGGGTGGTAGGCCTCTGCCTACGCCTACCACCCTATCAGGGATTACTGCCCTACTGCCCCTTTGGGCCTACTGCCCCTTTGAAGAGTCAAGTCAAGGCCCCTTTAACCACATTCACCTAAAAATAAAACCGGGCAAAATTGTGAAAAAGTAGTGACAAGTGGCTAGCTTGTCGCCTACACACATACCCAAAACCCGATATACCATTAAGTTGATTTTCCACCAGAGGGGCGAGACGAGACGAGGCGTGAAGAGAATTGAAATATGTATGGCAAATTTTGAATCCTCTCCTAGCGCATTTTTGGTGGATGGAATTTGCCATACATATTTCAATACTCTTTACGCCTCGTCTCGCCTCGCCCCTCTGGTGGAAAATCACCTTGAGTCGCCTATACGACATGCTAGGCAAGAACCACAGTTGGCGCATTATTTTTAAGTTTCAGATCAACATGGAACAAGATCGTAAATGGTCAAAAAGCCATCAAAACGAAGTCAACTTATTTTTCATATCAAATCCCATACATTCATCATTTTACAATACGTGAGAACAAAGATCATATCCCAAAATAAAACACCAACAAATGAAACTCAATCAAAATAAGCATTACAACAGGAAATGTTACATCGTTTACGGAAAATAACATTCTTGAGGATTCACAAGTACAGTCAGCAAAAGAAACACCCGTCATTGATGCAATGGTCCAGTCATTGAAGGCAAGGGGCACTTGCTTTTTCCAGCATTCAGACAAATAGTTATTGATAAAACAGACATTTGTCTCAAGCCTGTATGCTTGTAATAATTTCTTTGGTTGCGATTTCAAATAAATAATCTAAACTATTTACGGTGAATCAGATCAATTAATGTGATGTCTTCAAATACCTACAATATTAAGACCTAATACTGTTTTTTTTTTATTATTTACGATTAGTGACAAACACATTTTGAGGCACACTGTACTTTTGCATATATAATAAAATGCAAGCCGGTAAGAGGAAAACACATGAAATATCCTTATTTACAGGTTTCGTGTGTCTACCTACACTACACACACAACATACCTAAGACATATGAGTGCAATAAGATTACATCACGACAGTTTCAATTTTATTGTATCTAACACTAGCTGTCCCGGCGAACTTCGTATCGCCCAGTAATTGACATTTAACATTGACAGATACGAATCCCACCGTTTTATATGAGAAATACTTTTGCTTTTATTTTGTTTTATCGTAAATTTTTCAATGTTTTTAATAGTTATTCTGTTATTCTGGACGAAGACAAATCCAACAAATCAAAAACAACGTAAATCGGTTCAGCCGTTCTCGACTTATAAGTGGTGTAACAAACACGACTTTGTTTTATTTATATAGATAAAAAAGATAAAGCTTATAATCCGTCGTTACTGAACAACAATTGGTCAATTAAATTATATTGATTTCGCAAATTGAATACAAATACTTACCTGGATATTATTGTATGTATTACTCATGTATATTTTGACGCTGAAAAGAGTAACTACAGAGTTTCTTGCCGGTTTCTTCTCGGTAGAATCAGCATTCCGAACCGGTGGTAGATTCACATTGTTCTAAAGATTTTGTAAAATTGACGATTTATAAGTGCTTTCTTTTAAGGCCTACATGAATAAAGAATTTTTGTATTTTTTGAATTTTATTGTAAATTGTACAAAAGCACGAGAAGGAACAAATAGTTGGTATCACAACTTACCAGTATGCAGTTTTTTTTTTCAGTACATAGCCATAAAGATCTTCATCTGGTTTAATGACTGGATGTACTGGGATTGGGACAAAAAAACTATAACAATACCTGCCTAATTAGGCCATCAACCCGCCGGGCTTTGGCGAAAACTTTCTGGAGATCCTACAGCTCCTAATTGGTCAATTAAATGAAAAAATGGGATTGTGTCTCTTGGGACGAAGAAGAAACGCGACTGGATAACTAAAATAAAAGTATTAACGACACGGGTCAGAACCAACTTAGACGAAAAGATACAAATAAAACATCATCTATTTAATTAGTGAAAACATATTGTATAAATAAATAGTGATTAATATAAAATTGCTAATGAGCGGTGGTAGCTCAATGGTAAGGACACGCGCCTCTTAACCGAGAAGTGCGGGTTCAAACCCGGGCACGTACCTCTGGATTTTTCAAGTCTATGTACGTATTTATACCACTAGCTCGACGGTGAAGGAAAACATCGTGATGAAACCTGCAAATTCAAACAACTTTGGATTTCTAACCATGATCCAAAAATTGTCTGGTTCCCCTATCTTAGGGTTACGAAGGTCAGATCGGCAGTCGCTTCAATTACCAGACTCGCTAAATCCTAGATCATGGTCTAAGCGGACCCCGTGTAAACACGGGACATAACGCTAGGAAGATGATGAAATTGCTAATGGTTGCAAATGTAAGTCTACATTAAGTGAGGGCGTTTGGCTAAAGCGATCCCCTAAGCCAGCGCGCGACTTTAATAGGAATATTTCATAAAATAAGCTTCAAACTAACAATTAACATATAATAAAGATCCTCTGAGCCTTTACATAAGAAAAATCAGTTCAGAAACTGGGGGTTCGACTCAATACTATTCCCGCGAAAAAGAAAACGAGACTTATTTGGAATAGTTTTCTACGTTTTTAGTATTTCCAAACACATTACTTTCTTACATCGAGCTAATAAAAAAAAAACCAGTAGAGCGCTAATACGATTGAAGTTTAGTTCGCAATCATTTGGCCCATTGCAAACGTTGCATTCGCAAGCTAGATTAACATTTTTTCAGTGCCTTATAAATAACGTTTTTCGGCATTTTATTTCCCATCCTACAGCGCCATACCAGTATGTGCTCCTTCATTCTCAACAATAACATGAACTAGTTGAACAACTAGCAATAATACTTTTTTTTTTTTTTTTTTTTATATAAATTCGCCAGACTGGCACACCAATTCCCTATTTCCAAACTAAGCATATGCTTGTGCTATGGATACTAGGTGAACGGATAGACATACTTAAATAAGTTTATAAACATCCATGACTCGAGTACAAATGTCCACATCACACGAAACATTTGCCCCTAGCGGGATTCGAACCCGCGACCCTTGGGTTTGTGGCCAGGGTTCTGACCACTCGGCCAACGGGCCTGCCTAAGACAACATAAACAGTACAATGAAAGTTACAACAATAGGTCATTAGACCCAATTTAGTTCTCATTCGAACGTCGAACACAAACAATTAGGAGTTGAAATGGAAAGCCTATTATTTAGCCTAATAATTGAAGTTAAAAGAAACCATGTCAGACGAAACTAGGTAAACAGATCGTGGCTTACGAATCAACTTAATGACTAACTCATTTCACGAAGTAACTAAGTTTCAGAACTATCAAAGGAGTGTTAATATACGTCATTATACTCCTAACAGGACTATGTGTATTTTCATACTTCATCATCTTGACAAGCTCAATGGCGCATTCGGTAGTGACCCTGCCCCATGCGCCAAGAGTTGTGGGTTCGATCCCCACCAAGGACCAAACATTCGTGTGATGAATACTTGTGTTTGTTCTGTGTCTGGGTGTTAATTAATATCCAATATTTAAGTATATATTTGTAATACCACTGTTGTTTCTGATATCCGTAACACAAGTGCTTACGCTATTTACCTCGGAGTCAGATTAATGTATGTGATGGTCTGATATTTATTTATTATTCCTAGCGTTCTGTCCGGTTCCGAGTTAGTAACCATGACTTCGAATCGGTCAGATCGAAGCATGGTAACCAAACCCATTGTAAAAGCTAAGTGCATGAAATACGAGCTGAGTATGGGTCCAGTCCAGCAGATCCGATCCAGGTGTGTCCAGCAAAAATTTAGCTTAGTCTAGTGAAATGTGCTGGTTCAATGCCGCTAGATTTTAATCCCTAAAAGATAATGAATAGCTGATTCAAGCAATCCAGTCCAGCATATTTTAGCCGGGGGATAGCAATCCCGAGTACTGAGTTACAAGGATAACCACTGCGCTACCATCGCTGGTTTTTTAATCACACTTTATATCATCATACATATGATAATAACATTTTATACTAAGCCATTATTCTGCTAACTTAAAACCTGCTTTAATTTACCGGAAAACGGTATTCAATTGTTAACTTAATCACCACATCTTGCTTCCAAAATAATCTTTTAACTACGTAGATATAACTAGCGTTGTTGTAAAGCGAAACGATTAACAAATAAAGTACGTTCCACGCAAGTAAAAAAATATTAAGTATTCTACCTATCTAATTACCATAGTTGTAGAATTAACAATTAGAGTTACAACAAAACATGCTAAGGAGATGTGTGGTGATGTTGACGAGCGAATCGAATCGAAACGTTTTGCGAATGATGAATAGTAGCCACCGTGTCGAACGTTCTGTGATTAATGGTTGGTGACGTGTGACGTCACAGCTCACGACTAAAATAACGCCACAAAACACAATGAAACTAAGCAAATAGCTGATAACAATGTTTGCAGAGACAATACTTGAGAGTGACAGGTTAGTATCTAGTTGTTTTTGCGATTTTGATATATAAAAGTGTATTCAGCTATCTGAAAGATAATAAAAATAAATAAAATAACCATCTTCCATACAATAAAACAAATGCTGCAGACTTGTTTCAGTTTGAAGAATTTATTTGCCTAATTACCTAGCTGCAAGGGCCATTAACCTCCTTAAACAACATTCAGCAATATATAAAATGTTGTTGGAAAATTGTGAAAAAGTAGTGTCAAGTGACTAGCTCGCTGCCTACACAACCATAACCAATACACCAAAAGTCGCCTTTTAACGACATGCTAGGCAAGAAACACAGTTGGCACATTATTTTTGAGTCCCAGACCAACATGGGACATCTAACAGATCATAAAACCGCATTTATTATTCACATCGTCTGTCAACGAGCTATTCGCGTTGTGTATGTCGACGATGGAGTATGCTAATGAGGGGAACAATACAAAGTTAGAGGTGGAAGGTTGCGAAATATTTGATGAGTGTCAGCGGCCGTGACATGACTTTGGTACTCAAGGACTTGGGTTTTCATGATCACAGCGTATTGTCTTCGAAACAAACAACCAGCAATAGATAGAGCGATCCGTGCGAGCCATCTCAGAGGGACAGAGCCGGATCAAGCCAGCTCAAATCTTGCACGAAGTGAGAGTGCGTGGCCAAATTGCATTTATTTGAGTCTTTGTCCATGGCTTTAGAAAAGTGCAGCGAAGTCCCCCATGCGCATGTGCATTTGTGATACCCCCACTATATGGCTAGTCCGGTGCTACAAAGGGCTGCAACATTAACAGCAAAGGACTGACTCCTGTGCAATATAACAATCTCTATCTAATAAACAAATAAATGTCAGACTACATCGCATACATTGATCTGACTCTGAGGTACTTACCTCAGAGTCAGATCAATGTATGCGACCTGTAACACAAGTGCTGAACCTACTTAGCTTCAGCACTTGTGTTACAGATATCAGAATCAACAGTGGTATTACAAATATATACTGAAATATTGGATATTAACACCCAGGCACAGAACAAACAAGTATTCATCACCCGAATGTTTGTCCTGGGTGGGGATCGAACCACAACTCTTGCCGCATGGGGCACTGGCCACTACCAATCAAGCCAGTCTAGAAGTGGCATACCGCTCTAAGCCAACGATATAAAAAATTATAGAAGTCAACTATAAGTGTACCAATAAACATGGTACTTCACAAAATACTATGTGAACTTGAGGGCAACAATTTGACGGACACTGGTTTAGATAGTATTGGGTTGAAGGACTTACGACACCATTGAGTCATCGTAGACGCAGGATTGTAAAACTTTCTCTTGTTGAATCATTTCGTTTCTCGACAATGATTGTCCTGTATACGTGATCACAATCATCAATTGCCTAAGACTTGTCATTTCACAGAAAAATAATCAAAAAAATAATTAAGGGGAATGCTATTTGGTACAAGAAATAATTTGCATTTGAATGGTTGCCGTGATAAATATTTCCACCTGTTTAACGCACAACCGGTAAAAATTTGAGTTAGGTCGAAATAATGTTTAATATACAGTTCCAAAGTCCAACTTTTAAAACATGTCTGCTTTCGATCGTTGGTACATTTACAACAAGACAGAGACTGACGTGGCGAATGACGTGAATGCCTTCCATCGATCCGATTTTACACAGGCTACCCTAATTAATAAGATGAGTTCTGATATATGCCATTACTGGAAGGTTAAGTAACATAGGTAAGTTACATAACGCAACGACGATGTACGCCAATACGATATATCGTGCGTGATACAAGTGCTTAGCCAGGATTTACTTAGTAGATGGATTCAGTAAGTCCAAATGTAACATTGAAATGACTGCCGATCTGACTTAACCCTTAGATTGAGGAACTAGATAAATTATATCATGATTACACATCTACATTTATTTTATAGGGAACTAGCTGTGCCTGCGGTTTCACTCGTGTCTATGGATAATTGTCGTAGCGTGATGTTTTAAACCCTACAGCCTTCCTTGATTATTCAACACAAAAATATTTTTTCAATTAGGGCTAGTAAGCTTGTCACTACTTTTTTCACATTTTCCATCTAACCCAGCCCATTATCCCATGTTGGTCTGGGACTTAAAAATAATGTGCCAACTGTGTTTCTTGTCTAGCATATCGTAAAGGGCGACTAATGATATTATAGGGCTTTGGGTATGCGACGAAGTTTGTTGTTAATTATTTAGGCGACGAGCTAGCCACTTGTCACTACTTTTTCACAATGTTCCATCTAACCCAGCCCAATTATGTTTTTGGCTGAATGTGATTAAAGGGGCCTGCTGCCCCTTTGACTCTGCCTACCCCTTCGGGGATTATGGGTGTGATGTTATGTTGTTGACTAGTAGGTTCTGAGATTAGCGCGTTCAAACAAACAAACTCTTCCGCTTTATATATTAGTAAGTATATAAAAGATGAGTTATAGGAATGATACAAAAAATAAACAGTTCACACTAACACACCAATTTTTTAGCTTCGATTAGTTTAAGCATATATGCTTTTGCTGTATATGATACAGTCAAAACTCATAACCAGTCAAAACCACTTTTAACTACAAAAATCAGGCAAAACTGGTTTTTACCGATGTTCTATCTAGTTAAAAACATTTTTGACTGATTTTTGCAAAAAAATAATTTTGCCTGAATAATAATAATAATTCTGCCTTTTTTGACAAAAAGTGATTTTGCCTGATTATAATTCAGACTATCCGTCAATATTCATAAAAAAATTACCAGGAAAATCATAAAAAAAAGTGTTATAAAATAATTTTGTAATTTTTAATAACTTACCTATGATTTTTATTCAATATTTCCAGTTAAAGTAGGTTTGACTAACAATCTTAGTCAAAACCACTTTTAATCGATACAAGTTGGTCACAATCAATATTACCCAATATTTTAGCAGTTAAAAGTGGTTTTGGCCGGTAACGAGTTTTGACTATAACATATATACTAGGACACGGATATACATGTTGAAATACGTCGACAAACATCCATGACTCGAGTACATATGAACATGTTGACACGAACATTTGCCACTAGCGACTAGCGAGAATCGAGCATTCGACACTTGGGTTTCGTGGCCCAGGTCTCTTACATTAACACTAAGCAACCTGTCATATCCATAACATCTACTTGATAATAGGGATATGGGATATTTAGAAATTTAAGAAGCCCCATTGCTACTTGGTCTCTGCCTAGCTCTTCAAGGATTGTGGACGTGATGGTATGATGATAAGGATTATATTATGAGATTGATATTGTTGATCTAATCTAGACGTGGAAAAATATACCTGCTTTAAAAAGTTACTACTAGCTGTTAATACACAAGCTAGTAAGTAAAATAATAAATGGATAAAAGACAAAGGAATGCTTCATTACATACATGCTTACATATAACATAACGCCTAGTCCCCAAAGGGGTAAGCAGAGTCAAAGTGGCAGCCGACCCCTTTAACCACATTCAGCCAAAAACAAAACTTTATTCAGCACTCAGTAGAAATTGCCTGAAAACCATGATTCAAATTGTCTGGTTCCCCAACCTAAGCGTTACGAAGGGCAGATCGGCTGTCGCTTCAATGTAATTGCAAGACTCGCTAAATCCTGGATCATGGTCTAACTAAGCGGACCCCGACTAAGTACGGGACGTAACGTTAGGATGATGATGGTAGAAATTGCCTGAAAAAAAAATTACCTTTAACCTGTAAACATAACAAGACTCCAAATATAATATACACATATATGTGTCGCAGGCAATTTGTATAATTCGGCATTTTACAAACGGCGTCGTCCGTTTAAAAACGCTCGCTGTATTGAAATATGCCGAAGGCAAGATGTATATTGCGATCATTATATAGTATGCCGCAAGTATTTAGTTTAGGTCAGGTTAGGTAGGAGTAAAAATAATAGGTACGACGACGAGCGAAGCGAGGAGGAGTGTTAGGTACAACTGCGACCCTACAGCCAGAACCGAAGAAGAACAACCAATGTCGAAATTATAACAACTGATTGAATGAGTCGCCAATTTGCCTTCGGCATATTAAAAAACATATCTGAATATCATCGTCCTCCTAGCGTTATGTCCCGTGCTTAGTCGAGGTGGGCTTAGACCACAAATCAGGATTTAGTTTTATTTGAGCCAGAATAGAATACCGATAGGCAGAATAAAATATAGAAAACACGTATTTAAGTGATTGTGCCAGATGGTATTCCGTGCGTCAATCCCTGCCAGGTTAATAATAGTTAGCAAATCCGCACTTCGGGATGGCGAAGAGTAAACACAGAGGTAATGAAACGCTGTTTAATCTAGCACGTGATTACCGGATTCCAGAAATACAATAATAAGCAGGATTTTGGAAATAGACCTCATTAGTATTTACAACCAAGGTTCAGTCTTAGCAAGAAGTCTTCTGCGAAATGAACAGTTTTATAAATGGCATCGAACGAAAGAAAACATATATTGGTCACACAATCAAGATATAATAAATAAAATGTTTTTGAAAAGAGTAACTACCGAGTTTCTTGTCGGATTCCTCTCGGTGGAAGCAACATTCCGAACCGGTTGGTAGAATCATATTTATCTTTCTGTATTTGACGTTTTATAAGTGTTTCTTTAAATTAAAACCTATATATATAAAGAATATTATAACTTTAACTTTGACTTGGAAATATCAGAAAACATCACATACAAAATTCACAATTGCAGTCACGGACTAGTAAAAAATGAAGGACTCCACGCTGTCATACTATAGCGTGAAGCCACGTTTATGCATGTGTGAGTGAGATACATATGGTTACCAGATATCGGATATCTGTCAGATGGAGCACTTATTATGTCAATGTGTGACGTAAGTTGCGTGTCAAGGTGGAGCACCTGAGGAGCTTCAACGTCTAGTTAGTGGCGCGGAGTCCTTCTTTTTTTACTAGTCCGTGATTGCAGTAATGACTTTTGTAAACTTGGCGATTTATAGAAGACCATTTCAACAAGTTGTGTGATGCTCTAGTGCGTCCTCATCGTATGCTAATGCGGGGTAAAGACTATTTACAGCAAATTTCTTTGTGAATCAGATATCGAGACTTGTACAGTCAGAAGGATAAGCTTTATTTGAGTCATAATAGAATACTTTTTGGAAAAATAAAAGGTAGAAAACACGAAAATGAATCATCGAAACCTCGAAGTACAAGTCGAATTGTTATTCGGCGACGCCGAAGACATTTTCAATCTCACAAAGAGACTGCGGATATATTTATTAACCACTAGCAGCGCCCCGCGGTTTCATCCGCATAGTTCCCGTTCCTGTAGGAATATGGGGATAAAATATAGCCAATGTTACTTCCGGATAATGTAGCTTTCCATTGGTAAAGGATTTTTTAAATCGGTATGTAGTAGTTTTTGAGTTTATTCATTACAAATATAAACACATACAAAAATACAAATCTTTCCTCTTTATAATATTAGTACAGTTGATGCCGCATGTAGAAGTGAAAGAGACCAATTGATAAGATAAGATTGCAATTTTTTATTGCGCTTGCGCCCATGTATGGCGTCGCTGCCGCTTTCGCCGCCTGGTCCGCTCAGTTATCAACCAACAGTAACTGAAATATGCTACCTCAGAAAACCTGCAAGGGGTATTGATGTCGTCCTATTCGCAAACCGTCATCGAAAAAAAAAAATTGTCTATCATAGTTTTTGTACGATGTTGAAGATAATGTTGTTGTATGTATATTGAGTCTTGCCCATTAAAATGTTATTCTCAACTCGTTATTACATTTTATATAGCTTTGCCGTATGTAATTTTGGTAAATAATGATTTTTATTAAATACTGGTATAACTATGATAAAGGGGAATGGGCCAAGTATTGTCCCTTGTGGGACTCTCTTTTTGTTAACTAAATTCAGTTTTGAGATGCTTGTAAGACTGGCTTGTTGTTTTTTGTTGATAAGGTATGCATACTGCATATTTATCTATATCTATACTAATTATGATTTGTCTATGCTAATATTATAAAGAGGAAAGCTTTGATTGTTTGTAAAAATTATTTCACCAATGGAAAACTACTTTATCAGCGAGTAACATAGGTTATATTTTTGTCACACGCGGTATCGAGAATGTAACTAATTGATTCATTCTCATCTTTTACGACATGCTAGGCAAGTAACACCGTTTTTAAGTCCCATACCAACATGGTATAATATAAACAGCTGATATTTTGTCAGCACCAGTCTACATGTTTCGTCACGTTATCGTCCACATCACCACTCCATAACTCACGCTTACTACTCGGTTACGATCGAGTTGATCTAAACTGGGACTAAATAAGCGCACGATTTGATAGCGGGGTCAAACGGCGCATGCGTGGCTTATCGGCTGGCACAACAATAGACTGGCGCACAATCGCACGAGGAAGTTCCAGTATGTTCCTCCATTCACTGGTCCATCTTTGTACATGTAAGAGACAGCCCCCGGCTGCGCCTGCGTGGATATTATAATAAATTCTCCGGACTGACACACCTATTCCCTAGTTCCAAACTAGCTATAAGCTTGTCATATGGATACTAGGTTAACGGCTGAGAGCGGTGGTAGCACAATATAGGTAGGTAGGTAGGAGCGGGTTCAAACTCGAGCACGTACCCATCGATTTTTCAAATCTATGTACGTATTTATACCACTAGCTCGGCGGTGAGGTAGAACATCATCATGAAACCTGCAAATTCAAACAACTCTGGATTTGTAACTATAATCCAAAAATATGGTCTGGTACCCCTATCTTAGGGTTACGAAGGTAAGATCGGCAGTCGCTTCAATGTAATTACCAGACTCGCTACATCCTGGATCATGGTCTAAGCGGACCCGGTCTAAGCATATAACGCTAGGCAGATAATGACTTAGGTACAGTATGCGACTGTCTCCTGCACTGTTTCAAGGTTAGGACCGCGACACTTAATACTGAGGCGACACACGGTCACCTTGGTCGGCAGACACTCTTCAATCAGCTTTCAAAGTACAAACGAAGGTAACTTTTTGAAAAAAGTAAAACAGTTGTAAATCGTTTTAAAACTCCTATCTGATACGTACGTAATACACTTTTTTTTAAATAAAATTTTGTTGTATAATTATGGAAATTTAGAATGACAACTCCTGTTGAATTCGGTGAGTGGACTGTAGTTGGTTTCTTGCAGGAATAAAACACCCATTTCAGTGTTAAATGCAGCCAATAAGCCAACTCCGCTGGAGAGTTCTGGAGTATATGCTGCCTGCTTCGATAGTAGAGCCGAATTGAGCCATACATAAAAAATGGCTCCTTATATACACTCGAGTGGGGTGTACAACTAGCGGGTAGCGAGCTGAGTTGGCATAGTGGTGCTGAAGATATCTTTATTTCTTTCTAACATACAGCTCTCTCGCTCTTACATTGTGGGAGCGAGAGGGCAATCACAGTAGGTAAACTTTATAACACGTACAACAATTATTAACAAAATCTTATCCTACTTACAATTAATACAATAAACAAAAGAAACAATAAACAATAATAAACAGTAAACGTAAAAATTGGCTTTCGTATATAATATTAAAGGGAAACAAATAAAAGATATACGAGAAAGATAAATGAGATTTAGTAGTTATTTCCGACAATCCACCCCCACGTGTGATAACACCTATGTGGCCTTAGGAAATAACAATAAGTCAGGACGAGTCCTGCGAACGTTCAGACTTCGGAACTTCTGTTCTTTCCATCGTGTACGGGGCCAGTGCGAGGGATCGTACTTAATAAACGTTTTTCTTTTAAGCAACTTGGACTTAAATATCTCGGCGGCGAGAAGCACGGCAGCAGTGGTTCGAATTACGCGAGAATATTTCGAAAATCGGTTTATTTCGGGCAGATACGTAAATTGATTCGATTTCCTAACCGTGAGTATTTTGTTATTAGGCCGCTCCTCTCCTGTCGTTACGGGAGGTTCTTTATTCGTTATATCCTTTGGCCAATGCGAAGGATCGCGCCTAATAAACTCCGGGCCGTAAAACCACCGATGGTTTTTATCGAAATTTTCTATGGCACCTTTTGTCGCTTCGTCGGCGACGTTTTGTGCGCTAGGAACCCATCGCCAATTATTCCTACAATTGAGCTCCTCTAACTTGGATATACGGTGCGCGACGTAAGGCTTAAACGTACGTGGATCCGCCTTTATCCACGATAACGCGGTTCGTGAGTCTGACCAATAGTGACAGCTTTTTATTTCGTAATCTGTTTGTTCGATTACCGTCTTGGCTAGACACGCGCCTAACACGCAGCTCTGCAATTCGACCCGAGGTATAGAGATTACCTTTAACGGACACGCTCTCGCTTTAGCGGCTACTAAACGCGATGTTCTCTTATCTACGGGGTCGTCGCTTACGAAATAAATTGCCGTCGCGTAAATTTGGGGTCCTGCGTCGCAAAATACGTGAATGGTTCCCGACCTATTAGACGTAGGTATGTACCTATCTATTTCTAACGTTTCTAACGTATGTACATTTTTCAGAAATTTATTCCAAGTAGGTACGGTTACCTCCGGTATGACTTGATCCCAGCCTATAGCGTGCTTCCATAGGTTCTGTATAAGCACTTTGCCTATGACTGAAACTGGAGAACAAGTACCTAACGGGTCGAATAGAGACATCACGCAACTAGCTACCTGTCTCTTTGTAGGTAGTTGAGTGCCGTTTAACACCTCCGTAGGTGTGTTTCTAAATTTGACGTTAAACCCTATAGTGTCACGTTTATGATTCCAAATAAGCCCTAACGTTCTTTCAGAGTCGCCTTTCCCTATAGTCTTAGACTCGAGCGTACTAATATTCGCGATATCCGACAATACCGAAGGCTTATTCGACGCGAAGCCTGCTAGCTCGAACGATGCTTTTTTATTCAGCTCGTATACGTCGTTAATTATCTGTCGCGAGGTATCGTCGTCTTCGTCTATCGCTATCAAAAAATCGTCCATGTACGAGTTTTTGATCGTCAACTTAGCCGCTACGGGAAATTGCTCTTTATGACAGTCTGCGTTTTTATTTTTTACATATAACGCGGTGGCGGGAGAACCCGTTGAACCGAAAATTAATCGCGTCATTCTGTACTCGGTGGGGGGTGTATCCTTCTCCTCTCCCCTCCAATAAAAACGTAAACTGTCCCTATCGCTTTCTATAATGGCTATCTGTAAGAACATCTGAGATATGTCCGCGACTACTCCTATTTTTCCTTCGCGGAAACGTAGCAATACACCGAATAACGATTGCAGTAGGTCTGGCCCGGTTACCATCGCGTCATTAAGACTCTTATTATTTGTTTTAGCCGAGCCGTCAAACACTAAACGCATCTTGCCCTTTTGGGCGTGAAAAACCGGAAAATGCGGCAAAAACCATTTTCGCGGGTATTCGGGCGGTACCGGACTGCAAGCTTTTTCCGCGTATCCTTTTTCTAACAGCTCGTTTATCTGCTTAGTGTATTCTACTTTAAGTTTTTCGTCAGCATTTAACTTTCGTTCTAGACACGCTAATCGCTTTAATGCCTGACTTTCGTTGTTAGGTAACGTTTCGTCCTCGCTTCGCCATAACAATCCTGCCTGATACCTGTCCTCCGAATCGCATTTCCTACATGTAGCGTCTAACACGTCTAACGCTCGTTGATTTGGATCCGACTTAGGTACCCTACTTTCGATTCCTAGGCATTCTAGACTGAAATGTTCCTTCATAAGTTCGACAATCTCGCTTTCCGGCGTGACCGCTTTAACGTGATTAATAACGAAAGCTTTATTGCGTGGTATTTCGTGCTTGCCGTGTAAATACCATCCTAGCTTGCAATGTGAGCTAACTGGTAACCCTTCCGCGCCCTCGATGATCTGCTTTGATACTAATAAATTCCAATTATCTTGCCCAATTAATACGGTGGGGACTGCGTTCTCATAACAAAGCTGATCCTCGATGTCGCGTAAGTGTTCGCATTTCGATATTATATCGCGACTAACCGTTTGCGACGATAAGTTAAGCTTGTCGATCGTGTATGCCGTTAACTTTTCTATGTTACGACTACATGCACCGCGTATTGATATCGTGACTAGGTGCGAGTCCTCATAGAATACGGTATTACCGCCTATTCCTTCAATCGAAAGGGGCTCCGACGTACCGCGAGGAGCTATCTGATCGGAAATGTGCTTTTCTATCAATGATATTGAACTACCATCGTCCAGTAAGCAGTATGTGCTCACGGTGCCTAGCGGGCCCGTAAGCTCCACTGGAACGATCTTTAAGTAGGTATTCATTCGTCTCATATGATTGATAGAACTGACATGTCCTTTTTTAACATTTTTCGTCGCGCCTAATCCGTGCAATAGCTTGTGATGGCCGGCCTCACAGTCTTTCATACCACAGGGAATGTATCGACACCTATTTCCCTTTCGGTGGTTCGGACTTAGACATCGAAAGCATAATTTGCCGTTTTTCGCCACCTCCCATCTTTTTTCTACCGTTAAATTCTTAAAATCGGAGCATTTATCCACTTTGTGTTCTCCGCTACATACGAGACATTTATTGGTAGGGGGCGAAGTCGGCAACTTATTCTGCGAATATTGCGGGGATTTTTTATCAATTCGCGATTTATTGGCGAACGATTTACGTTTATTTATTTGCGCGACTATTATTTTATTGTCGTACGTATCATCGTCTGAATCTGATTGTTCGTATGATTGAGTGGAATCCCGGCTGCGAGAGCGCATGCGCGGGTCGCGGTGGGCGTGGTCTGCGCGTGCGTGATGCGCAGACGCGGTATTTCGCGATTTACTTTTGATGTGCGTTTTTCTAGTCGCACTGCTAACATCGTTCAAAAATTGTGACATCGCTACTAATCCCGGCACATCTTTATTCATAACACGATATTTATTCCACTCGTAGCGAACAAGCACATTCATTTTATCTACGATTTTGTTTACTAACTCCGGCGCGTATAAAAATTCGTTTTGACGTAACGATTTTATAGTCGATACTACGTTAGCTACCTGACCCGCGAAAGAAATAATATTGCTGTTATCCTCGGCAAGCCTGGGCATACGTTTCACGTTGTGGATCTCTGTTAATATTATTTCCTCCGGGTTGCCGTAATGACGTTCTAACGCTTCTATTATTTCGTACGGACTAGAAACCGTGTACATAATTGCCTTAACCGCAATTCTAGCCTCTCCGCGTAACGCGCGGCGTATACGACTTATATTGTTCACGTCCGAGAACATAGGAGCGCTATCCTCGAATTCGGCTTTAAAAGCTACCCATTGGTCTATTTCGCCACTAAAATTGGGTAACTCGGGCACGTGACGCGGGACTAAGGGAGTGTTCCTACTGCGGCCGACCGCTTCTACCACCCTATTCGATAGTAGTTCGAAGTCACGATTGACAAACGGTGACGGCGCTTCCCTAGCGTTATCCGCGATCGGTTGCCTAATTTGTTGTTCGACCCACCCTAGTACTCGAGCGTTCGGTGCGGGTGCACTCGATAGCTGCGAGGCCTCTATACGCGCGATCTCTAATCTACTTCGTGCTGCCGCCGACGCACGTTCCGCCTGCTCTAATTCCGCGTTCCGCACTTCTAATTCTGCCATTAGTACTGATAACTGACTATCCCTGCCCGAGGGTAAATTAACTACCGCACTATTATGCAAATTACGATCTTCCTCTACGGGACGCGGGGAACACGGCGCGGGGGGCGCTTCGACCGACGCGCTAGGGGGGTTCGCACTGTTTTCTCTTTGCACTACGTTTGTCTGCCGCGACGCGCCTAACTGATTCGAACCACTGCTACCGGGAGACTCGTCACTGATTCCATGGCTCCACGTATTACTTGGAGTTGACGACGTTTGACCGGTCGACGGGGTATCGTCGGCGGATGCGTTTTTCCTAGACCGTAGCACACGGGGTTCGTCCGGAAGGGACATGGTGAAGGTTCACACGTGGGGGGGTGATATTAATCCTAATCAACTTAACACCCTACGCGAGCGTTGCTGGAGATTCACGCCCTAAACAACGCTCGGGTACCTAATACCCTACGGTTCTCTTCTTTCTTCTTGCTTCTTTCTTAGCTTAAACGCTTGCCTTTGTCACCGTTAGGTGCAAGCGTAAGCCCTCAGCTAAAGCTGGCGGTACTGGACCCTGCCAGACCATGTGACTAAAGTCACCAAAGTTGAGGAATCGAGACCGAGATCTCAAGATTCCCGGAACGCCACAGGTTTCCCCGCTTTGTTCCTTCAAGAGACACAAGAGACACACGGAGACACGCAGGCGCGGAGACACGTTGGCTCGGAGACACGCTGGCGCGACGACACGCAGCCCAGGACGTTGCGATGTTCCGGAACCCCGACGTGACGCTCTTGAGCCCGCTGATCTTCCCCGATGCCGCCGATGAAGCACGCTGATTTTTCTTCTTTATTTTCGACGACCGCTTAAAGACACGACGATCTTCCTCGCTGGCCCGTCGTTGAAAAATCTTCTTGCTTGCGACGGACGTGACGCTCGAACAGATAATTTTCTTTCTTCTATACTTTCCGCCGACCGATGCTTAAAGACGCGACGATCTTCCTCGCTGGCCCGACGATAAAGAGAATTACTGCTTTTTGACGCGACACGACGACACGTAGATGCTTCCCAATTATTCGACGACACGGTGTTGATCTTCCTAATTATGATGATCCGGTGCTCGAAGGTCCATTGTTGAATTCGGTGAGTGGACTGTAGTTGGTTTCTTGCAGGAATAAAACACCCATTTCAGTGTTAAATGCAGCCAATAAGCCAACTCCGCTGGAGAGTTCTGGAGTATATGCTGCCTGCTTCGATAGTAGAGCCGAATTGAGCCATACATAAAAAATGGCTCCTTATATACACTCGAGTGGGGTGTACAACTAGCGGGTAGCGAGCTGAGTTGGCATAGTGGTGCTGAAGATATCTTTATTTCTTTCTAACATACAGCTCTCTCGCTCTTACATTGTGGGAGCGAGAGGGCAATCACAGTAGGTAAACTTTATAACACGTACAACAATTATTAACAAAATCTTATCCTACTTACAATTAATACAATAAACAAAAGAAACAATAAACAATAATAAACAGTAAACGTAAAAATTGGCTTTCGTATATAATATTAAAGGGAAACAAATAAAAGATATACGAGAAAGATAAATGAGATTT
>OX596209.1:659622-695724 GCA_951394215.1 Glyphodes perspectalis | reverse complement strand
TTTAATATTTACGTGGTTAGTAGGATCCCTTACTAAGCCTATGCTATCCACCCGTCCCTTTAGACAGAATATTAAAAATCCTCGATAGCATTAAACCAATTATTGTATTTAAAATAATTATTCAAAAGTCAAGGCTTCAAACAATAATTTAGCCTCCTTAACAACCAACGTTAATTTAAATTCATTCAAACAATGAAACAAAAGACTAATCGTCCTTACACTGACAGCGGCAATCGTTCGCACAGCAATAACTCGTCAAGGGCTAGAAAAGCAATTAAAAAAGGTCTCTGAAGCCCTGCAGTGTAATAATCCGAGGGAGGTCACCGCAGCTGATTGCGCGACCCGATAATCACATCCCCCCCTTCACCAGGGAGGCGGGAGGGATCGCGTACGCATCCCACGTGACGTGACCGCTCTTTGTCGCACGGAATGAATGAGAAAGATCTGTGACGGACGTACGTCGACTTTGTACAACGTTTTTTAAAGACTAAAGGTCATATGAACCTATTTGAATAACGTAGAAATAGTAGTTTATTTTTAACCGACTTCAAAAAAAAGGAGGAGGTTCTCAATTCGACTGAATTTTTATTTCCGCAAGTCCGGAAATCCAGTCTGTTACAAACCACATCAATTTGCCCGTAAGATCTCAACATTTTATTATGATAAAAATAGTCTGTATCTAACGTATAAACAAATAGACAGACAGTTATTTTCGCATTAATAATATTAGAAAGATTCAAACGCGTTTATTTGAAGAGCCTTAGAATGCGACTCGTAGAGTCACGGCATGTTTTCAACTGATCCACCCATCAAAACTTGTCATTCTTCACGACAGTAGAACATTTGTAAAAATAATTACTAAAACGAATTATTTCAGTTCACTCTGCCTACCCCGCTAGAGAAGTGGCGTGAAGTTTAGTTAGTTATTACTAAAAAGTAATACAGGTATTTAGGATTATAGACTAAATTTCACATGAGGAAAGCCGCGATCGGAAGCGAGTATAACAACTACTCGGCCGCGAATCCTATGATGAAACCAATATACGGTTCCGGCAATTCATTTTGCAATCGGGTCGGTTTCCTCGCAGAAGCTATAAAACAATTGTGACTTCTCTTTCTGATCCCACTTTCCTGAGCGCTGAGTACAGGCAAATTCGTTTTCGCACAGAAATCAAATATGAACACGACAGAAGCTTTGTTCGTGAATATGATTACGTAACAGTCTACGCTCGAATGATACGCACATGTGTACCAAGGTATGTAATACGTTTGTGAGCGAAATTGTCTACGTGCTCCAGAACTCAGGGTGAGCTGTTACCGATCTCAGTTACTTCAACAAAATTTTAGACGTAATATTAAACTTACATTTGGTGGCTTTAATAGTGCTTAGGTATCTGACATCGAATTCGATGGAACCCGATACATCATAATTATTATTTAGAATAAATTATTACTTCTGAAACAGGAAAATTTTGACGATATTTAAACGAGGCTTTTTTGTAACTTCGATTCCTATCAAAATATATTTTAAAACATATAAAGAACATATACTTAAGTATTTAATGTTAAAAAAATAAAAAAGTATTTGCTACCAACATGCTAAAAAAAAGATAAACCAGTACGTTATGTAACAACTATTCCGAATATCAGGACATCTACAATGCTTATGTTATGTGACACTAGAGTAGAGTACATCCTAAGATGAATAACAAAATAATTACATAACAAGATCAACCACCCAAGACACCACGGAGCTTTTAAACTAATAAAGCTATAATAATCCACAACAAATTGTGTTAAAACTCTGAACTGTCGCCCGCCAGTCCAGCGGCTAATTACACACTTCCCCCCGACCCACTTTAGCCAATTAGACTCAGTTTTACCGAGAAGGCGATGGCTGAGATAGCAAAACAGGTTCTTATCCAGCAACGACTTGAAATGCTGAGGAAATGTCGATAAGATTGTCTATTGCTCGTCAAATAAGGCATTCACCGAGTGCCGCGAATGTAAATAGCAGATAATGCGACCTCCCAATCCGAGGTGGTTTGTAGTCCTGTCAGCTTTAACATTACTGGGGCTAATTACTATTTGCCTTCATTTAAACGGCGAAATGAGGTTGGGTACTTGAGGGTTTTGACCTTTTAACTGGACGTGATGTCTGTCCAAGGATTTCTACAATAGTTACAACTTCGTCAAGAAGCATATAATATCAAGATTTTGAAACGTCTGTCAGTTGTTAGTAGCTATAGCTAGGATTATATTATTAGCTGCAATCTTACAAATATGCCTCAAAATCAGGGTGCTTGCCAAATGCGCGCCAGCGATTCCATAAAGAACTTCGCAAACGCTTGTATCGCGCAACAGACTTATTCGGGTATGGAATCGCTAGCGCGCATTTGGCTAAGCACCCTGGACAGCTTAAGATATTTTAACATCATTGCATTTGGTTAAGTGTAATGTTTTAATTTTGGTAATGATGCAAGACAAAACCGCAACGAAAGTAGCTTAACTTAAGCAATCCTATGAGCCATACGCTAAACATTGTCACGCTAACTTGGTAGAATTCCATGACAGTACGTCATATTATGTGTACAATATCGTCGTAAGCAACAATGTGCTTGACAATGATATTGTTTCAAGTCCGTGCAACATGCAAGCTACCTTCGTTACAGAATACGTCAGACTGAATGCTGAATAGCTATGCAACAGTAGAATAAGTCAATACACACACACATAACATCACGCCCACAATCCCCGAAGGGGTGGGCAGAGTCAAAGGCACAGCAGCCCCCTTTAACCACATTCAGCCAAAAATAAAACTGGGTTAGGTTAGATGGAAAATTGTGAAAAAGTAGTGACAAGTTGCTAGCTCGTCGCCTACACAATCACATACCCAAAACCCCATATACCATTAGTCGCCTTTTACGACATGCTAGTCAAGAAACACAGTTGGCAACTTCTTTTTAAGTCCCAGACCAACACGGGACAAAATAATTAAATAAATAAATAAATATCCCACAACATCACATTCATTGATCTGACTCCGAAGTAAGTAGCTTAAGCACTTGTGTTACGGATATCAGAAACAACAGTGGTATTACAAATATATACTTAAATATCAGATATTAACACCCAGACAAAGAAAAAACACAAGTATTCATCACACGATTTTTTGTCCTGGGTGGGGATCGAACCCACAACACAACTCTTCGTGCATAGTTCAAATTCAGTCATAGACTGTATTAGTCTATGGTCTATGTTACAGACCAAATTTTATGCAAATCCTGTGGGATTTATCAATTTATTCCTATCCATTCTCAGAGTAAAAACTTTAGTCGTTTAAATTATTTTTCGCAATCGTTTAAGTAGGTGTGTAGATGTAACAGTATAACAATAGAAGATATTCATCTTATTCTGACGATTTATAAGTGCTTTTTTTAAGCCTACGTAAATAAAGACAATTTCATTTCATTTCATTAACAGGCAACATTGTTATTTTCGCATTTATAGTAAGGATTACATTACGCATCGTCAAAAGCAAAAACATATGACCGCAAATGTCATCTGCAAGTGTCTGCAACACCAAACAATAGTAAGTCAAAAGGTTAACACGTGCAACAGTGTCTATCAACAAGCTTCGCAAAACATTCCTCTATTCGGAATGTCTAAAATAATCCCGCGTTTTTACCCTTGAGAAGCGAAGAGCTATATTTAGGAGATTCCTCGAATGAGCCGGTCTGCTTACATAGAGAACTTCACCGGTATTTACCCCGGTTACATTGGCATGTATTGACTTAATAAAATTCAAATATAATTGTGTTAATTTTGCATTTGCTCAACATACATTAACGGTTTATTCAAAGGATAGAAACACATTTCTTATTTCACCTAAAAAAAAAATTCCCCTGACCGTTTCATTAATTACAAATCCGATTATTATCTGTTATTGATGGAACTGATCTTAATTGTTAAGTCTACTCGAAGTTTTCAATATTTTTGCACTATTTGTAGTGATAAATTGCAAGCGCTATGCCGGAAAATAAAATCGACCAAAAAAAGAAGAAATGAAGTGTTATTGTTTCCAAAATGTATTCCGCTCCGTGTCGCGCAAATACAATTGACAGTACCGGCGCACGCTAAACCGAGTTCGAAGGTAGAGTATAACAGACTGCTTGTTTACTGCTCACATAAAACATTCGAGGGACTTTGTACCGCACACACGTAGCCGCACAATATGGGGCACGTTGAGCAAATTCTTCGCCGATTCAGAGCTTTCAGGAGCTACATACTCATAGGGTTCCCCAATTTTTGTACGAGAAAATAAGTATATTTAGATCGGCTAAATAAAATGAACAGTATTTTTGTACCGTGTTGGTCTGGGACTATAAAAGAATTTGTTAACTGTGTTTCTTGCCCAGCATGTCGTAAAAGGCGACTAATGGTATATCGGGTTTTGGGTATGTGTGTATTTTTAACGATTTTCCATCTAACCCAGCCCAGTTTTGTTTTTGGCTGAATGTGGTTAAAGGGGACTACTGTTCCTTTGACTCTGCCTACCTCTTCGGGGATTACGGGCGTGATGTTATGTTTAATATTTTTATAAGTTTTTTTATTTTTATTGACGTTTTCAAAACATATTTTTTGGAGTTACCTGCACGTTTTAACAATTTATTGTCATTTATAAAAGATTCATATGGAACTGCAATTAAGTTTATGCTGTTACTTTTTTTTTTTACAGACTTTACGGTTGCGGGATACCAGCGGACATAAAACCAGTATTTAGTATACTTTTTTTTATAGAACAGAAAGAGTATTAACAAAGGAAAAAAAGTATGATACTATTTTTAACCAAATGGTTGGCAGCCCTACATACTCCACATATCATTTGTCACTGAGACAGACATGTTTGCATGCGTGAAAATTGTTATCTTAAGATATTTTCAGGCAGTTGGTTCAGGAAGAAATGTTGGCTTTTACAGAACTGGCTTGATACTAATAAATCAAATAGGAGTAAATTCATCCTGGAATCACTCGCGACAAACGAGGAGCACTGGTGCAGTGCCTGTCAACCTATATTTACTCGTAATAGTTAAACCAAGCGTTCATTGACTAACTTTTCTTCTACTAGGATACCGATCAGATATTAAATGGAGACCAGCGAGATACCTACTATTGTTCATAATTGCTTTAATAAGTACAGATAGCGCGAGAGTTGAATGCAGAGCTCAGGTATATCTCGTCTCAGGCCCCGACTGCATTCAACTCGCGCGCTATCTGTAAGTATATTATTTTGACATGCTCGATGGCGCATTCGGTAGTGACCCTGCCCCATGCGCCAAAAGTTGTGAGTTCGATACTGGACCAGGACAAACATTCGTGTGATGAATACTTGTGTTTGTTCTGTGTCTGGGTGTTAATATCGAATATTTATTTAAGTATATATTTGTAATACCACTGTTGATTCTGATTTCCGTAACAAAAGTGCTTAAGCTACTTACCTCGGTGTCGGATCAATGTATGTGATGTAGTCAAACATTATATTATATTTTATTTATTGTACATATAACCATTTTAGATGCCAACTCCCAGCAACAGACCCTTACTGTTACGATCAAATCAACTGTTAGCAGTTGGTTAACTGCCAACAGTTAATTTGATCGTGTGGTCACACGATAAGAAAGATCAAATTGAAGCAACGACCAATCTCCGCTGGATACCGTATCAATATACTCACAATGTCACCTCAAGGCGGACGCGGCTCATCACATAAGCCGACGGAACAGCTCATTGAGCCGGAGACCACATCGAGCTTCAATAATACCCAACGATCACATATACGACTAATAAATAATATCCTCCGAACTGACGTCACAGCGGCCAATCTGAGCGAAGATTAACCAACTACGCAGGAGATATTATAGTGCACAGATGTCTGCGCAAACATAGATGCACACTCAGTTCCTTCACTCTCATAGTCCGGTGAATCGACAAAACCAATATGACCTGATAGACCGATCTCTATCAGGTCACCACGCAGTACCAACTGCTTCACGTGCGTTCAAAGGCACGAACTAAAAAGTTCCTAACCTGCGTAATTTCAATATAAACATCTAGCCATACATTTTGGCCCGATCTGGGCTTTGAACTAAGGATCTCGTGGTATTTCGGCAGCGCTGGCTACCGACAGGCCGTTCCCAGGCGGGGTCTGCTTGGACCACGGTTGCAATCTGTCTGGCGTAATCTTTACACCGGGAACCCAGATACTGGATCATTGTTACATATTCAAGATTATTTCAATGTACAGTTTTTCTTACGATGTTTTGCCTCACTGCTGAGCTGTAAATAAAAAAATTGTACCACAAGTGTTGGATTACAAAAAATTTCAATGTCTGCTATAAGTATTATCGGATCTCACTTCAATCCTCGCATTAGATTACAGGAGATTATAGTCCGAATAAGGAAAACCTGAAACGATTCTATTGTTGGCGATTTTTGGATTTGGCTTGACAAAGGTTCATTGTTCGAATAATCGAACGCAAATCGTAGCACCTGCTAATCTTTTGAGGTTTTGTTAATTCGACAACTATTTCTAGTACTTGAAACAATTTACATGGCATTCGACAAGCTCGATGGCGCATGCGGTAGTGACCCTGCCCCATGCGCCAAGAGTTGTGGGTTCGATCCCCACTCAGAAAAAACATTCTTGTGATGAATACTTGTGTTTGTTCTGTGTCTGGGTGTTAATATCCAATATTTAAGTATATATTTGTAATACCACTGTTGATTCTGATATCCGTAACACAAGTGCTCAAGCTACTTACCTCGGAGTCAGATCAATGTTTGTGATGTCGTCGGATATTTATTTATTTATTTATTTATAATCTTTCCTCTTTATAATAATATTGTAGACTAAACACATTCCTACAACGACCAAAATCAGAACATTGACCTGACGCTCAAACTGCAAGATTTCGCAAAAACAACACGAAAACAATTTAGGTACCTACCTACCTACCTACCATTAAGCCAACGCTGCACATGACACGTCCAAAATTAACGATTACAAAAAGACGATAGAATTCTATTTTTAAAGTGGGCCTTAACAAGGCATTTCCAATTTGGTGGGAGTGTTAGAACAATCGTTATGTCTTGAAATAAAAGTGAATCAATCATGGAGGGAAAACTACTGTCTATTATCTCTCTACAAATACACGTTATAATGGTACTAGAATACAAGACACTAAGGTCGAAAACGCTTTGCAATGCTAGCGATATTTCAGACGAGGGGATCGTACACCGCGAATGACGATGACAGCTGACAAGTTTCCGCCATTTGTACCCGTGAATCTTTTCGGGGATCGTTATTGGGTGTCAGTTACTGTGACGTCACCGGCTCGGGGACACGCTGATGCGAACAAAATGAGTATAGATCGGAAATAAAATGAGTTTTTTGACATTTCATTTTAATTTGTCCGTTTCGCTCTGTCGTTAAATTGGATTTGAGTCGACAAATACCATTTTCCGAATGACTATTGCAAGAAACCGAAATTTTCGGAGCGGAAAGACCGCGGTACAGCTACCGATTAATTACATTTATCGCCGTTCGATAATTTCGACTTGAAATAATGCAAGGGGCTTTCATAAGCCGAGTTCCTCTTTTAAATTAGTTCAGAGTTGGGAAACATTTCGGCAATAAAACTAAAATTGCCAATTACAATTATTGTAATTAATTAAGTACAGATCTGGCATTTGCTGTCATTTGATTTTAATCATCTTTGACAGCCTGGCCAGTAAAAAAGTCATGATTAAACATACAAGAAGAAGAAGAAGATACAAGTAATGTAAAAATCTCTAATGAGATTCTAAAATTATTGGAATTACGCAAAAAAGCATTTATAAACCATTTACATTTTGCTTCACGATCCACGTTTTGATCATACGAAATCGACCTACGTTGTTTAAAAGAAGGACGTTACTAACTAGACATTGAAGCTCCTCAGGTGCTCCAACTTGACACGCAACTTACGTCGCACATTGACATAATAAGCGCTTCAAATGACAAATATCCAATATATAGTATCCAAAAGTATCTCACACGTGCGTAAACATGGCTTTATCACACAGTGTGATAGCGTGGAGTCCTTTTTTTACTAGTCCGTGATTAACACGTACAATTATCCCAAAAACAACTGTTTGCTGTGAGATGAGGAAAATTACAGACCATGCGGGCGACAAACGGCTTGTGCTGCCTCTGGTGTTGAAAATTACCATAGACCACAATAATTTATCTACTACATACTAGCTGTTTCCCGCGACTACGCTCGCGTAGACTAATATTTCTGTATCCTACAGAAACTGTGCATTTTTCCAGGATAAAAAGTAGCCTATATGTTATTCTAGACTATAATCTATCTCTGTGTCAAATTTCATCCATACCCGTTCAGCAGTTTTTGCGTGAAGAAGTAGCTAACATACACACACACAAACTTGCGCCTTTATAATATTAGTGTGATGGTTGCCGCCATTAGACTTACAAAAAAACCAAATGCCTAACAGTCCGACGAGTAAGGGAGCTCAGACGGCGGGCCCCAAGCCCCCCCAAAGCGTCCCACATCCGTCCCATTGAGGCCCGGGCGTCTCGCCGACACCCATTCACAACAGATCACGAGCGGTGTCGTCACGTTCCTATTCACGCACCCGCTCGGACGGGCGATAAACGACGCAACCTCTTGTAAACACGCTTCGCCTATTTAATGGGACACGCGCGGACTGTTTACTAATAATAAATCTGCTTTTTTCCCGGAACGTATTAAGGAGTCCGTAATAATATTATTAATGTGAAAACACGGACTAGTAAAAAAAGAAGGACTCCACGCTATCATACTTTAGCGTGAAGCCACGTTTATGCATGTGTGAGTGAGATACATATGGATACCAGATATCGGATATCTGTCATTTGGAGCACTTACGTACGTAAGTTGCGTGTCAAGGTGGAGCACCTGAGCTTCAATGTCTAGTTAGTGACGCGGAGTCCTTCTTCTTACTAGTCCGTGTGTGAAAATAACAGTCTATCGTCTCTTTATAACAGATGCCGCAGCGGGTAGGCCAGCGGTAAATACTACTTAGGCGTAAGCTTTTGGTCTCTGCCTAGCCATTCGGGGATTGGAAAGATGAGACACAAATCTGTTTCGAACTTCTTCATACGATTTAAACAACATCGACAAGTATTTACATATACTACCTAAGTCATTTAGGTTATAGAGTTCCTAGGTAACCTCGGACACGTTTTTTTTTTTCTTTACATTTTATAGACAGCTAAAATATTTAGTTGGAATATGTGTGTAAAAAGTAATTTGCCCCAAAACAATTATTGTCGAATTACGGTGGCCAATATTTAGATCAGAAGTTGATTATTTTGTGAATAATAAGCAACAGTAAATTAATTATACATTGGCTATTGTTCTTGCTTAAAAAAATGTCTTAAATAACGGTAATAAAAATTAGCCACCACAATTTAGAAGAATCGATTTTGTAATAATAAAAAACCTGTTAAATTTGCCGAACTCGATCTACAAGAAGCGATGTCGCCTATTTCGTTTTGACATTAGGATTCACCGTCACCAAGATGCACAAGCGCAGCCGCTACAGCGATGGCGCTCACGTTGTCAAAAACGTTTTACACCACAGCTGGACGTTTGAATGTCATTTTATTATATATTTCAATTTGGGTTTTTTAAAACAAGAATAGATTTATGCATACTGGTGCGCAAAGTGGGGAAAATATAAATAGCAGCTCTTTTTATTTAAGTAACAGACGATTCAGATTCTCCCACGCGAACTGATTTCAACGATCATTAATCCATACTAATATTATAAGGCTAAAGAGTTTATTTGTTTGCTTGAACGCGCTAATCTCAGGAACTACTGGTCCGATTTGAAAAAAATATTTCTGTGTTAGATAGCCCATTTATCGAGGAAGGCTATAGGCCAGGTATGGCGAACCATTGGCACGCATGCCATAAGAGGCACGATATACAAAATGATGGGCACACATTTTCTTTGAGATCAATACAATAACATCTACATCAGCCGCTACCCGGGCACTTAACGAACCATTTATAATAAATTTTTGGCACGTTTGCTCAATAAGGTATATGGTATACCTACCCTGCTTTAAGTTAAATAACATTGACCATAAACGCGAGTAAAACCGCGGGCACAGCTAGTGAGATAATAAGATTTATCATACATTGTGCCCAATAAACGAAACAAAGTGTACACTTGATTTCTTGAAACAGATAAATAATAAAATAATAAATAATAAATAAATCTTTCAGACTGACACACCAATTCCGTAGTTCCAAACTAAGCTGATGCTTGTACTATGGATACTAGGTGAACGGATAGACATACTTAAATACGTTTATAAACATCCATGACTCGAGTACAAATGTCCATGTTCATCACACGAAACATTTGCCCCTAGCGGGATTCGAACCCGCGACCCTTGGTTTCGTGGCCAGGGTCTCTGACCACTCGACCAAAGGGCCAATCAATAAATAGCAGAACATTGTATAGGTCCTTAGCTACTACATCTACATCATTTAGGAATCCTCTCATCTTATCATTAGGCTGCCACCAGACGGATTGCATCGCAGCAACCGCGCGCAGTTGATATATTCAACTACTGCAGATAACTGCATGCAGTTGAATGCAGTTGACTGCGCGGGGGCTGCGATGCAGTCCGTCTAATGACAGCCTTAGATATACACAAGGGTTAAGACTTATCGATCATAATGTACTTGTAAATACTTAAATGTTTATCAAATTTTGATGCTGCGCTAATTCTTCAAATCAATTTGGCAGCTCTGTTGGTATAATGGTTTAGATTTCGCGTCAAACGTAAGATGTGCAGGCGCAGGTGCGATTCCCACACCGGAACCAACAGTTGTAGATGAAACAGGTATTTTCTCGAGTCTACGAGGTACTTACATTAATTCTCATTTCCCTAACACAAGTGCATAAGTTACATAGTTTAGAAACCAGAGCAATGTATGGGATAGTGTCAGACATGTATTAATTGTATTATATATTTGACAAGCTCGATGGCACATTCGGTAGTGACCCTACTCAATGCGCCAAGAGTTGTGGGTTCGATCCCCACCCAGGACAAATATTCGTATGATGAATACTTGTGTTTGTTCTGTGTCTGGGTGTTAATATCCAATATTTAAGTATATATTTGTAATAACAGTGTTGTTTCTGATATCCGTAACACAAGTGCTTAAGCTACTTACCTCTATGTATGTGATGTCGTCGGATATTTATTTATTATTATATATTTATTTATTATAAATGGAATGCTGATATCGCAGAGGATCCTCGCCTACACTTTACTGAGGGTCACCCTGCGCCTGATGCGCGATAGGTCACGCACGGCGCTCACGTGCGGCGCAAACGTTTCAGACATCGACGGGACTTTTGCAATACCCAGCTGCGTAGCGGAATATTCTGTAAGCAATCTGGGGGAGAGAAATTAGAAAGGGCGCTTTCCTAAACGATTTTAAACAAAATCAACTGTATGTTAGTACTACTCAACGTGTGACGTCACTAGTTTGTATAGTCAACTGACTTAATATTAAGCAGTTTTTGTAAAATTAAAAATCTTAGATTCACTATGATACAAATTCAATAAGGCTTAACAGCATACTACGATACTTTCTTTTTCAGAACTGATATTTCAAAATTAAATATAAATGGTGTCAACATCCCAATTTGTAATGTATGGTGGTATGGTCACCTTTGTTTTTGGCTGATTGTGGTTAAAGGGGCCTGCTGCCTCTTTGACTCTGCCTACCGCTTCGGGGAATATGGGCGTGATATTATGTATGTATGGCCACCTGATGGGCGCCTTTGAGATATGAATCCAAAGCGTTGTCAACACTACTTGTTACGTACCTACGGTGTGTTCACTATAACACGCACAAAGGAACGGTGGCACATCTGTGTAGGTCAGATGTTCAAGCAAGTGCGCTTCGCTGATTCACACTAATTCACTAAGCTGTTACGTACATATTTGCGATAGTTACCTTGCGTATCTTGGAAAATACACGGCTAGAATATTTAACATATCCATGGTGAGAAAAGCTAATTTGGCTAGCAATTTGCGGTAGGAAATGATTACCACGACAACTCCAATAGGCTACAGGCTAGTTTAGTACAATTAATGACTCGTTAACTAACTAACCACGCGTTACAAACGCGCCTAAGATATCGCGAGAGATATTCATATTTCAGCAAATAGCCTACTAACAAACAAATACTTTGAAGAAAACTGTTTACATAACAAACACGTATAATGACCGGCATTCGTGCACCCGCCTCCGTTCGCGTTCGGTACGCGCCAGCGATAATTGTACTAACAATAGATACAACAACGAGTTAACACTAACTAGGCACACGGTATCACGCTTCGAGGAGGGTTAATGCTTGTACTTATTCAAAGTCAAAATATTCTTTATTTACTTATATAGGTTTCAATACACTTATAAATCGTCAAAAACAGTTAAAAAGATATGATTCTACTAATGATTCGGAATGTTATGTATATACTATGTACTTAGATGTGAGAACATGCTAAGTTAGGAATAGGTTTGTTTTTATTCGTCATTTATTAGAATTAACAAGGGGCTTTCGCTTAACGAACATATGTGCCATTGTCTAACTGGTTAAGGTTCAATAACACATCCCTATGTTTTGTATGTTTGTAAATGTATATTTTACTATTATAAAGCCTTGAAATCGAACCACACATATTTTTATAAAATTCTTATCTATAATAATAAGGTCTAAAAAACTTTACTATTTATCATACTAAGTATCTTTAATACACTTAATAATAACCTACTACACTTTAAATAATCAAACATTCATTACCATTCTCAAAACCTTAGCAGTAATTACTTCTACTTCCTGTTTGAACAAGTGATATTTCACAAACTTAATTTGTGTATGTGCCTACCTACATTCACAATTAAAATTTAAAGAGTTCTGTTTCATAAACAACATTAAATGATAAATACCTTCCTTATAAAAATGGTACTAGTTTTACTTTTTTTTACCTTTGGTGCATTAGCAATAAAAATACTGGTTGATTTTGAGGAATATCAAAAAGACTAATTTAGTTTTACTTACTACCTACATATGCAAAATTATAATTTATTTTTAGCCGTTAAACTTATAAAATCACCCAGTATTATTGAGCAATTTAAATATCAAAAAGCCAACTAACTAAAACAAGTTTTAGTAAAAACCATCGACTGAAACTTGTAGCATTGTAAATAATAGTAAAAGTATGTTTTAATCTGGTAACCCAAAAGGCCATAATATTGAAACTATTTTGCAAGCAAGCTGAGGCAACAGACCACTCAAGGTTAAGCGGTCTGCTCTCAAACTTCACAACATGCCCACAAGTCTTGTTCGGCATATGGCGACTCTTTGTTGTTATTTTGACGACAATATATATTAAATTGTTAATGAAAATTTCTATGGTAATTAAATTGTGTTAAAAGTAATAAAGTTTAATGCCTAGTGTAATTTAGGTAGGTGTGTATAGTACACAAATTTAAAAGTTCTAAGGACAATTTGAAGAGTCTTGAATTGTAAAAGTCTTAGGTACTTTATTAAATTACAATGCACTAGTATTAAAATACAATTGTCATGGTCAGTTTGCAATCTTATAACCTACATATTAATATTTTACCACATTACATACCACACAAAATAACATCACATAATTTATATTTTTTTCATAATCCTTCTAATTAATATTTATTTAGATATTTAAATGCCTGAATAGAGGATGGAATATAATTATTATCATCTTTCACACTATATGTAATATTTAATTATCATAAAATACTTAAATGAATAAATTTAAAAATATTTTAATTTAGTCTACATTGCATCATAACAATCAGCAAAATAACAGCTGCTCACTACACATGTGTGATTTATATTAAACAGATTTAACACTCATCAAATGACGAGTTTTAAAATGAAATTGGACCCATTTCCTTAGCCTGCTATCTGTCAGCTCGGCCCTCACAGAATCTCTGAATGTCGTGTTTATTACCGAACTTCCTCATTCCATACGGATAAAATAAACAAACAAAAGTATTAAACACAGTTAAAATTAGACTCAATGAAAACGAAGATGACCCTGCAAATAACCGCACGGTAAATTCCAATTTCTTTTCACATTAATTAGTTATTTGTTAATCGAAGACTCATTCTAATTAGATTACTTTCAAATAGTTTCTGACCTTGTCACTATGCAATCCGCGATTGCATGTGGAATTGGAAAGGAATGTCAACAAATGTTGCAACTATTTATAAACAATAATATTACGGTACTTACGGCCATCACCATTTCGAAGGGGTACTTGTGGACCCTCACCGGAGACACGTATTCTTGAACCATTTTCACGAATTCACTCGAATCAAGAAGGTAATCAACAAAAAGGATTCAACAATCCCTCACAATAACCGTATCACACAATAGTCATACTGTTCGAGCGCCTTTCACTCCCGATAACGTGCAACCAACAAAAATAATCGAAGTCAATTTATGTACACGACAGCGACGTCGTGAACTTGAAACGAGATTGAAAATTGAAAAATCCACTCAGAGGAAACAAAATGGATTGTTTGGTGTGAAGTTAGCTACGTACGCGTGGTAGGTACATGAAATGTCAGTCAGTCAAAAACAAAAGTGACAGCCGGGCTAAGGATGTTGCCATGACTTAAAATTATTTTAGATAATTCGGATACATACGAATGTTAGAGCATAGATAAAATAGCTTGTTTAGTTTGTAATTTGATCTCTTTATTTTACGTCACATCGTGTAACAACAATTCCCTAGCGGTATAGGCATTTAGTTCGTGTTCTACTTTACCTCAGACAACGTTGTGAGAACATAACCGTTAGCTTTGTTCTAAAAGTGGATGTTATCTATATCGCGTCCGCTTAATACGCCACAATGCAAATGTAATCTAAACTATTGTCACGCCAATTTCCCAGATATATTTCTAATAATCTTTACAACTTTCCTTAAACCAAAAATATCTTACTAAGTTACTATTGAAAATGCTGTAAAATATTAAAACCATGTTTAAAAGGTAAAGAACTAAAAAAAATGTATTCAAATTCAAATGTTTTATTGCCTAAGTGTATACAAGGTTGTTTATAATTGTATTGCACTTTATTACTTAGTCACTCTTTTCGAGCATTGCAATGCATAGAGGGCACTCTACTCTTAAGTCTACATAAAGTTAATGACAAACTTAATTTTTCATCTAACTCAGCCCAGTTTTATTTTTGACTGAATGTTGTTAAAGGGGCCTACTCTGCTGTCCCTTTGACTCCGTCTCCCTTCAGGATTATGGGCGTGATGTTATGTATGTATTATGTATTATTTATCGTAAATACGAAACGAAACGAAACTTTTAGACCTTTTTAATATTGTGATCTAATAACTATTAGCTTTTTTAGCTTTTACTTTACAAGTCCTGGTATAAGAATGGAAGAACATACATTCACGTATGTTATATTGTGTGTATGTTCTTTTAAAAATCATTGATTTACAATGCATATAATCTTTAAATAAATAAATGCAAAGATTTTAACTAGCGCATTTAGTGTAAAAACCATGAAACTATCAAAGAACTACACTTAGAAAAAAAAAGTCGAGTTGGATTACATAGAAAATTGAGAGAAAGTAGTGTCAATCGGCTAACTCGTTGCCTAATTATCAATCCTAAGACACCATTAGCCGTTTTTTATGACATGCTAGGCAAGGAGATCTCGATCCATCATCAGGAAATGTAATTCATACCTATATATCAGGTTTATTTGTTTTCTTGCTAAACGTGATAAATTATGTCGTCAAAAGTCGATGTGTGTCGCTTAACTTCAAACTTGGATAATTCCACTCTACTCTTTTATTTTGAAAAAAAAATGGTAACAATTATAATTCCGTGATTCATAAGGTAGTTTTTATTTTATACATACATACATAACATCACGCCCATAATCCCCAAAGGGGTAGGCAGTGTCGAAAGGGCAGCAAGCCCCTTCAACCACATTCAGCCAAAGATAAAGCCGGGCTGGGTTAGATGGAAAATTGTGAAAAAGCAGTGACAAGTGGCTAACCTGTCGCCTACACAATCACACACCCAAGACCCGATATACCATTAGTCGCCTTTTACGACGTGCTAGGCAAGAACCACATTTGGCATATTCTTTTTAAGTCCCAGACCAACACGGGACAGTGGGCTGGGTTAGATGGAAAGCTGTGAAAAAGGAGTGAAAAGTGGCTAGCTCGTCGCCTAATCAGTCACATACCCAAAAGCCCGTAAACCATTAGTCGCCTTTTACGACATGCTAGGCAAGTACCACAGTTGGCACATTCTTTTTTTTTTGTCCCAGATCAACATGGTCCAAGTCCTAGACCAACATGGGACGTTTTTATTTTATCATGGCAACAATATTGGAAAAACGACCTTATTCAGGAAATTTAGTAATAAAATTGCATTATTTTAATACTAAATTGGTCTTTCAAAAAATTTATAAGATTTACCTTCGTTCGATATAATTGCTTGCTTAAAGCTGATCCTAACTGACTTTTTTAAAACATAGATAATGGAATGTATCAATTTTGATTTAATAGATCTATATTTATTTACAGCCATGTTGAATAAATGCTGTGCGCTGATTGGCGCTCATGGACTTATTTACATTTGAAAACTGTAAGAAATGCGACAGTTTGCTCCATGGATCTATTAGACTTTTATAAAATATCATAATCTCAACGGTTTATTTCCTAAGAACCATGCGGATTTATACATATCCGAAAAAAAAAATCAAACCTTTTTTTGTTTTCTTTTTGATACCAAAATTTAAAAAAATACCAGAATTGGATTTATCCGCGTTTGAAAATAAGCGATTTATGTAAAGAAATTAAGTCTTAAACACAAAACAGAAAAAACTAGTAGAAATTATTATGAGAACCGGTGAAGCCAATCTCACACATACGCCACTATTCACATACTGCACTACAGATAAGCAATGAGATGAATTGGCCGATCTTACTTGTCCTACAACAAACATACTTTCATCCTTATAAAAATCGGTTTAATTTATAAGACCTTCAAACAATCAGTTATTACCTTTCTTAGCCCAAGTTCAAACCGAACGCTAATGTTGGGATAATTTTCCTTCTCGATCATAGATGGCGTTGTTTGTATTATAGAGCAATTATAGTTCTTAATAGAAGGAATAAAGTATACATTTATCTGACACTACTGACAATCAATTCTGCGATACCACGCACAATTGGTTGCCTTCAATGCCACGCCCTCTTGGCACTTCCACCTAATATTTGTTCCGTGCAGTCGCAATTTTTTCTTTATAAATTTATCTTTTGTCTTTTGGAAACAAATGAAAACTTATTCTCGAATAATCTTTGCATCGCTACTATTTCTTACTACACTTTTAGATTTGTTGTGTTTCCGATTAATATTTGTTGTCTGTGAGAAAAGTGTTGCCAGCCACAATATATAAAAACAAAAAAAACAGAAAAGATTCTGAATTTGAGCTATTTTTAATATTATCCATTTCTGTAGTAATAGATACTTGCTGCAAATTCAGTATTATCGAAATATCGCTCTTTGCGAATAAGATTCAATTATTTTTTTGAAAAGTACACCATTTATTTTTGCACATTGCTCTCCACGTCTTCTTGCAGCTAACTTCAAGACAGTGAGTAAGCGGGCATTGACGAAGCGCGAATGTCGCTTGGTACTATCATTTGAAGACCAATTTATTCCTTGTGTTCCGTTGAAAAGCGAAGCAAAATTCTGGCAAAATTGTGCGCGTTCGTGCCCGATGTCTAGTGCTGAAGTCGCCGATAATTCCGTTGACCCCCCGGCAAAAAAGCGGAAGCTAAATACAGGAGAAACCCGTTCCAATTCCTCAGCAATGGCGAACAATGGAACGCGTGTGGAGGATGAAATCGACGAGAGTTTGTACTCGAGGCAGCTTTACGTGCTGGGTCACGATGCTATGCGTCGGATGGCGAGTTCTGATGTGCTGGTCTCCGGTCTAGGAGGTCTCGGGGTGGAAGTGGCAAAAAATGTGATTCTCGGCGGCGTGAAGTCGGTTACCCTGCACGATGAAAGAACATGCTCGATGGCGGATTTGTGTTCCCAGTTTTATTTGTCTGAGAGTACCGTGGGGCAAAACCGTGCTCTGGCATCGTGCAAGCAACTCGCTGAACTGAACCATTATGTGCCTACAACGGCGTATACGGGCCCGTTGAACGAGGAGTTTCTTCGTAAATTCCGTGTTGTGGTGCTGACTGGGGCTTCGTGGGCGGAGCAGGAGCGAGTGGCGGCGATCACGCACGCTAATAATATCGCGCTCGTCATCGCCGACACCAGAGGGCTGTTCTCGCAGGTGTTCTGCGACTTCGGGCCAGAGTTCACGGTGGTGGATGTGACTGGCGAAAACCCAGTGTCGGCCATGGTGGCGGACATCACGCACGAGTACGAGGCGGTGGTCACCTGCCTGGATGACACGCGCCACGGCCTGGAAGATGGTGACTATGTCACCTTCAATGAGGTTGGATAATTTACTTTATACTTATTAGTAGGCTTGGTCGGCGATTGTTCTTATCAATGTAATTTTTATAATTTGATATTGTTTTAAAAAAGCAGAAGTTATAGGTTCACATAAAAGAGGTGTTTACATAAGCCTTAAATTATTGGTAATAAAACCTAATCGTTTATTGCATGCCAATAATTAAGTAGTCTATTTCTTTTTATTTTTCTATGAATTACATTGTCATTTTTCCTAATTTCCACAATTACAACAAACATATACCACTTCAACATATTGTTATTGTAATAGATTTAATGATTTGAACCTTAAGAAAACAGAGGATTTGTGGGGATTCTCGGTAGATGCATTAAAAACTATTATATCTACTATTTCCCCTCACTTAGCGTTTATATTTAACAAGTGCGTAGATACAGGCTGTTTTCCAAATTTAATGAAATTTAGTAAGATTGTACCCTTATTCAAGGCAGGGGAAAAAAGTGACCCATCTAATTTTCGACCAATTTCTATTTTGCCAGCACTTAGCAAAATTTTTGAAAAAATTATATTTAGTCAATTAACATCTTATTTTAAACAAAACAATTTTTTACATACTAAGCAATTTGGCTTCACCAAAGGCAGATCTACTACTGATGCGGGAGTGACACTTGCTAAACATATTTTTGAGGCTTGGGAAAATAAACAGGATGCTATAGGTATTTTTTGTGATTTGTCTAAAGCTTTTGATTGTGTTAATCATGAAACCTTAATTTTGAAATTACAGCATTATGGTATCTCAAATGTTGCATTAAGTTTATTAGACTCATATCTTAGTAATAGAACACAAAAAGTTTGTATTAATGGAATTAACTCTCCTGGCGCCCCTTTACTAATGGGGGTGCCCCAGGGCTCTATATTAGGACCATTACTGTTTTTAATTTATATAAATGACCTTCCGTATTACACCGAAGGCCTATGTGAGACAGTTTTATTTGCAGATGACACCTCCTTAATTTTTAAAGTTGACAGGCAGAAAAATTCATATGACGATGTAAATAATACTCTCTCACAAGTTATGCATTGGTTTACTGTTAATAATCTGCAACTTAATGCAAAAAAAACCAAATGTATTAAGTTTACAATGCCGAATGTTAGACAAGTTAGTACTAATATAATAATTAATAATGAACATATTGAACTTGTTGACTCCACAACTTTTTTAGGCATGACCATAGATTCTAAGCTACAATGGGGTCCTCATATATGTGCCCTGGCAGGGAGGCTTAGTTCAGCTGCATACGCAGTTAGGAAAATTAGGCAACTGACCGATATTGAAACGGCGAGGCTAGTTTATTTCAGCTACTTCCACAGCGTTATGTCATACGGTCTATTGCTATGGGGCACCGCTTCTGATATACAAACCATATTTGTGTTGCAGAAGAGAGCCATTCGATCCATATATGGCCTTAGACCTCGTGACTCACTTAAGGAAATATTCAAAGAGATAAATATATTGACCGTAGTTTCCCAGTTTATATTTGATTGTATTATCTATGTTCATAAAAACTTAGATGAATTCTATAAGAAATCTGATTGTCATCAGTTTAATACGAGAAATAAACACAAACTCGCCGTTCCAAAACTCAGGCTTAATAAGATTAGTGGTTCATTTGTAGGTCTAAGCATAAAAATATTTAATAAACTGCCTCAAAATGTTATTGAATTACCCACGCATAAATTTAAGTCTTATATTAAATCATGTTTAATAAGAAAAGGTTACTACAAAATAGATGATTATTTAAATGATAAAAATGTTTGGACAAGATGATCTGCTCGCATGCACAGTGAAATTTTTAGTCATGTTATTTTAATGTACCACATATTAGAGATATGTAAAACATGTTTTTAAAAAAAAAAGGCTATCTGTTGAGTTTCTTGCGGCACCTCTTCTCACCAGGCCATTCACGTCGAGGTGCTGGTAGGGTAAAAAAGTGTGACGTGCAAAAGAATTTGTTACAAATCTACTTGCAGAAATAAATAATTTAATTTCATTTCAGATTTATATACTGTATAGTCCCATTCTCGGATTTTATTTTATTATTTTCCTCGCAATGTTTCTATATTTTCTTACCGTACAAACCTTCCCTAAAAGATTACCAATATTTTTAAAACCAAAATCAGCCAAATGGGTCCACCTGTTCTCCAGTTTTAGAGAGACTAACGAACAGCAATATTTTTTTATATATAAGATAAGTCTAGTAAGTGTCTCACCACAAAGGCAAGTAACACATTAGTTTTTTAATTTGACAAATTCTGTCCCCTGGCTGTTTAAATGTGTCCCAATATTTTATTTCAATAATTAAAAAACATTGTCTTTAAGAATTTTCACAAATTTTACAATAAAAACATAATCGTGATGTTTTCAAAAATATTCAGACAAATTTCCTTGTATTTTGAACTTATTATAGGATACAGTTTTAATGTGACTCATGAAATCTTTATATTGTTTCATATCTGTATCCTCTTATGATTTTTGAGGATTTTTAAAAGGATATTTTAATGAGATTCTAATAAAACAAAAAAATAAATAAAACAGGTAAATTATCTGTATATTATTAGGAAATAAAAAGATACTCTCTCCTTTTTACTTACTTATAAAGCCTAAACAGCTACCAAAATAGTAACATTGTCCATCTCATTATACGTATACATTATATAGAAGGAATAAAGAAAAGTGTCACAGATACCATTCACCCCAGAGCTGCTTACTATTACTATGAATAATTAATGACTTTCACCGTTCTGTTCGCAGAAGGCTCCCATAAAATTGCCTGATCAATATTTCAAATGTAGGCAACATGCAACATTTGAATTTCAGTTAGAACATGGAATATTCTACTAAATTTCATACCTGGTACTTGGCGTATACCTCTTACATACATATTTTATTGACTTTGGAAGGCAATTTAGCATAATGATAGTTTTGCATGGAATCAATACGGAAATATTTTTTATGTGTTGTCTATATTCTAATAAGTGTGCAAGTAAATATTTACACATAGCTTTCAACATCTGTTAAAAAATTGTGTTTATAGTTTTGTAACATCATAATTTGCCCATCTTCATCAAAGTTTATGTTATTCTGCAAAGTATCATTTGTTTTAAAGGCAGTTTTATAATTAATTGTCTATTCCATTCATATATTTACATAGTTATATTCATACTAGACTGGTATGAAAATATTTGCTTAGAGTATTTTGAATTTGAAAAGAATCCTAAAATAATAAACATTATCTACTTTTGTGCAGTTATAACTGCACATGTAAGTTAAGTAAGTTATAATTTAATTGAAAAAGATAATAAAGTACTGATATTAAATAGATGTCTTGAATAGATGTCGCCCAGAGATCGAAAATTAACCATTATTAATTTAATTTTTTATGAATTTCTATTCTAACTAACTAACTAAACTTCACGCCACTTCCCTAGCGGGGTAGGCAGAGAGAACCGAACGCCATATGGCACGATCCTTACACACCTCACTCGCCTCTTCAACATTCATAATCCTTTTCATACAAGCTCTACGATTTTTATGACTCCTAACATTTCTATTCTAATGCGATATTTATTAAAATATTTGCTTTCTGCACTCCTTCTTCATACAAACTTCAACTGTGCCAAAACGCATACTCCTCTGGGGTACAAAGGGGTACGAAGATTTTGCTTCACATATTAATATATAGATTCACATAATGCTTCACATAATAATATATAGATACTTCTGTTTATTAATGACATATTTTCTATTTTTTCAGGTGGAAGGCATGACAGAACTGAATGGTTGTGAACCTCGTAAAATCAAAGTGTTGGGGCCTTATACATTTAGCATTGGTGACACCACAAACTTCTCTAAGTATTCCCGCGGAGGCATAGTGACTCAAGTGAAGATGCCGAAAAAATTGCAATTCAAGCCGTTGAAGGAATCTTTCAAGAGCCCAGAATTTGTGATCACAGACTTTGGGAAGTTCGATTACCCTCAGCAGCTGCATGCTGCGTTTGCAGCACTGCACAAGTTTGAGGAGGCGGAGGGCCGGCTGCCGGCGCCCTGGAGCAACACCGACGCCGCCAAGTTCATGGACTATGTCAAGGTTGTGACTAATGACCAGAAAGATGGAGAGCTCGAGCTCAATGTTGAGCTGTTGGAGACATTCTGTAAGGTTAGTATCAAATTACCTTAATTTTTATAATATTACAATAATTTCAACTTGGGTGAAGCTCAAAAAATTTATATGACAATACAAATATTCTGTATTTTCACTTCTCAAATTTATACTGTTTTGATTGGTGGAAGTAAATTTATGCTTCCAGCGAATCTGATTGTGCTGTTCGATGGAGTAGAAAATAAGAAAACAAAATTATGATAACACAAATTGAATGGAAATATATTAGGTAGGCTAAAATAATAGTTCACATCTAGATAGACCTAGCTAAAGTAAAGTAAAGTAGTATGAGTGTTATCAAGACATTTTTCCAATTTGTAATGCAGTGTGAATGTGAACACCACCAGGGAGAGTCTGAGCATTGCATTGAATTGGTGAAGACGTTCTGCAAGGTTCGTTTGCATTCTTAAAACCTGACCAGAATAATTTTCAGCAGAGGTTTATGGTATTCATCAAAATAGGCTATTATACTCAAAAATATTGCTTACGTACTTTTTATTTTGTTCAGCGAACTAAACATTATAAAGATACAGCGCGTTATAGTACCGCGTGACGTCACTAAGTGTGAAAAATTTTACCGCCCAAGTGACGTAAAGCACTAAATTTCAGATCTTTAAATCGCTGTATCTTTGTCATTTTCGAGTATATTAGATAAAGCAAATAATATGTTGTCAATATTTTTTGGTAATTTAACTTACGAACTAAAAAAGTTTTTGAGTAAAATACCCCCCAGTGGGAACTTAACTCAAAACTTGAACTGTTTGAATGAAAAGAAACTCATTTCATTTTAAAGCATCATTGAGGTAATTAGGTTGACTTTAAGCAATGATCAAGTGACTTGTGAGGTAAAGTATCCCTACATTGGTAATGGATAACTTGGAGCTAATATGTTCCTTATGTAATTATGATTTCAATTGCTCATATCTGTACTGTGTAAATAATTAATTAAATGCATTACCATCAAAAGCATTATCACCACACATATTTCAAGTAGTAGGCAGTGGTGTTAGCTAAATGGTTAGGACACGCGCCTCATAACCGAGGGGTGCGGGTTCAAACCCGAGTACCACTAGCTCAGCTGTAGGTAAGGGAAAACATTGTGATGAAACCTGCAAATTCAAACAACTTTGGGTTTGTAAACATTTTCCAAAAATTGTCGGGTTTCCCTATCTTGGGTTATGAAGGTCAGATCAGCAGTCGCTTCAATTTCAATGTAATTATCAGACTTGCTAAATCCTGGATCATGGTCTAAGCGGACCCTATATAAGCATGGGACTTAACGCTAGGATGATGATGATATTTTAAATAGTAAACTTGGTTCTATGTTTTAATGAATGAAGTATTCTCCAGGTATCCTCCGGAGATCTGAACCCCATGAACGCCGCTATCGGTGGCGTGGTCGCCCAGGAAGTGATGAAGGCTTGCTCCGGCAAGTTCCACCCCATTGTGCAGTGGCTGTACCTGGACGCCATCGAGTGCCTCCCTAAAGACCGCTCAGTGCTTACCGAAGAAAACTGCAAGCCAGTTGGTTCGAGATATGACAGGCAGGTGGCTGTGTTCGGCAAGGACTTCCAGAAGAGGCTTGGTGGACTGAATTACTTTATTGTTGGTGAGTTCTCTTTCTTATTTATTTAGCTTCTGATGTTATCAACCCAATAAAAGATGTATGCTTGATGTCATTTTATCTAATAAAATGTATAAGAAGTTATTACATACATAACATCACGCCCATAATCCCCGAAGGGATAGGCAGAGTCAAAGGGACAGCAATTCCCTTTAACCACATTCAGCCAAAATAACACTGGGCTGGGTTAGATGGAACATTGTGAAAAAGTAGTGACAAGTGGCTAGCTTGTCGCCTACACAATCACATACCCAAAACCCCATTTACCATTAGTCGCCTTTTACGTCATGCTAGGTAAGAAACACAGTTGGCACATTCTTTTTAAGTCCCAGACCAACACGGGACAATGGGCTGGGTTATATGGAAAATTAAGAAGTAATTGATAATGAAAAAGCAAATATTTACAATCTAGAAGATAGGCCATACTTATGTCTGCGGAGAAAACCAATGAATACTTAATTGTTTACACGTAAACATGTAAACAGACAAGTTCGTGAGAAGATGCAATTCTTTATCATTGAGCAACAATTTAACGAAATGAGTAAAAACAAGTCTATTTAGATGTTGATATGACTCATCATGGTAGAAGCATCGACCTTTCTTTAGGTATGTCGTCATTTAGTAGGCCAATTATTTCGACACTGTGAATAATACATTCGGCCCATGGCTAGATTGTCGCATCAGATCAGTGGCTGATTTACGGTCTTCGCCGCCCTAGGCCCCAGGCCATATACTAAATACCAGCCGCCTCTTCACAGTACTAAAGCATCATAGGTAATTTTTATCACGATTGGCCGCCTCTAATATCTGGCCGCCCTAGGCCCGGGCCTACTGGGCCTTAGGGTAAATCCGCCACTGCATCAGATAGAGTATGCAATAGCGGTCGTATAACGGTATATCAGATAAGCTCTATGGGCCCATACACCATACATATTTCAAGATATATTTTTATACCATCACCTACTAGTGTTACCGCCAATTGTCTATCGATAGTTAAAGAAAATCGATAGTATCGATGTCTCTGTAAGTGCAATACTATCGGTAAACAGCAATACTATCAATAGTTTCGATAGGTTGGCAGCGATTGTAACTATCGATACTATCGATAGTATTGTGTGCACTTACAGAGACATCGATACTATCGATTGCAAAAAGTCGTTTTTTGTCAACACTATCACCCACGAAACCTCTGAATGGGTAGGTTATACAATTTTCCATCTTTGACTGGCTTGATGGCGCATTCGGTAGTGACCCTGCCCGATGCGCCAAGAGTTGTGGCTTCGATCCCCACTCAGGACAAACCTTATTGTGATGAATACTTGTGTTTGTTCTGTGTCTGGGTGTTAATATACAATATTTAAGTATATATTTGTAATACCACTGTTGATTCTGATATCTGTAACACAAGTGCTTAAGCTACTTAGCTCGGAGTCAGATCAATGTATGTAGTGTTGTCTGATATTTTTTATTTATATTTATTTATCTAACCCAAGCCAATTTAAAAAATTAGCTTGGGTTAGATGCAAATTGTGAATAAGTAGTGACGGGTAGCAATCTCATCGCTTAAACAAAATCTAATACATTAATCACCTTGCACGACACGCCAGGCAAGTATTTTTGTAAGTCCCATTACAATATAGGAATTATGAGAATATATTTTAAGTTTAAAAAAATAAAAAATAGTTTATTACCAGCACAAAGTTATATATTTATTTACCAAATGGGCGTATTAAGCGTGTTATCTATACCAATATTATAAAGAGAAACGATTTGATTGTTTGTTTGCATTGAATAGGCTCTGAAACTACTGGACCGATTTGAAAAATTATTTTACCAATGGAAAGCTACATTATCAGCGAGTAACATAGGCTATATTTTATCCCGGTATTCCTACATGAACGGGAACTTGTTTTAATGAAATAGGTGAATAGCTAGTCCCTACATGGTCTGCCTGGTGATTGCTACTTGCATTATTCAGACAGACATAGCTTTGTTTTATCCTCTAACCGTCTGGCGAAATGTATTATTTTGCCAGACGGTTATAATAGAAATATAAATATCTTTATTCATGTAGGCTCCACAAAAGCACTTTTGAATAACAACAATAAGTTGTTGTGTTAATGCAAGATTATCTATAGGATAAATACTTGTTGATATTATGCGTATAAGCTGCTTAATAATAATATCTACAAGATTTAGAAAAAAAAAGCCATTGTTTAGTCTTCTTTCTGAAAGCGCTTTGGTAAATTTCCTTAAAGAATGTCGTCAAAATGTTGTGACCGCCGAAATCTTCGTCATTGCTGTTTGTTGTTTAGAAAGTGACGATATTTAGTAAATACTAGATGAAAACCCGGCTTCGCTCGGGTAAAATGTAATAATTCACATGTAGGGTAGATATTTCTGTAGTTATCGGTTCTCAAGGAATATTATAGGCAAAGCAAGGCATTGTTATCGATACTATTGCTTATGCCCAACTATCGATAGTCTATCGATAGGACTATCGAGCGGCAACACTACTTATCATCCTTTCGTGCATCGATTCATCATTATTCATTTATTATTAAGGGCATCGTTCATTGTGTTTAATAAATATAGTAGATTAATTAAAACTGCAAAAGTTCTTACGAAAATAATTTTAATTTTAAATCAACTTTCAAAATAAACTAACTAAATTAACAAAACAAATAGCTTTTATGGTTTATTTTCTGTAAACCTCTCTGTTTTAAGCACTCAGGCTTTTTCTTAACTTTGGTAGGTAGGTTTGGTTTATAACTTGGCTTACTATTATTTAAAAAAAAAGATCTTTTCTCTCTGTTATACAAAATGGCTAAATCAATAATGATGTTGAGAAACCAAGTAAAACCATTGCAATTTTTCAATGAGTACTCATCCGAGAAGTTGGCAAAGGTACTTATTATGAAAATCATAAATATTCTCTATTTCCACAGGTTAATTATCATAAAATGTTTCTATATACAACATTTTTTCACATCCATTTTATGAAATACTTACGATTTTCGGCATGATATCCATTTAGTTATTATATCCATTTAGCTATTATGATATATAATTAGTGATTTACTTTGTATATCCATCATCTTCCTAGCGTTATGTCCCGTTCTTAGACGGGGTCCGCTTAGACCATGATCCAGGATTTAGCGAGTCTGGTAATTACATTGAAGAGACTGCCGATCTGACCTTCGTAACCCTAAGATAGGGGAACCAGACAATTTTTGGATCATGGTTACAAATTCAAAGTGTTTGAATTTGCAGGTTTCATCACGATGTTTTCCCTCACCGTCGAGCTAGTGGTATAAATATGTACATAGATTTGAAAAATCTAGAGGTACATGCCCGGGTTTGAACCCGCACTCCTCGGTTAAGAGGCGCGTGTCCTTACCATTGAGCTACCACCGCTCCTTACTTGTATATCCATACAAAGTAAATCACTATGCAAAACTAAATGGATACTGAAACATGTAGAATAACATTCGAAAAGAACTTTAACTTAAAAAATTTTAGGGTTAAGGACAGTATTATTTATTTAATGTTATGGCAATTGGCCAATCTCAGGTTTTAAGAAAAAACACTTAACCAGAGTACGTTAATAGCTAAAACGGAACGTATGTACTCAAAATGTCATCCGGTGTAAGTGACGTTTATGAATATGGCGACTGCGATTTGTCTGTCAGCACCATTAGAATTTAACAAAATACTCGACAAACCGAATTTTGCGGATATATGTTGCCGACTCGAAATTTTTATTTTTTTATGTTTTATTATTCAAGTAAGGTTTCGATCGAGTCTACCGTACCCCTGCACGAAATTATTAATATAGATATTAAGTTATGTATTATATAAACGAGAAACAACTCGGTTCTTTGTTTCGGCGACCGATAACTCGATAACAATTAATCGGCAGCCTGTAAGCAATGAGGGTTTTAAAAAAACAAAAACTGCCAGGTGGCGCGAGGGAGTCTCGTGGTCTTTACACTGTCACTTTTGGCTCTTTATTGACAGCACCGTGCATAATGTGACACGTATGTCAGTTTGTTCTGACAACTAACCAATGAGGAGGGTGACAAGACCGCACGTCACAGTTACGCCACCTTTTGGATTTTTTTATTCAAAAAACCCTCATTGCGTTTGTTATGGTCAAGAAATACTGTTATGTACCAAATATATATGTAATGTGCGCACAATTAATTCAATACAATTACATACATAACATCACGCCCATAATCCCCGAAGGGGTAGGCAGAGTCAAAGGGGCAGCAAACCCGCTTAACCACATTCAGCTAAAAATAAAACCGGGCTGGGTCAGATGGAAAATTGTGAAAATGTAGTGAAAATATAGATCTAATATAAATAAATAAATATCCGACAACATCACATACATTGATTTGACTCCGAAGTAAGTAGCTTAAGCACTTGTGTTACAGATATCAGAATCAACAGTGGTATTACAAATATATACTTAAATATTGGATATTAACACTCAGACACGGAACAAACACAAGTATTCATTATACGAATATTTGTCCTGGGTGGGGATCGAACCCACAAATCTTGGCGCATGGGGCAGGGTCACTACCGAATGCGCCATCGATATATCATAAGTATATTAGAATATAGGTTTTGCAATCAGTAACGTAGGCTATCTGCGAGGTATTGTGAGAAAGAAATATGTATATTTTTAATTCGTCGTGGACGAAGTCGCGCGCTAGTGTAGGCAAGGCGCCGATAAAAACTCCGCCGAGTCGTTGGCTGACAACGCGCGGGGCCTTTGTCGGGAAATTGCGCAGATTAATGCTGAACGCAATTAAAATGATTTTTTTCCTGCTAAAAATCCTTACTTTTATGTTAATTTAACTCTGTTACGTTTTAACGCGGAAACTACTTAACCTATTAGTGTTTGGTACGCCAACATTTTATATATCTTGTTATTCTAGATGTCCCATGTTGGTCTGGAAATTGGCCCATGTTGATCTGGGACAAAAAATAATAATAATGTGCCAACTGTGGTTCTTGCCTAGCATGTCGTAAAAGGTGACTAATGGTATATCGGGTTTTAGGTGTGTGATTGTGTAGGCGACAGGTTAGCCGCTTGTCACTGTTTTTTCACAATTTTCCATCTAACCCAGCACAGCTTTATTTTTAGCTGAATGTGGTTGGGCACGCTGCCCTTTTGACTCTGCCTACACCTTCGGGGATTATGGGCTTGATGTTATGTAGTATGTTATTCTAGAAAAAAAATATTTTTAGACGTAATAATCTCTGTAAAAGATCGAATTCCAAGCGGGTGGAGACTTGAACAAGAGTTGTCCCGCAGCTTCAAACGCATTAACGTCGGTCTGTTATTAAGACTATCTTGCGCTATAAAAAAATCTATTCTATTTCTGGGATAAAAGTAACATATGTCCTCATAGGGTTCAAATTTCATCACATAACAAATAGATAAAGAGAGTACATTTCGCATTTATAACATTACTAGCAGCGCCCCGCGGTTTCACCCGCGTAGTTCCTGTTCCCGTGAGAGAGAATAAAATATAGCCTATGTTACTCCTTGATAAAGTAGCTTTCTATTGGTGAAAGAATTTTTCAAATCGGTCCAGTAGTTTTAGAGTTTATTCATCACAAACATACACACACACAAAAATACAAATCTTTCCTCTTTATAATAATCGTATAGACTAATAATAAATAAATTCTCCAGACTGACACACCAATTCCCTAGTTCCAAACTAAGCATATGCTTGTACTATGGATACTAGGCGAACGGATAGACATACTTAAATACGTTTATAAACATCCATGACATGAGTGCAAATGTCCATGTTCAACACACGAATCTTTCCCCTAGCGGATTCGAACCCGTCCCTTGGTTTCGTGTTCAAGGTCTCTGACCACTGACCAACGGGCCAGTCGTAAACTAAGGATGTTATATTCTATGGATAGGTCTATATTATGCTTTCATGTGTATACGTAATAGATACGGTTCACATGTATTGAATAAACCACGAAACTTGCGCGCACTAATGGGACTTCTACTCGGGATATGAAATAAAAGTCCGAGGAGGTGACAAAAATGCACATTTATTTTCTTGTCCTTGAGCCTATAAGTACTTTCGGAGGAAAATCTCGTCACCGCGGTTTAGCACATTAGCCGATGCTGTTTTAAGTAGCGCCATCTAGTAGCAACTTATAGTACTATAACCTATTGCAATTAGGTGTCATGACAGGCAAATGGTTTATACATGTATAATACACAAGGCAGCGTTTTTCTGTAATGACATAACCTTGACGCTTAGCTTTGTTCTAAATTAACTTGTAGATTGTAGATACGTGCGGTTTTTACTATTTACTGACTGTCTCCTTGGTCTGGTGGTAGTGTGCGCCGCCTAAGGACCAAGTGGTCCCGGGTTCAAATACCGGGTCGGGCCAAAAATTTGTGGTCGGGTATTTCAATATTGAAATTACTCAGTAACAGTCCGGAGTCAGGAAGTTAAAGAAAACACGTTAAGCCGTTGGTCCTGCGCCTGACTCTCACTGGTCATGTCGAATTGCCGTCTTTTTTTTTTTTTTTTTACTTGGGGAACTCCCACGAGCCGTCACCCTCCGGACGGGGATCCAGAGGGCGGTGTGTCGGACTCGAACCGACTAAACCCCAAGGTGGCCTCCAGCGGCGCAGTTCCGGAGGAGCCTGTATCCCCACTGTCGGGACTATACGACTGCTCCTCCGGTAGTGAGCTTGCCGCGCTACGCGGCCCACCTCGCGCGGCGGCGGATGATGCTGTGCAGCCCACGACACAGTCGTGGGATGCACAGCACCGAGCACACGCGCGCGTCGAGACATACCATACCACCCAGCATGTCTCAACCACTCCGCCCAGGATTCAGACGCCGATCATCCCCGTGACCGGCGTCGTGGGCCCACTCTCACGCTGTGCCCTCTGCTGAGCCATAGGGGCACGCGGAGAGCGTCTCGCCAAAGGTGCCGCCTTCCGCCCGGCGACCCAAATTGAGGGCAGAGCCCTGTCGTCGCAAAGAGAGAGCGTCGAGACGCTCGATCCCTCTGCGACCCACCACGACGCGACCCAGCGCGCCCCTGTCGGGTTGCCGAGGATAGGGAGGCGAGCAACGACAACACTCAGCTCCTCCTCTTCCTCGGCAACCCTGGTCCGGTCGCAAGGGGCCTGTATACGGCCGGACCGCCGCAACTGCTCGTTTGCTAGTCGTGCAGTTGCGGCTCACCTCGGGGTCCCTCTTCGCTTCAGCCCTGCCACGTCAGGGCTTACTAAGCCCCCCCGGTACGACAAACCGAGGACCCCGGCGGGGGGGATGTCGAATTCCCGTCTCACCTAGGGTTGCCAACCGTACTTTACAAAGTATTAAACGTTATTTAGGGTATTTGTACTCTGTACTTTATAAGGAAAATAAAGTTCGCGAAAATATTTTATTTCGCACTATTTGATTTCTCTGGGATACTTATTTTTCCTACCATAAATAGCTAATATACTTTATTTGCACAAAAAAAAGGTGGCAACCCTATTCTCACCGGGCTATCAAAGCGAAAGGAATAGAGAGAGAGTGCATCTGTGTTAGCGCACACACTTGTGCACTATAATATCTCCTGCGCAGTTGGCTAATCCTCGTTGAGATTGCCCGCCGTGACCGATATCGGTTAGGAGGACATTATTACTGTAGTGTGCAAGATATTCCCGTGGTTGACTCACCAAATTAAACACGATTCTTGGTAATATTATGAAGTTTATTCTTCAATAAGCTTTCACACGTCTTTTCAACGTCTGTCGTCCGCCATTCGTCTCACACTCCTCTTTTAAATATCTTCCGTCTCTCTTGCTCTATTACGTTCCTTCTTACACACTTCACATCATTCCGTTCTACGTATCTGTCATACATCGTCTATCAATCCTACATTACTATTTACTTACCATTGAGCTGCCACCGCTTCTTTTCCGAAATAGGGATGATGACATCATGTCGCTGTATTTTATTCCCGTATTCCCGTTTCCAACGGGAACGTGGACTACGCGGGTGTAAACGCGGGGTAGTAGTTTATAAAAATGGAATGTATCTCTTGTCGGCAGGCGCGGGCGCGATCGGTTGCGAGCTGCTGAAGAACTTCGCGATGATAGGCGTGAGCGCCGCCGGCGGCAGCATCACCGTCACCGATATGGACCTCATCGAGAAGTCCAACCTCAACCGGCAGTTCCTCTTCCGGCCTCATGATGTGCAGAAGCCCAAGTCCAGCACCGCTGCCAAGGTACGTTGACTCGTGTTTATAAATAAATACATTTTCCAGACTGACACCAATTCCCTAGTTCCAAACTAAGCTTATGCTTGTGCTATGGATACAAGGTGAACGGATAGACATACTTAAATACGTTTATAAACATCCATGACTCGAGTACAAATGTCCATGTTCATCACACAAAACATTTGCCCCTAGCGGGATTCGAACCCGCGACCCTTTTGTTTCGTGGCCAGGGTCTCTGACCACTCGACCAACGGGCCTGTGTTATGTATCATACATACCTAATCAAAGCCTTTTTATTTTTTTTCCTGAGAAATGCGTTATGCATACCACATCGGGGAGGGCGTGGTGTTTATGTGGGAATTTTTTGATTTGAGTTACAGACTATATTTTTTTTTTGAGTAAAATACCTCAACGAGTCATTCTAAAGTTTCGCATGTAGTAACTAATTCGTTTTTGTTTTACATATAGACGTGTTGCGTTCCAGGTGATTAAGCGCATGAACCCTGGCGTGAACGTGGTCGCGCAGGAGAACCGCGTGTGCCCCGAGACGGAGTCGGTGTACGACGACCGCTTCTTCGAGGCGCTGGACGGCGTCGCCAACGCGCTCGACAACGTGGACGCGCGCATCTACATGGACCGCCGCTGCGTCTACTACCGCAAGCCGCTGCTGGAGAGCGGCACGCTCGGCACCAAGGGCAACACGCAGGTGCGCCCTAACGTGCTCCGACGCGCTGGACAAACTTACTAATCAAACATTATAATTATTTTCTTTTATCTAAAAAAAAAAATATATTTGTCTATGATAGTACTAAAAGGTGGTTCTCATTTTCCCAGGTCGTGGTGCCATTCCTGACGGAGTCGTACAGCTCGTCGCAGGACCCGCCCGAGAAGAGCATCCCCATCTGCACGCTGAAGAACTTCCCGAACGCGATCGAGCACACGCTGCAGTGGGCGCGCGACGAGTTCGAGGGGCTGTTCCGGCAGGCGGCCGAGCACGCGGCGCAGTACCTGCGGGACCCGCACTTCCTGGAGCGCACCGTGCGCCTGCCCGGCACGCAGCCGCTCGACGCGCTCGACAGCGCGCGCGTGAGTACCCGCCTGGGGACCGCCCACCACGACGCGCAGGACCTGCGGGACCCGCCTGGGGACCGCCCAGCACGCGGCGCAGTACCTGCGGGACCCGCACTTCCTGGAGCGCACCGTGCGCCTGCCCGGCACGCAGCCGCTCGACGCGCTCGACAGCGCGCGCGTGAGTACCCGCCTGGGGACCGCCCACCACGACGCGCAGGACCTGCGGGACCCGCCTGGGGACCGCCCAGCACGCGGCGCAGTACCTGCGGGACCCGCACTTCCTGGAGCGCACCGTGCGCCTGCCCGGCACGCAGCCGCTCGACGCGCTCGACAGCGCGCGCGTGAGTACCCGCCTGGGGACCGCCCACCACGACGCGCAGGACCTGCGGGACCCGCCTGGGGACCGCCCAGCACGCGGCGCAGTACCTGCGGGACCCGCACTTCCTGGAGCGCACCGTGCGCCTGCCCGGCACGCAGCCGCTCGACGCGCTCGACAGCGCGCGCGTGAGTACCCGCCTGGGGACCGCCCACCACGACGCGCAGGACCTGCGGGACCCGCCTGGGGACCGCCCAGCACGCGGCGCAGTACCTGCGGGACCCGCACTTCCTGGAGCGCACCGTGCGCCTGCCCGGCACGCAGCCGCTCGACGCGCTCGACAGCGCGCGCGTGAGTACCCGCCTGGGGACCGCCCACCACGACGCGCAGGACCTGCGGGACCCGCCTGGGGACCGCCCAGCACGCGGCGCAGTACCTGCGGGACCCGCACTTCCTGGAGCGCACCGTGCGCCTGCCCGGCACGCAGCCGCTCGACGCGCTCGACAGCGCGCGCGTGAGTACCCGCCTGGGGACCGCCCACCACGACGCGCAGGACCTGCGGGACCCGCCTGGGGACCGCCCAGCACGCGGCGCAGTACCTGCGGGACCCGCACTTCCTGGAGCGCACCGTGCGCCTGCCCGGCACGCAGCCGCTCGACGCGCTCGACAGCGCGCGCGTGAGTACCCGCCTGGGGACCGCCCACCACGACGCGCAGGACCTGCGGGACCCGCCTGGGGACCGCCCAGCACGCGGCGCAGTACCTGCGGGACCCGCACTTCCTGGAGCGCACCGTGCGCCTGCCCGGCACGCAGCCGCTCGACGCGCTCGACAGCGCGCGCGTGAGTACCCGCCTGGGGACCGCCCACCACGACGCGCAGGACCTGCGGGACCCGCCTGGGGACCGCCCAGCACGCGGCGCAGTACCTGCGGGACCCGCACTTCCTGGAGCGCACCGTGCGCCTGCCCGGCACGCAGCCGCTCGACGCGCTCGACAGCGCGCGCGTGAGTACCCGCCTGGGGACCGCCCACCACGACGCGCAGGACCTGCGGGACCCGCCTGGGGACCGCCCAGCACGCGGCGCAGTACCTGCGGGACCCGCACTTCCTGGAGCGCACCGTGCGCCTGCCCGGCACGCAGCCGCTCGACGCGCTCGACAGCGCGCGCGTGAGTACCCGCCTGGGGACCGCCCACCACGACGCGCAGGACCTGCGGGACCCGCCTGGGGACCGCCCAGCACGCGGCGCAGTACCTGCGGGACCCGCACTTCCTGGAGCGCACCGTGCGCCTGCCCGGCACGCAGCCGCTCGACGCGCTCGACAGCGCGCGCGTGAGTACCCGCCTGGGGACCGCCCACCACGACGCGCAGGACCTGCGGGACCCGCCTGGGGACCGCCCAGCACGCGGCGCAGTACCTGCGGGACCCGCACTTCCTGGAGCGCACCGTGCGCCTGCCCGGCACGCAGCCGCTCGACGCGCTCGACAGCGCGCGCGTGAGTACCCGCCTGGGGACCGCCCACCACGACGCGCAGGACCTGCGGGACCCGCCTGGGGACCGCCCAGCACGCGGCGCAGTACCTGCGGGACCCGCACTTCCTGGAGCGCACCGTGCGCCTGCCCGGCACGCAGCCGCTCGACGCGCTCGACAGCGCGCGCGTGAGTACCCGCCTGGGGACCGCCCACCACGACGCGCAGGACCTGCGGGACCCGCCTGGGGACCGCCCCAGCACGCGGCGCAGTACCTGCGGGACCCGCACTTGGATTGGCACTGGGCGCTCCTGTTATGCAGAGGAGCGCCTACGTGTGGAACCGGAGATGACGGAACTACCAATCTATAGCTCGCTAGCCTTCACTAGCTAACCACTGGGCGGCATGCGTGCAGAAAATACCGTACGGCGCCGGCCAATTCTGCGCCCGCGCATCAGTTTGGTCT
>OX596209.1:577061-659422 GCA_951394215.1 Glyphodes perspectalis | reverse complement strand
CGACTCAATTGGTCTATTTAGAGGTGCTTCTAAATTTTATGCCGACAATCTTTATACTCCACCCACTAACAGAACTTGTAGGCGTTAAAAGCGACTTGAGTGAATGGTGTATTTGTTGCTGTAATAGCTCAAACTATAGTAAATTTTAAGATTTTCCAGTAAAACCTAAGATTTACCAACTCTTAACGGTAAAAGTCCGAACAGGTGTACAATTCGAACTTTTACCACCATTTACTTAGTAAATCTTAGGATTCTTTACTTGGAAAATTTTACCTAACATAACCTAACTAAGATTAGATTATATTATAGGTTAGGTTAGGTAAGGTATTTCTTTAATCAGGTTAATAAACCTAACCTAACTAACCCATAATATAACCTAACCTAGAAATGTTCACATTTACCAACTCATGTCGGTAAATCCTAAGATTTACTAGTAAAACCTAAGATTGACCAATATACGGGCTTTTACAGTAACATTCATTGCATATAATCGCTTTCATATTGGAAAAATAATCTAAAACAATCATAAACGATATTAAGATAAAAAAATTCTTTTAACTATATAATATATTTGTATTTTATTTATTTATTTGTATTTAAAAAAAACTAACTAACTATACTTCACGCTACTTCCCTAGCGCGGTAGGCAGAGAGAACCGAACGGCATATGGCACGATCCTTACACACCTCACTCGCCTCTTCAACATTCATGATCCTTTTCATACAAGCTCTACGGTTTTTATGACTCCTAACATCAATAAGTTAATACTCAACCAAACTGGTGGTAGGTGAATCTGGGCCTTCCTTCTGGATCTTTTAACAATTAAAATAAATAAAAAAAACAATGCTAGCAACGCTTTAAATGTCTCAAAATAGATTGAGATAAAACGTCTTGATAAAATCTAGATATTGCATGTATAGATATCATGCAACATGTTACCCAGTGGCGGATTTATAGTCTTAACCGCCCTAGACCTTCTCAATACTAAAGCGTCATCAGTTAATACTTTTTTTTCTGTTTAAATTGACTATTTATAAGTACTTTTTTTGAAGCCCATATAAATAAAGAGATTTTGAATTTGAATAAATTTTTTTATCACGATCGGCCGCCATATGCCCGGGCCTACTGGGCCTTAGGTTAAATCCGCCACTGATGTTAACACATGCTTCTCGTGCACCTACAAGTCTGTCCTACATCTGAACACCCACTACTATAATAATTGAAAAGCATTGGAAATTAAAACTGCGCCCATTATCCAATTAATACTAACTGTACGTGACAAAGGGTATGGCTGCATAAATGTACATTGGTAACTTCGTAAAAGACTTTGTGTTAATTCAAAGGAGCCAACATAGAAAATGTTTCTAAGGCATAATATGGTAAAATACACATACCACGAAATGTTAAAAGCTGAACGTGCTAATTTGATTCTTCCGATTCTACGCTGTGCGCTGTGCTCCGACACAGATGTCAGTTATAATAATAATAATAATAAATTCTTCAGACTGGCACACCAATTCCCTAGTTCCAAACTAAGCTTATAAGCTTGTGCTATGGATACTAGGTGAACGGATAGACATACTTAAATACGTTTATAAATATCCATGACTCGAGTACAAATATCCATGTTCATCACACGAAATATTTGCCCCTAGCGGGATTCGAACCCGCGACCCTTGGTTTCGTGGCCAGGGTCTCTGACCACTCGACCAACGGGCCAGTCAAGTTAACACATTTAACGCAGTGGACTAAGCCAAAGGGCAGTGTTACAGGTACGTGCTTAGTATTAACGTGACGGGCTGCTAGGTTTATTCTGGCACGTCACCTATTTATCTTTTAAGGACCGGCATGTCATATTAAGAAGCGGCATGCAACATTAAGAAGCGGCATGCAACATTAAGGATGGATTGTGTGAAAGATTATATGAGTGAAATGGAAGTGGATAGCTTGATGAAGGACGACCGGGACGTATTGAAGAGGAAGACGTGCTGCGCCAACCCCACATAAATTGGGAGAAGGGCAAGAGGATGATGATGATGCAACATTAAGGAACGGCATGCAACTCGATTTGGAGCAGCATGCAACACAGTTAGAAACGGCATGCAACACGATTAGAAGCGGCATGCAACACAGTCAGGCAGGAAGCGTGCAGCAGCCAGGCGGCACACCTGCTGGATGAGGCGGCGGTGCAGGTCGACGTCGGCGCCGCGGATGCCGGCGCGCTCGGCGTGCAGCTGCAGCGCGCACAGCAGCGCGTCGCGGATGGTCTGCACGGTGGCCTGCACGCGCGCCGTGCGCAGCAGCCGCCGCACCAGGTAGCCGCGCGCGTGCGCCACGATCACGCTCGCCGCCGCGCGCTGCGCCACGCGACAACACACACGACACCACTTGAGATTGAGACACTCCTCCGGGAAGAGTCAGGTGACATGGATGTGACGGTGAGAAGAGGAAGGCGGTTGGAAGAAGACGACGAGAAAAGGAAGGCGGTTGGAACAAGACCGTGACGAAGGAAAGCGGTTGGTAGAAGAAGGTGTGAAAAGGAAGGCAGTTAGTTGGCAACAAAGGTGCTTCCTAAAACTCTGCATTTTAAACAAAATTTAACTGCAAGGAGAAGGAAAAAAAAGAAATGATCGGGGAAGAAAGGGAAAAATAAAATTATCAAATACAAGTGCAAGTGCAAAGAAAAGAAACCAGAACATTTAACACCTCCACAATAGATTCAACACAGTTAGTCATAGTGGTTACATATTTATGAGGTGGAAATACCAGTTTTTAAGCAGAACAGAAAAAAAAAATGTTGTATCATATATGTTTTAACAAGTGTCTTCCTTGCGCATTCTTAATCCAAAAACTGAGTTTTCAAAAGTTCTTTGGAATTTGTAAGATAATACGTCAGCAAGCGGCCAGAACTTCACTGCCGGAAATTTTTTCGTTCTAACATAACCCAACCATGATTTCACTTACCTGTTCAGGCGTAGGCTGCGAAGTAAACTGCTTGAGTGGCCGTTTAATACTGCTCATAGACCTCGCTATAGGCTCCTCCTTCTTCCCAGCACTATCCGGCGTCCTGCTCTGAAGACCAGAGCTGGTGGCCATAGGGCTCCTGTGGACCACGGTGACATCCTTACTGTGGTTCAGGTTCCCGTTGTGAATTAGGGAGTAGCCCTCATCACTGTGGTCCGACGGAAACGTGACGTTCAAATCGGCCATAGTGTCGTTCGTTCGGTCAGTTAGCATCGGCTCGTCGAACGAAGCGCTCGTATCGTAGTTCAGGCGGCGCGACGCGTTCCTGTTCGTGGGAGACTGAGTCCTGGTTCTTGTTCCATCAGTAGTCGGCCTGGGGGACGCTTCTTTAGCCCCATTGCTTGAGAACGACCGGCTCCCAGAGAGCGGCGGTTGCTGCTTCTTGATATGGCTCGTTATATCTTTACTTCGCTTCAGCACATCGTCGCAATGATTTATGTAATTGTTAGTTTCAGTCAAAGTGGTCGACACCGGACTCTCGCGTTCACTCTTTTCTGGAGATTTATGGTTGATAAGTTGACTCAAACTCACTGGCCCTCTGTCAGTCTCGTTGACTTTATCCCCCCAGGCCTCTTTAGCTTCTATCGGAGATTTTGGGCAAATAGTTTTTAATTGCTTGTACAGTAAGTTATTCTGCTCCTCAAACACTTGTTGCAGCAGCAACTGCTCCTTCTTCTGCTTCTCGACCAGGCTGGCCATCTGTATCAGTTGCTGCTTCTGTATCTTCTCATAAAGTTCTCTGACGCGCGCAGCAGGGTCCTCTGACTCCGATATTGGTTGGATCACCGTCGGATCGGCCAGTTTCGGTAACACCGGCTCATCCTCTTTCTTCTGATTGGTTAAATTAGAATTCTTAGGCGTAATTGCATCTTTGGCAACAGCTCGGGTGGAAGGAGCATTCCGAACTGGACTTAAGGATTTCTTAGTAGTTTTTGGAAGAGGCTCAGATTTCGGCGGCGCCTTCGCAGGCATGGAACGCCTAGTCTTCTCCTGAACAACTGACCTCGACCTTGGAGGCGAAGGTTGCTGCGTCTTCTTTGGTGTGGGTTTAATAACGATTCTGTTGGCACCATTGACTTTGGCTCCATTAGGGACATTCTTTTTACTCAGTTCCAAGGCCATTGAGGACCATTTCACTTTGGCAGATTCTAGATCCCAACTCCTGCGTTTCTTGTTAGGGGAGCTGAGGTTGGAGAGGGACTCACTCATGGATATACAGTTCATATCAATGCCAGTATTCATTGACTGGACTTCCAAATGGGCCAGCAGTTGGGGACTTGGTTTCAGCAGGGTGTAAGAACTTTGCCTAATTAATTTTGTGCTCATTTGAGACTCCTTAAGGCTCTCAGTGTGTATGTCTATGAGAGAACCAGTGAAGCTTTTGGAACTAAGAGAAGATGGTCCATCTGGGTTAATGGGTAAGTCTGGGAATGGATCAGACAGGATATCTTTGTCAATGCTAAAACTAAAATTAACAATGTCTTCTGCTACATTACTTTGCTTCTTACTTTTATTGGGAGAGTCAACTTCAGTAAGTATGTCCTTCTGGACGTGCCTTTTAGGGCTCTCGTAATCCCTTTCGGGTACATCAATAGGTGGTGATGCAAGCTGACTGGTCTTGAGGGTTTCCAAGACATTTCTTCCACTTTCATTAATACTTAAACTTAAATCAATAACGAATTTCTTTGGAGAGTTTGCGACTGAGGGCGTAGCAATAGTATTTGCCAAGGTTACATTTTTATAAAAGTCTGGAGTTACAGGATAGGGCTTAGGTGAGTCAAGAAGTGCTCTCTCAATAGAGGTTTCATGGGAGACTGCTGTAATTTTGTCAATGTTAACATTGAAACCGGCCTGTATATCTTCCTGGGGTAGTTCATAGCTTTGCTCATGCTCCGGCAGCTCCGGGGCGTCAGTCTTATCCTCGCTGGATTCTGTATCACTGTCAATGACGTAAGGTTTTAACTGTGATATTCTTTTCTCAACCTCTTTCGCAAGAAGTTTATAATACTGCATCTCTTTTCTACACTCTCTAGACAGCTGAAATGCAAGAATAAAGTTTAGTTTACCAAACTGATTTTATTTCAATAGACAATAATATTGCAAAAGATCACCTCAACATGTATTAGGATTATAATATTTTTCATAATTGATATAACTGCAGCTAGTACTGTATAAATGTAGTCTTGAATTGCTACAAGTGACTTATGCATACTAATTAACAGTTTCTGTCTGTAAAGCATAAAAAGTAGAGTAACAGAGTGTGTTTAATTATTAGAAACTTAATTACAGACTGCGGGGTACTTGTTTCATAAAACGGGGCCAGTGAGCAGCAACCAAGATATCTAAACATACAGAGACTACATATTCAGCTATAATGCTAAAGTTTTTTTTTCTCTAGGGAGGAAAGACTGTATTTATATAGAAACCCAAATTAAATGTTCATGATATAAAGATTACCACTAATACAAGCTCAGTAATATCGAGTAGATAAAGTCTACGACATCTGTTAAGGAGTGTAAACAGCACAGCAATGAATAAGATGCTCAGCGGCCCGTGAACGGCAATAAATCCACTTACGACGGGAGGCAGCAGAGGTACTCCATTTATCCTCATACAGGACACGTACTGTCCCGCTTGCCGGACGGATTTCACGTCCCACGGGTCGTTCATCTCGACAATTACATCGGCGTGGCCCCGCGCCCACGAGCGGCCACTTCGACCGCTGAAGTACCACTGAAAACTGCGTGAATGCGGACATTAACTATCACTCGCTCCCATCACTCAGGAAATTGCTCAGCACTTTTGAAAGTTCCCCGGCCGCTGCGGCAATGATTTTAGACCTTATTTAAAGGGGAAATTAATTTCGTTGAAAGCCGCCGCACGATAAACGAGACGATGTTGTCACGGCCTGATTACGTCAGTTCTTAAAAATTTGTGCCGGCTCATGGATTACTAACGAGTAGCATGCAGCACAGTCAATCTCACTACAGCATATTTAGAATTATAAATAAAGAGAAACGTCCAATTTAAAGTTTGTTTTGTTGATCCAAAGATCGTGTATCGAAACTGGTGAACACAAAATTTGAAAACAATTGCCCTGGTTTGTTTTACGACATTTGTAGACAATTTCGTACTAATAACTTTAACCAATCGTCTCTATCAATCACACCAAAAGTAAATATAATCACCAATCGCGTTAAAGTGTTGTCACCGAATCAAATCATAAGTTTTGTAAATAGAAAAGAGCTCATTGAGAAATGTCAAGCAGTGTGTTGCCATGGTAACAAAGAAATCGTCATGGTAACGGTATAATTTCGTGAATAAATGAGTAGTAAAATATTGTTGTTGTACAAAAACTATGTAATTCCTCGGTAACAATATGTACAAAATTGTTTTAGGATATAAATCAGAACTTTATTAATAATATCCTTGCTCGAATAAACCAATTTAAAGTAAAACAAAAAGTCACTGTCACATTAGTCATAGAACTGTCATCATGACGTAGGATTGTTTTGGGCAATTTTTCGATTTCTGCAAATTATATTTTATTAAACAGAATTGGCCGCAAAAATAAAATATTGTAAATTATTGGTATAAAAGAACCCTTCTGTGTAGTGCTGCTCACCCGGATAGCGTTATGGATTGTATAATGTTGAAAAATGTGTGTCCCGCCGGGAGGCAGGCGGTCTTTTGTTTTATTCTGTCTTTGCTCATCTTCACGACATCGTTCTTCTCTGGTAGCGCTCTCGGGTACACATCGGAGTTGTGGGCCCTCACCTACTGGGGCCCCGCGCTGTATTTCTGCTTATTCAACTTCATTTTAAGATACTGTTACAAAGGCTTCACCTATGAGGTGAGAGTCTACTTAATTGGCTTAAATATTCTATATCTTTGTCTGCTTTTAATGATAGGAATAATAATCAATGTTTCCGAAGTGTTTGCGAATTAGGAGAACCATTGTAGATATTTGAAATGGTTTACATTAAGTCTGTGAGTGAGAAAACTAATCATTTATCACCAGATGGTTTTTGTATTTAGACTATGAGAGAAAAACATATATCCTGTGATTGCTTTACTGTTTTGGAAACACAATTCTTTTTAATAAAACCTTTTTATGTTTTTAGGATGTTCTTGTAGACATAACATTATCTTGTTATACTTTAAGAGTGTCTTTTAATGATTTGAACAAGAAAAAGATTGGTCTATTATTATAAATAAATAACAACAAAGTAAAACAATTATACATATAATCTAACATTGTATATTGCAGGTATCAGTCAGATCTGCATTCCTCGGAGCAGCATTTGCCACTGGCATGTATCTGGCCACCTTCGAAGACGGCTTATGCGTGTTCGGGCTCTACATCATGGTGCTGTCCATGTTCCACTTCTCGGAGTTCATGGCGGTTGCGCTCACTAACCCACGGACCCTAACAATTGACTCGTTCATACTGAATCACAGCGTTCAGTATGGTGTTGCTGCGGTATCTAGCTGGATTGAGTGGGGAGTGGAATATTATTTCTTCCCAGGTTTGATTTCAATTAATATATGTTAAAACCTTTTGATTTATATTTCATGAGTATAAACTATTTATGCCTTAACACCTACATAGGTGTTGAGGCACAAGTATTGCTATAAATATAGCATAATATGGTGTTACAATAACTGCGTCATTATTGTATGTAATATATATTTTTAGTTAATGTAATACTTTAATTAAGGAAATAAAATGAATTTCAAATGAAAGATAAGGCTACAAATTGTTAATTTTGATGCTTCAATAATATGTTCATAAATTTATAACACACTGACATTGAAGCCCAATTAATGGACATTAGGTGAATTTGACGATATTTTGGCTAGCCCTCCTTCATGAGATATCATGCGATGTCAACATCTCTATAATTATGATATGTTTATAACTTGCTTTCAACATGTGGGCTTATAATGGGCTTATAATTTTGTATATTTTGACGCTGAAAAGAGTAACTACCGAGTTTCTTGCCGGTTTCTTCTCGGTAGAATCAGCATTCCGAACTGGTGGTAGATCTACATTACTCCACAGATTTTTGTAAAATTGACGATTTATAAGTGCTTTTTTGAGGCCTACATAAATGTAGACATTTTGATTTTTTTTTGAATTAATGTCCTAGTGCTGCATATATCAATCACATTGTTTTGATTGGTATGTAGGGTTTAATTTATTTTTTTGTTTTCAGGCATGAAAACTTACTTCTGGTTGTCCGCTGTTGGCGTCGCGATGTGTATTGGAGGCGAGATCTTGAGGAAATCAGCCATGTTCACTGCTAAGACTAACTTCAACCATACTGTAAGTGGTTTTTTATAAAATGTCACTATCACATTATTGTCTATGATAATTATTAATTATTCGCCTAGTATCCATAATACAAGCACAAGCTTAGTTTGGAACTAGGGAATTGGAGTGTCAGTCTGGGCAATAAATTGCAATAACAGCAACTCCTGATTTTATACATGTACCCTATTTGACAGCAGTTCTTTGTTTTTAAAACCCTTCTATGTAACAGCGGTTTCTTATCAGAGAGAGATAAGGAACCGCTGTTACATAGAATGGACGTCTTCAACTTGCCCGTTGCAGGTGCAGTACGTGAAGCGTGCTGATCACGAGCTGGTGACGCACGGCGTGTACGCGCTGTGCCGCCACCCCAGCTACGTCGGCTGGTTCTACTGGTCCGTCGGCACGCAGGTCGGTACAGCTCCTGCGGGCAGTGGACGGAACAAACTGGCAACTTGCTTGTTGTGTAAGATGCTAATAGGATCGTTGCTGCAGACACTACCGACTTATCATGTGTTCCAAAGGAATAATACTAATGGGACTAAACGGGATATGCATTATGAACAACACATTCCTATGGAATATCACAAACATGAAAGGGAAAGGAAGCTATTTCTGCAAGAATTTAATGTCAATAAGTACGATTTGGTTCACATTAATTGATCTGTAATTCATATTTTCCATAATTAATCTGATGTATTGCTAATTAAATTCATGTTGCGAATAAATAAAAATAATCACGCGTAGCCAACCCACAAACAGTCACATTTAACCATACATACATAACATCACGCCCATAATCTCCGAAGGGGTAGGCAGAGTCAATGGCAGGCCCCTTTAACCACATTCAGCCAAAAACAAAACTGGGCTGGACTGGGTTAGATGAAAAAAATTTAAAAAGCAGTGACAAGTGGCTAGCTCGTCGCCTACACAATCACATACCCAAAACCCCATATATTTAACCATAATTTTACATTTCGGAGACCTCACGCTACACAAGCGCCCCTAGCGGCGAATTGATATAGCGATAGCCCTATTGACTACACAGTGTATGTCCTTAAAGTATGAAGATAGTTTCTTAAAAAAACTGCTCTGCGGAAATTTTAATCATACATACACACATAATTATAATCACACTTATATGTATGTATGATTGAAAACATCCACAGATCACACATATCAGGTGGCTTGATAGCTTACACGGCTCTAATTTTGCGTCACTTCTACTGAATCACCAATTGTTTCCAGATAACACTCCTGAACCCGCTGTGCCTGGTCATATACGCGCTAGCATCGTGGTCGTTCTTCCGAGAACGGGTGTACGCGGAGGAGCTGACCCTTCTGGCCTTCTTCGGGGAGCAGTACGAACAGTACCAGGCGCGCGTGGGCACCGGCCTGCCCGGCATCCCGGGACACGTGCCCGGGAGCGGCCGGGGGCTGCGCGACACGCACTGGACCTACTGAGCTTCTGGATACTTCGGCTTGCCTATATTTCAGTAGTGGCGACATCTATAGGTAGACACAAGATAGTCAAGATTATAGCTCCAATGTGTCAACAGATGGCGTTGCTCGAACATGAAACGTGTTACGTTCTGCAACGCGCTGACGAATTTATTGTCGTCATTAAGTATTTATACAACATATATAACTAGCAGCGCCCCATAGTTTTACTCGCGTAGCCGTTGGAATATGGGGATAAAATAAAGCCTATGTGATAATGGTGAAAGAATTTTTCAACGGTCCAGTAGTTTCGAAGCCTAACAAAAAATTTAATCTTTCCTTCTGGCTAGTCGGACCTGTGTCTCCGAGCACAACACCTAGTTCGGTGGAAGGATATCCACTTTTAATGCGAGCGAGATCGCACAATGCCTCGTGCAGGTGCCTCTTAGCCACTGCCAGCAGCCACAGCCTGTCGAAACCACGTTCAGCTCGCCAAAGCACCATTTTCTCGGGATTGATTGACTGTAGACTGTCATTCCACTACGCCGGGTAGTGTGGTTCACTTCAGATGTTGACGAACATGAACGACGATGTACTTAAAAGATTTTAAAATTAAATAAATACCTAACGACATCACATACATTGATCTGACTCCGAGGTAAACACTTGTGTTTCGGATATCAGAATCAACAGTGACACAACCAGACACAGAACAAACATAAGTATTCATCATACGAATGTTTGTCCTGGGTGGGGATTGAACCCACAACTCTTGGCGCATGGGGCAGGGTCACTACCGAATGCGCCATCTAGCCAGTCATTCACTGATTGTGGCAATCGTGAACGAAAGCGCCTTTCGAGTCACCAATTAGGCCACAACATTGCGCGTGTGTAGCTCTTCTATTGAATTATTAACTAGATATCTCAACATATCTTATGACGTTGCGTGGCTCCGTAATTTTTATCGTAATCTTTTGGAACAAACATTTTTGCATAATTAGATTTTTTAATAGGCAAGATGACAAAAAAAATCTGTTTAGTCCGTCAGTTAGATTATAAAAAAATATTGAAAACGTATTTTTTTATTTATTCGTCAAACTAACATTGACGAAGATACAATGCATTCAAGTTGCGCGTGACATCACGCTTTCGTAATTTTTTTACAAAATAGTGACGTCGCAAGCCACCACTCTTAAACATTGATGCTCTTTATCTATGTGATTTTTTGTTAATTTGATAAAGCGAAAAATATGTGTCCAGTATTTTTGTATAATCTAACTGCCGGACTAAATAGGATTATAGTTTTTTGATGCAGTTAGCATCCTTAATGTGGCGCGAACTTTTTTTAATATATTTACGATTTAGCCAGATATTAACTAAATCATATTATAAAATGACTTAATCTATGTTAAGAAATATTAGCTCTGATTAGAAATTTTTAAAATACTCTGATCAACGCGTTTTGAGAGTAGGTAGTAGATTTAACTACTTAATCTGATAAAAAAAATATTAGTGAAAATTTCATGATATTTACATTGTTATAAAATTACGCAATACTATCAAATTTAATGCTTGTGTAATTGGACACTTACGCTTAACTTGTGATGTGTCGGTTCGTTAAATACATTTACGGGTACGGATTTTTGGCCTCTAGACCCACGAATACGTATACGGATTTCTGGCACATCACTAGTTCTTCAAACATTGTAATAAGGTGCATTGTGGCTTGTGGTTGTACACTTGGTAGAGTTTCCGACTGTCTAGATCGTGTGAATTAAATTTAATATTTTCTTTAAGTCACAAATATATAATTCCAAAGTACACTATTGTTAAAACCATAGAATAAGGATGTTAAAATCACTCAAACAATTCTACTGCTTAATTATTCTTCTAATATAACACCTTTTTTTTTGAGTCATAAATTAGCTATTACTAATTATTTATAAAACTACATAGTCTATTTTGAAACCTTTTAATCGCAAATAAATTGAGCACGAGTCGAGTAAATAACCACCGGACTATGAGAGTGAAGGAATAGAGAGTGCACTTATGTTTGCGCATACACTTGTGCACTATAATATCTCCTGCGCAGTTGGCTAATCCTTTTGAGATTGGCCGCCGTGACCGATATCGGTTAGGAGGACATTATTATTGTTATTAAGTTTAATTTATGCTGTGGCTGCATTATTGTGATATCACGAAGATTTTTATTTGTGTCTCTGTCAGTCTACGTTTTGTGGAGCAGGATAGAGAATCAAATCTTCGCGGTATCGCGATAGTAACCGTAGCATTAGAATATTTTCACCAAAATGACTTTTTGTTGACCAAAATAATTTTCACCAAAATGACGTTGCCATCCCTGTGTTTTGATTGGCTAGTTATGATTTACAACAAGATACTAATTGGTCGAGGATTCTTTATTTGGTTTGCTTTGGACACCTGTTGCCATTTTATCAATGACAAATCACTGACATGTTTTTTCGGTCGTACACTCTACAGGTTATGTGCTTAATGAATTCATAGTCATAAAAACCATGAAGTCATAGTTTTTTTGGCAAAAAAATATAGAAGCATTGATTTTTGACAAGTCATTAATATAATAGTAGTGTGGTGTAAGTGCCCAAGTGTGGGTATTTGATATTAATGATGGCTGCCTTTTGCCTTGAAATTCAATGTATTTTTTTTAGAATAAGAAAAATGTCAAATAAAAATAAAAAAATGCTTTAGTGTGTATTACTAATACGAGAAAACTCGAAAGTTTTCCAAAGTGATATGATTCATACATTTTATCTCCTCTAAAGTGATATATTACAAATTAAAAAAAAACAGTACAAGAGTTATAATATTTAATAACAATTTGTTAGTATGATCAGTATCAGTCATTTTGAGAAAAACTTATGTTATATATTACCAGTGTGTGAATATGTACTCCTTATCGCTATAGCAATAAAATAAATTTTTTAACCGACTTCAAAAAAAGGAGGAGTTTCTTAAAGCTACTGAACGTTTTTGTAAATAATACTGCCTTGTAAATATATCCGAGATTGACCATCTTTGTATTTTTACTGAGATTTTATTGTAAAAACTTGTCTGTTTTGTATAAAGTGGATGATTGATTATTGTAATATATTTAATTATTACATAACAGTTCTTGAGTTTTATTGAATCTGAAGTTTACACCTAAGTATATTTTTTTATACCTAATAGTTAGAGTGGAAATGCCTAGCTGTATTTATCGTACATAAATATTTTGAACCCGCGACCCTTGGTTTCGCGGCCAGGGTCTCTGACCACTTGACCAACGGGCTAGTCATTGTCATGTACATACAGTTTGTAGTGGAGCCTTGGTGATCACAAACCATTATTTCGGCATGATCTGGCCAGCCTAACGGGGTAATACGTGCCTTCCAAGATACAATCAGTCTAATTTGGTCACACATCTGACTATTAACTCCAGACTTGCTTGACTTTTCAGTTAAATATCCTTATCTAAGCCACTACATCAGGGGTGGCGAACCTTTTTTTAAACAGACGTGTAAAATTTTGTAAAATATTAATATAATAGATTCTAGGTGCCAAAGGAGCAGTTAACGTGAATGTTATTGTCAATGGTTGTTGATACTTTTGTACTCATAAATAAAAGGCGTGCCCAACATTATTTACTATGTGCCACCTTTGGCACGTGTGCCAATGGTTCGCTATCCCTGCACTACATGGTCATCGCGATTTCTTAAAAAGGTAGATTAAAGCTGTACCCACTTATATACTTTATACTTGACGTTCTCTGCTGACTCGGCCGGCGCATTCGTTACGTATGCGCGCGCGCAACGCGTAAACACGCATTGTTGCCGGCGCGCGCCATGGCGAGCACCGTCGTGATGGTCGTACTACTCGACACCCTCGCAGGTCAGACTCATATTGGTGTTCATTTGCAACTCATGTTCAGTGGCGTAATAGGCAAGATGACTAAAAAATTATGTTTAGTCCGTCAGTTAGAATATAAGAAAAAACGTATTTTTTTTTATACAAAAAAAATACGTGTTCAATATTTGACTAAGATACAATGCATTCAAGTTCCGCGTGACGTCACACATTCGTAAAATTTTTACTAAATAGCGACGTCGCAAGCCCCCACTCCAAAACTTTGATGCTCTTTATCTTTGTGATTTTTTGTTAATTTGTTAAAGCGAAAAATACGTGTCTAGTATTTTTGTATAATCTAACTGACGGACTAAATAGAATTATAGTTTTTTACTGCAGTCATCATCCCTATTGTACTTAGTATGTAAGTACATAATGTAAGACATTATCACTTACAATGATAGTATTCCGAGATGATTACCTTAAGCATTTGTGTCACGGATTCAACAGTGTCAACAGTGATCTTACAAATGTAAACTTAGATATCTGATATGGACACAACAACACAAGTAAGTATTCATCACACAATAATTGTCCTGGGTGGGGATTGAACCCCCAAACTTTGGCTTATTTAACAGGATCTGCCGGACGCGCCATTGAGTCGGTATACGATTGAGGCCCGAACAAAATTCATTTACGCTACTGCTCATGTTCTGAGACTTGAAAAAATACTTCAATTAAGTTCCCTGCCTAGAAATTAGTTCGAAAAAAGTGTAATGGTGTATTGCGTGTAGGGTTAGTGATCGTTTAGCGTTTAGATGATGAGGTAGGTTGTAATTGACTACTCTTTTAATTTTTTTTATATCTGTATATATACAGATTTTCACCGAACGATCTAATCGATATATCATGATGATCAAGTCTGTTTTTAACCGACTTCAAAAATAAGGAGGACGTTCTCAATTCGACTGAATTTTCATTTGAACGGACATCCTACATTTACGTGAAATATCCATAGATACGTATTCCGTTAATACATGTGTGCTAAACCATAATAGTTACGTCAAAGAGAAATTACAGCCTCGTCTTTGTTTAACGAACGTAAATTCCGGTCGATAAGGTATTGACTGCTCCACCGTCCTCACACAACAAATATACCCTGTGACATAAATGAAATAGAACGTAGTCTACACTAGCTGTGCCAGCGGTGTCACCCGCGTTTATGGTTAATATTATAAAGACTATTTCCGTCATACATGATTTCTATGTAACTTTAACCATTAAGGCTGCAACACTGTTTTCCCAACATTTCCCTTCACTACTCTGCTCCTATTGATTGTAGCGTGATGAAAAGTATTCTATAACCTGCCCAGGAGTATGAAGAATAATTGTACCAAGTTTCGTTAAAATCCGTCGAGTAGTTTTTGTTTCTATAAGGAACATACAGACAGACAGACAGACACAGACAGACAAAAAAAATACTGATTGCATTTTTGGCATCAGTATCGATCACTAATCACCCCCTGATAGTTATTTTGAAAATATATTTCATGTACAGAATTGACCTCTCTACAGATTTATTATTAGTATAGATTAATATTATAAAGAGGAAAGATTTGTATTTTTATGTGTGTGTATGTTTGCAAAGAATAAACTCAAAAACTAAGTACTGTGCTGATTTCAAAAATTATTTTACCATTGGAAAGCTACATTATCCGGCAGTAACATAGACTTTTTTTTATTTTATCCCCGTATTCCCACGGGAACAGGAACTACGCGGGTGAAACTGCGGGCCGCTGCTATATTATAATATAGAGGAAAGATTTTATTGTTTGTTTGTATCGAATAGGGTCCGCAACTATTTGACCGATTTGAATAATTCTTTCACCAATAGAAAGCTACTTTATCAGCGAGTAATATAAGCTATATTTTATCCTCGTATTCCCACAGGAACGGGAACTACGCGGGTGTAACCCCAGGGCGCTGCTAGTTATGAATAAAATACAAATGTCGACGACGAAATGTCTAAACTGTGAATTTCATGTTGAGTTTAGGTTAAAAGCCCGAGGAATACCTACCCATATGTGGTTGTGGGGTAGACAAAACTTTGAGCACTGGGTTTAGATATCTGTAATCATTATCAAATCAAATTAATTAACGTTTACCTACGTGTGAACACAATCGTTATTGATAAACATAAATAGAAATTGCCACAGCGAGCTGGTCGAACTAAACTTAAGAATTGGTTTTGGCATAACTTAACAATGCATTTCATTTACAGAGTTACCTGTTAACTTGAACCAACTGTTACACGATAAATTATCCAAGCAGATATCAAATGCAACCGTCCTATTAGAACAATGTGATCCGACTATTGTCCATTTTGTTTTAAACAAAGTTAAATATGGAAAAACGGGTGATCCCGTTTGGAAAACGTATGTTAATAAGCACAACGTGGTAAATGTGACAGATAATTTTGAAAAATTTACAAATAATAATAGCAATGATAATCACTTAGAAAGTTATAATACTCCAGATTTAGAAGACCTTTATTCTATTGAAAGCGTTGAGAATTTTATCGATTCGACTAATAATCGCTTCGGGGTAAACGGGGATGATAATGTTTTGGAAAAATCGTCGGTAAAGATTGGTTTGAATAAGACAGAAGACGATAAAAAGAGTACGCCATTTTTGGTCGCCATATTTGAAACACTGTCAAACATAACCGCGCAGACGTGCGCGGGAACTTTGCTGTCGTCTCATTGGGTGGTCACCGCAGCCAGTTGTGTCAATGTCTTGGGTGATCTGTAAGTGAAAACATACCAATATATTTGAACGTTAATCCTGTAAATAACATCCATGACTCTGGTACAAAACTATGTTCATCAGGGTATCATTTTGATCATTGCGGAATACCAACCCGCAGCCTCAAATTTTCGGCTGGTATCTTAAACCGTTTGACTAACTTTGTTTTATAGATCCATAATGTCTCAATTACTAACAACAGTTGCAAAATGATTAGATTCGACATCAATCTGCATATAATTAATATTGGAACGAGTAATTAAAGAATCTATTTTTATCATTTTGTGAGTCATTAATTGACTATAATTATCGTTAAGTACCTGCTAAGTACATACATACATATTATACTTCTAAAGCATATGTAGTATAAAACAAAATTTCGTAACGCTTTAATTCGCTTAGTAGGTAAATATTACAGAACCAACGACACCATGAGAAGCAGCTACACCGTCGTAGCAGGGTCTACGAACCCTCTCGTAGACGGCTACGAGCACAACGTCACTGAAGTCTTGCTTTCGGACGGAGCCCTTGACAATCATAGAGTTAACATGAAAGGAGACTGCAATTCCTCTGCTTTACAATTTCAAACACCGGGTCGGAATGCTACGTTAGCCTTGATGCGGATTGATCCTGGGGTGGGTGTCGGCGGAATAGAAATTTGGAAAGAACCAGCTGTAAAGAGTCTGGAAGTTACAGTCTACGGATGGTCATTGTTAAAGGTCACTACAAAAGCACTAAATGAAATGCTATACCTATATAGTATTAATGTCGTAAAAATCATATTTAAATTTTCAGAATGATTCTCTTGATGCAATGCAAGCAATATTAAACCCAGCAAAGATTACTGACCCTTTGCAGTGCCATAGGGGCACTGGTGTAGAGTCAACACCAGCTCTGTGTTTGACCACAGAGCAGGATTCGGGGAGCAGCATTAAGGTTAGTTCTATTATTTTATCAATAGTTCAATTTAAGTAAATTAATGGTCCTACAAATTGCAATAACGTTAATTGTTCGATATCATTACCTGCTTTAGAATAAAATAAGCCCGAATGTCGTTTTTAAATAGATGAATTGTATTTTATGATGTATAAATTTTCACTTGACTATATAAAATGGCCATTATAGATATTTTTATGTGCCATTACAATTAAAAGGGAGAGAGAGAGCTTTTAAAAAATAATTGTTGCACCCCGCAGATGGGCTCCGGCGGTGCAGTGCTGGTGACGGACGGAAGGCGAACACGCATGCTCGCCGTCTTGCTCGACACCCATGCTCCGATGCTCGCCGAGCCGCTCGCCAAACATGCCGGGTGGATCGAAACAGTTCTGAATGAGAATAACAATACTTAACGCAATTTTACAGAGTTTTGTTACCTGCAGTTACGGGAGACAAAGAAAGGGTTTTGTAATAAGGGACCGTTCATTCAAGTATTACGTAAGCTGATTTATTACAACCCCCCTCCCCCCCTTGTCAGCCAAAGTAAGCAAAAATTTGTATATGCATTCTCGAAAATTTGTATCTCAATCTCTGCTGAAAAAGAAAAGTAGTACTGTAAATTTTAAAATTTTTCCGTATGTAAATGAGATTGAACACATACATAACATCACGCCTATAATCCCCGAAGGGGTAGGCAGAGTCAAAGGGGCAGCAGGCCCCTTTAACCACATTCAGCCAGCCAAAAACAAAACTGGGCTGGGTTAGATGGAAAATTGTGTAAAAGTAGTGATAAGTGGCTAGCTCGTCGCCTACACAATCACATACCCAAAATCACATATACCATTAGGCGCCTTTTACGACATGCTAGGCAAGAAACACAGTTGGCAAATTCAACCATCATGGGACATTGAACATATGTCATATGAATTTGCGGTTTATTATTTTGTCGATAGAATATCAATAATGTGATGCTAATCTACATAGAATAATGATCGGTAATGGTAATAGCAACTTCCCAAAGTGCATTTCAGGCAGAGCGTGTGTGGTCATAATGAGTCACTGTTAGTAAACAGTGTCGCTTCAGTCGCTACTGCAACTATTGCATCGGCGCTTGCGCACAATGAGTGTTTGCTGCGGTGAACTCACCATTTCGCTCGGGCGCTGCTTGTTTTATTGCTATGATTGACATGTAGCGCAATAGCTCGATATTTTTGCTTGCGTAGACAACAATGGCTGTAGACATATTAATGTATGCGTTAGAGTAGGTAAGTATATTTTGGATTAAATCGGTCTACCCAATAAAAAAACGATTTCTATTATTTTTAAATAAATAACTAAACTTATGCCACTTTCCTGGCGGGGAAGGCAGAGACAACCGAACGCCATATGGCACGATCCTTACACACCTCACTTGCTTTTCAACATTCATGATCCTTTTTATACAAACTCTCTATTATTTTTACTTTTGAACATCTCTGGAAGTAGGGTAAGGCGAACATTAAAAAAAAACTATAATCGTCAAATGTAACACTTGTCGTTTCAAATACTTTAGGCTGATTCATGTACCGGCAGGTGACCCGGTTACCTATTCTCAAAAATGCATATTAGTATTTTCGCTGTAAGTTAGTCATTAAAATCTTAATAATCACATAATAAGGAAGTATATACATTATATGTACCTACATACTTAGATGCTAGGCTGTTGGAACAGAAATGCAATATACATATTTGGTAATGTCACCAAGTGTCAAACGTGAACTTTCTTTTGATACTGTGTTGCTCAAACACATGTGTTTGGATTCATTTTTCGGAGACGGGGTTTAATTTTTGCTGTGATACACATCAACTATTTTGTACCACAATTTAGGAACAAAGGAAGCTCTTAACTCTTACGAGCGCAGCAAAAACGCGTCTATTAGCGCGGGGTGCGTGTGCGCCGACTTCCCAGTTACGTAAACACGGGAATGCAAATCTGTTGCGCGCCGTTACGGCGAGCAACTGCAGATATTGGATTTGCATTTCATCGTTTAATAGATGCAAAAAATATTCGAAATAAACTGTCGTACTAATTTATAGACGGGAACGTTTTGCTATTGGACGGATTGCAGAATGTGCTGTCAGAATGTGCTTAGCTACGACAGTTATTACGCCCCTGTATGTATGAGTGTTTATTAGTCTTTTGCGAAAAATTTGCAATTGCGGAAAATAAATTATTTACTAAATAGCACAATTGAGACGCAACGTCTTCATCAACGTCCCTACTATGATTGTCTCTTTTTCACGTAAACGAAAAGGAATTGAAGGGCAATTCTTCCGCACCCTGTTGACAAGATCCTGAATCACAGTTGACATTTTACACAAAACTATAATAGAGCTAAAAAAATTACACAGATTATAATACACAGATTGACAAACTTTTTATCAATAGATAATGGAACGGCGTGGCGTTCGTAAAAAATCATTTGCATATTACTTTCAACAAGCGAGCTACAAGCTTCAGGTATTTATGAAAAACAGACGAATGTTTACAGTCGTTTTGTATCTTCCAAATTAATTAATTAACAAATACAAGTATGATTCAGAGGTTCGTGCATTTTCCAACACATCTTTATCTAATGACTTAAGCTGACGTCCGCGTCGTAAAAAGTAGGTAAGTAAGTATGTAGTTACGGATCATCCAATTCCTTAACAGTTTTAATTACTGCGCACGCTATTGTTTCTTTAATTAATGAACTATATCGCTTAGAAACAACGCGGTAATGGTTTAGTTTAATAGTTTCTGAGTGCCACCATACCAAATGGTTTTCCAAATGATGAGATGAGCTCAGACCTTACAAGCATGAATATGCCTATCTGATCAAGAAAATGAACTGGATTCATCCCTTAGATACAAATAATTAGTCATACTTCGACATCACCTGCCTAGCGTTATGTCCCGTGCTTAGACGGCGTCCGCTTAGATCATGATCCAGGATTTAGCGAGTCTGGTAATTACATTGAAGCGACTGCCGATCTGACCTTCATATTGTCTTCGATCGTCTTCCCCTAAGATAGGGGAACCAGACAATTTTCGGGTCATGGTTACAAATCCAAAGTTGTTTGAATTTGCAGGTTTCATCACAATGTTTTCCTTCACCGTCGAGCTAGTGGTATAAATACGTACATAGACTTGAAGAGGTACGTGCCGGGGTTTGAACCCGCACTCCTCGGTTAAGAGGCGCATGTCCTTATTGAGCTACCACCGCTCTAATTCGTCATACTTCGTAAGGATACTTTTTTGAGTCTCCTATGAGAATGTAATCAAGTGGTTGAGCTACTTGCGTGTTGTGTACGTGAATCAATGAAGCGCACTTGTTTATTTCCCATGGCGTGTCCGGCGCGCTCGCCGTCCAGTCAGTCAGTCAGTCAGTCAGTCAGTCGGCGCGGTGTCCGCCAGCCGGAACTCGGTCGATTGTTTGGGCTATACATTGGACGTACAGTAGACGAGCAGTTAATACCGATGACAATTTTCACACAAGACTAAAAAAAAAAAATTAGAAAAACCAAGAGAATTTTTATATTATTATCGATATCTTATGTAATTTTAAGTGGCTCGATGGCACATTGGGTAGTGCCCTGCCCTATGCGCCAAGAGTTGTGGGTTCGATTCTCACCCAAGCCAAACATTCGCATAAAAATACTTGTGTTTGTTCTGTGTCTGGGTGTTAATATCCAATATTTAAATATATATTTGTTATACCACTGTTGATTCTGATATCCTTAACACGCTTAAGCTACTTACCTCGGAGTCAGATCAATGTATGTGATGTAGCCGGATATTTTATTTATTATTATTTATTTATTATTTAAACTTTTGAAAAAATTGCATTATATTATTCATCTTGTATGGACTCATTCGATATAGTCTACTTTGCTCCGATTCCTATGACTTCAATTTAATTCTAAAAGCCTTAAATAAACGTCCTAATTTCTGTTAGGTTTATGAAGCTATCAAGCTCCTTGAAATTCCCAGCTACAGATAACAAGTTAGTTATTTGCTCAGTCTGTATTCTGTTACAAAAGTTATAATAGAAAATGTTTATTTTTATAGAGGTTGGGTATCTATAGATTTATTTCCTGAATTTCCTAATCAAAGTCTGAAGGAAAATCAAATGCAAAGTTCCTTCCGCTCACCGAGCGTTCTCTCGCCGCACTAGATCCGGAAATACAAAGCGGGGATCACACGAGTGAAACCGCGACACTGACCGCCAACCTGACGTCAGAGCGAAGAAAGTGGTCGGAGCGGCGGCCGCGGCGCCGGGCGCACAGCGCGCCCGCCAGTGTGCGCTTCACCGTCGCGCGGCATGGACGAGCGCTGATCATGCTGCTGAGGCTGCTGAGCGCCGCGCGCGCCGCCCGGGACGCGCTCACCCGCGGCGCGCCGCTCGCCGACGGCTTGCTCAAATCCTTGCTGTCCGTCGTGGTCATCTTCTGCATCGCCGTCTCCTCGCCCCCGTCGGTGTCCGCGAAGCCGTTCGCGTTCAGCTTCCCCGCCGGCTGGTCCCTGGCTGGGCTGGTGGGCAGCGTGGGCGCCAGGTCCGACGTGGCGGACCGCCGGGAGCCGGCCGCCGGCGTCAAACCGTACACCGGGCGGCGCGTCGGCAACGACACCCTCCGGATGGTCTACTACCACGACCAGACCGTGGCCGTGGTCGAGCTGGGCCCGGACAAGCTGCTGCTCAACTGCGAGCTCATCGAGACTTAGTGAGTATTCGTCGTTGTCGTAACAGTTTCCGGACATTTGTTGATTGGTCGTTTGGAAGTTAACGAGCGTATTGTGTGAAACGAGCTTAATGTAATTCGTTACACGCATCTTTTTGAATTTTGAATGAATCTGTGAAGTGTGCTATAAGCTACTTATGGTAACAGTTTATTAATGACTATATCTTTTTCTTGCCCTCTACATATACTCTATGAAACAACTTATTTAAACAGATATAATCAAAATTTTAAAAGTTTTAATATGGAATAGGTATAACGGAAAATGTAAGGTTTTTGTTGCAATTATTACATTATCTTTAAAGTTCGTCCGCAACCTTTCAAATAAGATTTCATTGAGAAGAAAAAATAGTTCGGAAACGATATGAGAGGCGTAACAATTTTGAAGTAACGTCGAGTTTAAGGCGAGGGTAGTTTTCGCGTGCATTCTTCAGCGCGTTTACCGCGAAAACATTATGTGTTAGCCGTTGTGGCCAGCGGCTCACAAACTTTAATTGTTTCATTGTTCTCAATTCGTGTCAATTTACCTTCTTGATTGGTGTCGCATTATTTATTTACATCGATGGATATTTACAACTACGCTAAATGTTTAAATATCGCTGACATAACAGGGTAAATCATAATGAGATATCTATTAAAATTATTATTGTAAGCGATAAAGCACTATTACTAATTATAAAAATTACCGTGCATAATTATCGTTAATGTATTAATTGTTTATTTAAAACCAGCAACGCCTCGCGTAGGAATACGAGGATAAAATATAGCCTATGTTACTCGCTGATAAAGAAGCTTTTGATTGGTGAAAGAATTTTTCAAATCGGTTCAGTACCGATTTACAGACTTTTTTTTCCCTCTTTATAGTATTAATTAAAAAAAATATATAGACTAGCTTGACGCCTTTTAGCGGAGTAGGCAGAGACCCGAAGGAGCAATAAACTAGTAACTTAAATACGTTGGGATTATTCACATTTTAGTTGATATATTTGATTTCGATTGCTATGTAGAGACGTTTGATTAATTGTAAGAAGTCCTAGGTTTAATATCGGTCGCCGGACATGAATGGCTTTCAATCGTTTCCTTTTAGGGGCGGGTAGGTCGCCGAAGGTGTCGTGGATGACAAGGCTTTGCCGTCACCAATAGCACCTACACTCGGACCATGGGGGGTACCGATGGGTATACTACGGTCTCCACCATCTTTGACCGGAGGGGATCTTCGACTCAAAGGCACCTTGGAGACACACACACCACCTGCCTCCCCCGGGGTAGAATGACGCTGCGTAACGTACACCCCATGTAAAAAAAGGGTTCAACATTTTTAGGTCTTGTATGAGTAGAAAATACTAATTTGCCGCTTAATCCTCGTAGAACAAGTGAAATCATTATTGAGACGAAGTGATCGGTGTGCATTATATAGGCCGTAGGGCATTAAAGTTTGTTGAAGAGGTTTTTTCATCATGAATTAGTTATTGTAACTTATATCGACCAATGTTAATAGAACGTATTCGCAATAAGTACGGTTTGTTGTATTATTTATTCGTCTATACATATGTATACAGTACCTATACGAGTATCGTTCATGAATTTCGATTAAACCGGTATTTCACTTTAATAATTCATAGATAGACAGTTAGAATAGTTTGACCGAGCTATTATTTAAGGAAAATTGGTATTTATATTAATACATGAATATATTAATACGTGAAGCAAAAACTTTGTACTCCTTTTTATGAGAATTACGCGGACGGAGGAGTATGAGATTTGGCACAGCTAAAGTTTATATGGAGGAGGAGTGTAGAAAGCTGATATTACAATAAATAATAAAAAAAAATCAAACTAATGATGGTCGAATTTCGACCTGTGGGCGATCACTAGTACTTATAATAAAGTGTATTAGACCAAATTCAAAACAGATCTATCATCATTCCATAATGACTCTAATGACTCTATTTTTCTTGATATGATCCAACTAAGGCTTGTAATGCTTTGCTTTATTTTGTAGAGTTTTTTTATTTTTTTACTACTAGTGACCCCGCTTCGCTCGGTGAGCATAAAACAATATGAAAGAAAGAAATTATACTTATAAACCTTCCTCTTGGATCATTCTGTCTATTGGTGAAAACCGCAACAACATCTCTTGCGTAGTTCAAGAGATCTAAGCGATTTTGTTATAAACTACATAACATCACGCCCATAATCCCCGAAGGGGTAGGCAGAGTCAAAGGGGCAGCAGGACCCTTTACCACATTTAGCCAGAAACAAAACTATCATCATCTTCCTAGCGTTATGTCCCGTGTTTAGACGGGGTCCGCTTGGACCATGATCCAGGATTTAGCGAGTCTGGTAATCACAGTGAAGCGACTGCCGATCTGACCTTCGTAACCCTAAGAAAGGGGAACCAGACAATTTTTGGATCATGGTTACAAATCCAAAGTTGTTTGAATTTGCAGGTTTCATCACGATGTTTTCCTTCACCGTCGAGCTAGTGGTATAAATACGTACATAGATTTGAAAAATCCAGAGGTACGTGCCCGGGTTTGAACCCGCACTCCTCGGTTAAGAGACGAGGGTCCTTACCGTTGAGCTACCACCGCTCTTCAGAAACAAAACTAGGCTGGGTTAAATAGAAAATTGTGAAAAAGTGGTGACAAGAGGCTAGCCTATCGTGGCTACACAATCACATAGGTACCCAAAACCCGATACACACATTAGTCGGCTTCTACGACATGCTAGGCAAGAACCACAGATGGCACATTTCTTGTTATAAACTAGTTGTAAAGATGCGTTTTTTCTTAGCTGGGATAAGAATTACCTACCTATCTATCTACTACTTAGAAAATCGTTTACGTTCTAAAACACTCCAAGCTTGAAATTTTTGCAATCGATAATCCAATAGAATTTGTTAACAGTCTCCCCCTACCTTCCCCCTCAAACCATCACTATTATAATAAATAAATAAATAAATAATAAATTAATTTAGACTACATCACATACATTGATCTGACTCCGTGGTAAGTAGCTTAAGCACTTGTGTTACAGATATCAGAAACAACAGTGGTATTACAAATATATACTTACTTAAATACTGAATATTATCACCCAGACACAGAACAAACACAAGTATTCATCACACGAATATTTGTCCTGGGTGGGGATCGAACTCACAACTCTTGGCGCATGGGGCAGGATCACTACCGAATGCGCCATCGAGCCAGTCAAGTATATATTATAGTTATGTTATTCATTCATATTTTGTCCCATGTTGGTCTGGGACTTGGCCCATGTTGATCTAGGACAAAAAAAAAAGAATGTGCCAACTGTGGTTCTTGCCTAGCATGTCGTAAGAGGCGACTAATGGTTTACGGGCTTTTGGGTATGTGACTGAGTAGGCGACGAACTAGCCACTTGTCACTCCTTTTTCACAGCTTTCCATCCAACCCAGCCCATTGTCCCATGTTGGTCTGGGACTTAAAAAGAATATGCCAACTGTGGTTCTTGCCTAGCATGTCGTAAAAGGCGACTAATGGTATATCGGGTTTTGGGTGTGTGATTGTGTAGGCGACAGGTTAGCCGCTTGTCACTGCTTTTTCACAATTTTCCATCTGACCCAGCCCGGCTTTGTTTTTGGCTGAATGTGGTTGAAGGGGCTTGTTGCCCCTTCGACTCTGCCTACCCCTTCGGGGATCATGGGCGTGATGTTATGTATGTATGTATGTATGTTATTCATGATGTGATGACATAAACACCACAGATTACTTTCTGATATCATAAATACGTAACACGTTTTTGTCAACTACAAAATTACTTTCCGATCGAGCGTTTAGCGTTTCACATTACAAAAGTTGAATCATTAGGACCGGTTGTGATTGTGTCGTATGTTGTCTGTGCATTCGCTTTCGCCATTATAACTTAGTTCAGATTATAGATAACCGATCATTAGGTATGCCGATAATTATATAGGCGACACATGACATCGCTTACGCCGACCAATTATTTGCACATCATGTGGGCACGGTATTAGGCACGAATTTAAAATATTGTAAACTAGCATCTGCCCGCGGCTATGCTCGCGTGGTACATTGATAAATCATAGCCTATATGTTATTCGAATGTATAAGATATATTATTGTAAAGTTTCATTAAAATCCATTCAGTAGTTTTTGCTTGAAAGAGTAACAAACATCCATCCGTACTTACAAACTTTCGCATTTATAATAGTAGGGATAGGACGTAGGTATTATTTTTTTAAATTATAGACTTTGCCCGCGATTCCACCAGTGCATTTCTCTTATATTTTATTTCTTAGACTCTGGTCAGAATAGAGGTTATAGATTGGCTTAATCCGCCTTTAGCCTATGTCTATGAGATAAAGAAGATATTAAATAGCCCCAATAGGTACTTAATAGGCTTGCATTTATTGGCTTTTTATTACACTCATCAAACTAAGTACAAATAGCGAAATTAGTGCCATTTACACATTCGCTGTACCATAAAGTGTTTCAGGCATGCTACTTTAAGAGGTATATTTTATGGTTAATCATAAAGATAAAGGTTAGAAAGTCCACGTTGCGTCTGATTTCCCTTTTGAGTCCTGCCCAAGATGATTTTTTTTTACGAGCAGTGGTAGCTCAATGGGTTTTTATAACCTTCACATTTCATTCGCCGAATTATCAGTCTGAATACCAGATTTTGACTTTTCATCCATGGACTGGCTTCATTTGCCATAATTTATATGTAGTTTATGCCCCATGTTGGTATGAGTCTTAAAAATAATGTGCCCTTGTGTGTTCCTTACCTAGCACGTCGTAAAAGGCGGCTATCGGGTTTGGGTGTGTGATTGTGTAGGCGACGAGGTAGCCACTTGTCACTTCAAACATAACATAACATAACATCACGCCCACAATCCCGAAGGAGTAGCAGAGTCAAAGGGGCAGCAGGCTCCTTTAACCACACCACTATTTCAGGATTTTCCATCTAACCTACCCAAGTTTTTTATTTTTTGGCTCAATGTGGTTAAGAGGGCTATCTGCCCCTTTGACTTTGCCTGTCCTTTCGGGAATTACGGGTGTGGTGATATATATATATATATGCATAATATATAAACAGGTGAATGATGAATGAAATTATGAACTTCCACTTTTAGTGCGAGCGAGTAGTTCGCACAAGATTACGTATGAACATTAACAAAGAGTCAAGGTTTAGGCAAACCGAATGTTGAGATCATAAATAATGTTAAATTCTGTAATCAGTATTTTATATTATTACAATTTACGGTGAACAATTTAATCAATACTGGTGTTCGTTAGATCAGCTCAAGTACACGTTTTTGTAAGTAATTCAGTCTGAATGACAAAAAATACAGCGTTTAATAAAAAATTGTTTCAGATTGATTACAATGAAATTGATCTGAATGGAATTATTAATTCATTTTTGTCAGGCACCGATTGACAAGTACAGTTCAATGTCAGCGTCTCCCGAATGGGGCCAAGGCGAGGGCCCATCACCCTTGACGGATACGATTTTAATAGGCGCTCGTTACAGGCCTGTGACCTTTCCTCCTGTTGGGCCGATTGTTGGCCCGACCAGCAACCTTGGGCGGCAGGACTTTATCCACAACTGTAATAAGAGTTGTCAGAAAAGTCAATGACAGAGCGTGACATGTTAAGGTTTATTTATTTATTAAGTTTCACTAACAACACATACATTAAGCATTTACAGTAGTACACTGTAATATTATATATTGTTCTAAGGTTTGTCGTTTATATGGCTAACTAGCTACCTGGGTGACCAGTCCGCCCTGGCTTCAGGCGAGGTGTAGAGCATGTACGGTACGACTAAACTTTTCTCATAAATCACTCAGTCCAGTCGCGAGGACACCATCACAACTTTGTGCGTTCTTGCTGCTTGTTGTGTGAATCGTCAATTCTTTCATAACTGTTAACCACTGTGGGGGGTCCCACAGTGATTAAACAATATAGCCTTTTCCATTACTATATTAAAAATCGTAGTGCTACCACTAAGCATACAATACCCTAAATCTAAGTTTTATACAAAAACGTGTATAGTTATGCATCAGTTTATTTATCTACTCTGCAGAAAATAGTTTTCTAAAAGGACTTTTAAAACCTGTAAAACGTATATTTGTAATTTATTACTATGATTTAAGAGGATCCTAATGTACACTATTACTTTGTATTAATCTATAAATTATATCAATAAGGAAATTTACAAAAAACAACTCAGTCCATTGATATAAACCCTCAGAAAATCAATAGTTTATCGCGATCTAAAAGTATTATATAGCTATCTAATACATCTACTGCTTTTTTTTATGCTGGAAAACATGTCAGACCCACGATATTTTCTCTCTAACAGACCAAATGCCAGGCGTCAAGAGTTGCGGGCAGAAGCTAGTGTGTAATAAAAGCCAATAAGTGTCTGAGTATAAAAAACAAATTAACTTCTCCGATGCCGCTTAGATAACGACGAGTGCTTTCGTGTTCCAATCGATTATCGCGATCAGAATTACAAATCGGATGAAACAGCTCATCATACTGATCAAAGTATATTTACATTACCGCCGATAGAGACATACAAGTTTATGCCCTACCTGATGGTGAGCGGTCACGGTAGGTTATGGACGTTTCAACAAAGGTATCAGGAGTATCCGCCCTTGCAGGGTTGGGCATCCGAAACTCCACTTACCGTGCAAAAAACATTTGTAGAAAAAGAAGGGCTCCACGCTGTCATAGGTACTATAGCGTGAAGCCACGTTTATCCATGTGTGAGTGAGATACATAAGGATACCAGATATTTGTCATTTGGAGCACTTATTATGTCAATGCGTGACGTAAGTTGCGTGTCAAGTAAAGCTCTAGTTGGTGGCGCAGAGTCCTTCTTTTTTTGCTAGTCCGTGGGTGAGTGTGCGGTTAAATACTGTTATATTATTACGTCGATCTTTTGTGAGAGGGTGGTATTTTGCCGGTTCCGACCGACCTGGCAGTAACCAGTGTCCGGCTTTAACGTGGTTTTTACCACTATGATAGTAATTATGGTAATAAATACCTTGATTAATGTTACCTTGAAATTGTCAATCCAGTAGATAGAGTAGATTAGTCGCCATTTATCGGTGGCTACCTGATAGTTTGATTTAATCGAAGTTGGCTACATAAACTGTACAAGCCTCTTAAAGAAAATCGGCGTGAAATAGCAGCGGTGGTAGCTCAATGGTAAAAACACGTGCCTCTTAACAGAGGGGTGCGGGTTCAGACCCGGGCATGTACCTCTGGATTTTTTAAATCTATGTACGTATTTATACATATCACAAGCTCAGCGGTGAGGAAAAACATCGTGATGAAACCTGCACATTCTAACGACTATGGATGTGGAAACCATGATCCAAGGTCAGATCAGCAGTCGCTTCAATGTAAATACCAGACTCGCTAAATCCTGGATCATGGTCTAAGCGAACTCCTATTAAGTACGGGACATAACATGAATTTCATCGCATTTGTTATAAATACAAAAGTTTTCTGCGTAGCAATATTAATATTGGCTGCATGAGCTAAATTGGTCGATATATTTTGATCGATTTCATTGTGATTCTTTGTGTTATTGTTATTATTAATTTACCGTTTATATTTATTATTTACTGGTTATTATGTTGTAGTTTCAAGGTTTTAGATATACCTTCACGTCGATTTATTTTTATTTATTTATCTATTGAGGTTTAGTTTATATGTATCAGCTAAGTTATTAGCCTGAAGTTACTTTTGCGAATGTTTATGGTGCAATCCCATTCGATGACTTGATGAATGACATTAAATAAATAAATGTGAAATCAGAGTGCATCACATACATTGATCTGCACCGAGGTAATGGATACCAGGAACAGCAGTGGTATCACAAATATATACTTAATTAGCGGATATTACACCCAGACACAGAACAAACACAAGCATTCGTCACACGAATGTTTGCCCTGAGTGGGGAGAGAACTCACAACTCTTGGCGCATGGGGCAGGGTTACTACCGAATGCGCCATCAAGCCAGTCAGACATTGAATTATAATAAATAAAAAAGGGTTGACAGTTTGCGTCCGAGTTCAGCACATTTTTTCAGTTTAAAAGTAAGTGTATGACTTATCTATGGTAAAAAATCATTGCCGTGTAGATTTCCAATTTAAAGAAAACAGTTGAAAAAAAAACTGCATAATATAATGACGCCGCCACATCCTCGGGCGCTCGTCAATCACGCCGCAGGATTCCTGCTTCCGCGCAAGTCGCAAGCGGTGTTGAAGTGACGGACGCGACAGACGGTGTGCAATACTTGATGAATGTCTTCTGATTGTGCCTTCCGCCAGATGGGGTATTTCTTAATGATGTAGGATGGAATGTGGTCAAGGCTAACCAGTCGATCCAGTCATTCTTCCTCATATCATCCTCCTGCTTAATGGAGGAACAGTTTAATCATGACAATGCATGACTGATACATTGGTCAAGGTTTTCGAAAGTATGTAATTATATTCCATATTCCATGCCATCGATCTTTATGAATTACTTAAATGCATACAGTAATTTCCTTGGAAGTCTTCAATACACCAGATGTTTATTGCATTCTGTGATAGGAAGGGCTTTGACTTGGTCAAAATATTATTACGGAGAAAAGGTAACTACATAGGCCAGTGGCATACAGAGCGCAGACGCTCGCAACGCTCGCAAGAAATAGTAGATTTCTCAACTGTGAAAGTTTCTAATAAATCTTTTGTAAGAGATCTTCCTGTCCAGGATCAGCTTGCTAGGACGAACTGATTAGTATCAAAGTAAAAGTATTGTCTTTGATGTAGCTGATCTCTCCTTAAAAATATACTGTGGGAAAAATAACATAACATTATCATAATACGGATCCTAATGGCGCGTGGCGTCGTTAGGTAATTCATTACAACATTGTCATCATTATTCATTAACGCAACATTATAATTTGCATGATTTCTATTAGAACTGTCAAACCGGTCTTCATAACCCTTCGCACCAAGTCTTGATGAATAATGTTAATTGAAAGATGGTTAAATTGTTCCAAAATTTGTAAAATGCTTATTACTAAACATACCTGCTGATATTTTTAAATTGCTAAGTGAAGAGTGAAAAATGTCCGCTGCGATGTTTAGGTACTATCTTATCTACCAATATTGCACAAGAGATACAGTATTTTCAATCTAATATTTAACTGGAAAATCATCCAGACCTTTCCAATGCTTTTTTCATTAATGTTTTACGTGCGCGAACATCAAACCTGGGCCCTTTTTCGACTCGAAGTCTGGCTGAACCATTGCACAAATCTGGGTGTCAGGTAGCTAGAGTAGATCTGTTGTTTCTAATTTATAAAGATATAGTTTGCTCATGTAGGTATCTGACAAACCTTTATCTTTTCAAATTACATATTTGTGGTATGACTCCTTTTAAATCTGGATCTTGGTACAGTCAGTTTTTAGATACAATAAGCTATGTTTCCGTAGGTATTTTGCATTCATTCTCCTAAAGCAGTTCCTTAGACAGACATTCCATATGAGTACAGGGAAAGTGTCTGACCCGAACTAGGCGTGTTAACTATTCAGTGCTAGGAGTAATTAGAGGTGGTGAATATGAATAGAGCCGCTTGCGCCACTCGGCCGTCGAGATGCGACTCCTGCGCCGCGCATACTAACGCCGCGTGACGTCAAAAGGCATGCTTACTAGCTATGGCCTCCCCACACTGGAAAATAATTTAGAAAAAATGGTATCTCTAATCCAAGAATCCTCAATACTTTTTTTAAACACTAAGATTTTATTTCAATTAACAGCTGCTAATTTCTTTTAAGGCCTGCCAAATTGCAAAATGTGCTTATATTAGATAATGATTTTTATTTCTGCCACTTTAACTTTTGAAAGTCCCACCCATTGGTGCAATGGTTTTGACTGGCTTGATGGCTCTTTCGGTAGTGACCCTGCCTCATGCGCCAAGAGTTGTGGGTTCGATCCTCACCCAGGACAAACATTCGTACGATTAATACTTAAGTTTATTTCATTCATTTTAGTTTGCGTAATATAAATTGTAATTTTAGTGAATGCATTTAGGTACTTATATTGAAATTAGGTCAATGTAAACGTTATTATGTAGTTTGATGTTGAATGAAAAAATAAGTACTATAATTAACTGTAATTTATATTATTACATTTGCTATTTGTATCAAACATAGACAACCATCTGCTACGGGTATCTATCGTCATATCAGAGGGTAAATATCAACGATAAAACAACTCAACAATAACTATAATTTGACTGGCCCGATGGTCGAGTGGTCAGACACCCTGGCCGCGAAACCAAGGGTCGCGGGTTCGAATCCCGCTAGGGGCAAATGTTTTGTGTGATGGACATGGACATTTGTACTCGATTCATGATGGTTATAAACGTATTTAAGTATTTCTATCCGTTCACCTAGTATCCATAGTACAAGCATAAGCTTAGTTTGGAACTAGGGAATTGGTGTGTCAGTCTGGAGAATTTATTATTTATAAAGCTTTGGATTGTAATTTACCCTTGTGTATTACCTATATCGATGACTCACCTGCCATCAAGGATGACTAAATACCATGAATTCGACCCTTAATAGCAAGGTAGCTTGTTCCACGTAGGCACAATGTTCGAATGACGCATTGAATTTAAAATGTCAACCTTTCACTTGCTTTATAATAAACCTGGGGTAAAACCAATATGTTCATATTATAAAGATTATAGACACAGACAAATAATGCTTATATTTTATAAACTAGCAGCGTCCCGCGGTTTCACCGGCATAGTTCCCGTTAAAATACGTAGATAAAATATAGCCTATGTTACTCGCTGATAAAGTAGCTTTCCATTGGTGAAAGAATTATTCAAATCGGTCCAGTAGTTTCGGAGCATATTCGATACAAACAAACAATTAAATCTTTAATATTTCTTAACGACCCGCCCGCAAAACAATATGACACTTATCTTCCTCTTTAATCAATCTATCTATTGGTGAAAACCGCATCAACATCCCTTACGTAGTTTAATAAATACAAGCGAATAGACAGAAGCGGCGACTTTGTTTTATACTATGTTTGTTTTATATATCGACAGGTCCATTGGTCGAGTGATCAGAGACCCTGGCCACGCAACCTAGGGTCGGGGGTTCGAATCCCGCTTGGGGCAAATGTTTCGTGTGATGAACATGGACATTTGTGCTCGAGCCATAGATGTTTATAAACGTATAAGTATGTCTGTCCGTTCGTCTAGTATCCATAGTACAAGCTTATGCTTAGTTTGGAACTAGGGAATTGGTGTGTCAGTCTGGAGAATTTATTTATTTATGTAAAGATGCCGAATACTCAAGCTGGGTTTTGATCCGAGATGCAAGTGATTTAGATGGATCAAATACAGATAGCGGCTATTTAGAATACGAACATTTAAGCATTCTTTTAGGTTTTCCTTTGTTATTTTACAAATAAATATAAATAAATAAATAAATATCCCACTACATCACATACATTGATCTCCGAGCTAAGTACCTTAAGTGTGTTACGGATATCAGAATCAAAACAGTGGTATTACAAATATATACTTAAATAATATTGGATATTAGCACCCAGACACAGAACAAACACAAGTATTCATCACACAAATGTTTGTCCTGGGTGGGGATCGAACCCACAACTCTTGGCGCATAAGGCAGGGTCACTACCAAATGCGCCATCGAGCCAGTCAAATATAAGCCGAAGTTCAATATCAGGTAGAGGTGACGGTAGGTTTGTTATATTTTATTTGTAAAAAAATATATTCGACCTTTTACGTCAAAAACATTTCTCGGAACGTTTGGACAGCATTAATTTGTAGCATATAATTTTCTGAAATGACCATCGAACCTAAGACCTTCACCGATTGTTTGGATGCGCGCAGGTGGCCAAGGCCCCATACAAGTTTAATGATCAATTACAAACGGATCGATACCGCTGACGAGCCCCACGCTGCTCATTATAAACAGCCTTTATTGTTATTTATTGACTCTTTATACACATTATTGGAAAATGTTGAAACACCCTCGATAGATATTTAGTTACGGCGTTTGGCATTGAAGACCTCTGAAGTCGCATTCTTATCTTTTTTTTATTTGTTTTGTAAGTCACATCAGACTTATTTAGCCACGAGATATTTCTATCTTCTTTCTTCTTTATCCTAGCCATTTTTCATTATTTGGGGTCGGCTCTCCTTGTTCTGCGGCAGCAGAACAGTCTATCCTGGGTTGTCGAAATGTTTGTTTGGGCAAGCTTTAAGTCCTTGGCTACCGTGGACCACCAAGTGGCAAGTGGGCGTCCTCTCCTTATCTTATTATTTGGCAGTGCTAGGGCCTGTTTCACGACATGGTCTTCAGGACGTCTCATGACATGACCGAACCATCGTAGTCGGCTTTTGGTGAGTTTTCCTGCTATAAATGCGACCTTGATTTTTCTTCTGGTGTATTTCTATCCTAATCCATATTTTTTTTTCAAAAGGCAAGGTTTTTCTTCCTTCTGTCAAATGTTGTCAAAAGCATTTACGAGGTTTTTACTGTCGAACTACGTTATGTATGTTATATCACGCCGGCAATTCCCCAGGGATAGGCAGAGTCCAAATGGTTAGTTTAGTCCGGCAAGCTCCCCCCCGCCGGGGTCCTCGGTTTGTCGTACCGGGGGGGCTCAGTAGGCCCTGCCATGGCAGGGCTGAAGCGAAGAGGGACCCCGAGGTGAGCCGCGACTGCACGACTTGCATCCGGGCAGTTGCGGCGGTCCGGCCGTATGGCCGTACGGCCAGACCCCTTGCGGCCGGACCAGGGTTGCCGAGGAAGAGGAGGAGCGGAGTGTTTTCGTTGCTCGCCTCCCTATCCTCGGCAACCCGACAGGGGCGCGCTGGGTCGCGTCGTGGTGGGTCGCGGAGGGATTGAGCGTCTCGATGCTCTCCCTCCGCGACGACAGGGCTCTGCCCTCAATTTGGGTCGCCGGGTGGAAGGCGGCCCCCTCTGGCGAGACGCTCTCCGCGTGCCCTCTGGCTTAGCAGAGGGCACAGCGCGAGAGTGGGCCCACGACGCCGGTCTCGGGGACGATCGGCGTCTGAATCCTGGGCGGAGTAGTTGAGACATGCTGGGTGGCCTGGCATGTCTCGACGCGCGCGCGTGCTCGGTGCTGTGCATCCGACGACTGGCGTGGGCTGCACAGCATCGACCACCGCCGCGCGAGGTGAGCCGCGTAGCGCGGCACGCGCACTACCGGAGGAGCTGTTGTATAGTCCCGACAGTGGGGATACCGGCTCCTCCGGAACTGCGCCGATGGAGGCCACCTTGGGGTTTAGTCGGTTCGAGTCCGACACACCGCCCTCTGGATCCCCGTCCGGAGAGTGACGGCTCGTGGGAGTTCCCCAAGTAAAAAAAAAAAAAAAAAAGTCCGGCAAGCTGCGCCCTGCAGGGGGGGCTCCGAATACTCCTGAGGTATCCCTGCCTGTCGTAGGAGGCGACTAAAAGGGCCTTTGGGGTCGTGGGGGTTAGGGGAAGGGTCCTCTGGCCCTCAATCGTCCCCGGAGAAGCCGACTGCAGGTGTTACACCCGGTCCGTCAGGATAGGGTACACAGCTGTCTATGTGGTCGTGAAACACCACCCTAGGTGTTCTGGGGGAGAATACCACTCCCTCGAGATGGGCCGCCAGGCGGCAGCGCGCGCTGCGTAGACTTTACGAGATGAATCCCGACAGTGGGGATCCCGTTGGTTTTGCGTTAGCGCCCGAAGAACGACAGCCTTGAGGTTTAGTCGGTAGGGTCTCCGGAGATTGCTACCGGTTCGAGCCCGACTCACCCTTTTAGGTCCACCCAGGACTCTAACTGGATGGTGCGTAAGTAAGCATTCCTCAAGTAAAAAAAAAAAAAAAAAAGTCCGGCAAGCTATGTAAGGAACAAATGTCTGGCCATACCGCCTCCGCCGGGCCCCGGCAGACGGGGGAGACCCAAGAAACGCTGGCTTGATGACAGCGGATGACATGCGTGTAAACGGTCTCACAACCAAAGATCCGAAAGACCGTCCGAAGTGGAGACGTAGGATAAGGCAGGCTGACCCTGGGCTCCGGTACACGGACGCAACCGGTACTAGCCCGTTGGTCGAGTGGTCAGAAACCCTGGCCACGAAACGGAGAGTCGCGGGTTTGAATCCCGCTAGGGGGTAATGTTCCGTGTGATGAACATGGACATTTGTACTCGAGCCTTTATATTTTATAAACATATTTTAAGTATGTCTATCCGTTCACCTAGTGTCCATAGCACAAGCACAAGCTTAGTTTGGGACTAAGGAATTGGTGCGTCAACCTGGTGTTTTTTTTTTTATTTATGATGAGGCAGAGTCCAAAGAGGAGCAAGCTCCTTTAAGCACTTCTAGCTAATAAAACCGAGCTGGATTAGAAGAAGAATTGTGTAAAAGGACTGACAAGTTTTTAACAAAATAGGTACCTTATCCTCCTTCTTCTGTCCTGAATGACAGAAATATCTTTTCTATAGCTGTTCTAATTCTTATTTCGATAAAACAGCAATAGGTCCAAAATCAAATAAAGATGGTATTGAAAGTTAGCACTTGTAGGCACCAGGCAATTTATTGGCAAGCCTCGAGGCTTGGGCCTAAATTGTCTGCCGAGCAAATGTGGTTACAGAATCGCCTATGAATGCGTCTACGCAATTTAGAAAATTGGTCCTTTGTTCCCTTCGACGTAACATAAAATATCGCATTGTCCTAGATTCTACAAATTTACCAAGTGCCACATAAGTGTGTAACTAATAAATAAGTTATCTTCATTATAAGCTAATTTGTTTATTTTCTTATTAAACTACAACAGTCGGCTTCAGCGTTGATGTACCTAATCTTTCGTTAAGGCCGTCTCAAATTAAGGTTATGATTAGGTTCAGACGTTTTCAACAGATTGTCCATTCGGACCAGCTGTACGTAAGCTCTTTTGATTGTCACAATCATTACGACCTTGCGCTGTGATTTGCGGTTTTCTCGTTACTGTAAAAATATTAACCATACATTTGTTACTATAGTTCTTGGCCTGGAGGCAATTAATGACCCCTATAATTATTCCCCAATAAACAATGAGTTTTTAGGGGTATTAGATACGTGAGTAAGCATAGGCCTAACAGAGTATAAGGTTAATGGTTCCATTTATTATCTAGAGTCTAGATTATTTACCATTAATCTAGAGTCTAGTTTCTAGACCGTGCCTATATCCACGATATTGTTTCAATTGCTTTACAAACGAGCATACTACATAGTACCAAAGAAGCCTATTCAGTCTTTAAAAGAACTGGAGCGCCGTAATAGAATCTAGCTCGGAAGCCGGCGGGCCTGACGACACGGCCATTATCAATCGGACGACAATGCGCCCGCGCCGCGTTGCTAGCTCAATTGTGTCACTCGCGCACACTCGCGCAGGTGAGGACTTTCAGAAGAATGCTCTTTATATCTTGAATGTGACACTTCCAAGTTGTGCCTTGCTTTGTTCCTTGTAACGATAACAGTAGTCAGTAATACCCAATTGATACGTTTCGCATAAGGTCTGTCGAAAATTTCATAGGAGCCGTCAACGATGCGTGTGATTTGATCCACTTGTAATATTTTTTGACAATTGCGTTGTCAAAATTGTTTAAATAAATAAATTCTCCGGACTAACACAATTCCCTAGTTCCAAACTAAGCTATAAGCTTGTGCTATGGATACTAGGTGAACTGATAGACATACTTAAATACGTTTATAAACATCCATGACTCGAGTACAAATGTCCATTCATCACACGAAACATTTGCCTCTAGCGGGATTCGAACCCGTGACCCTCGGTTTTGTGGCCAGGATCTCTGACCACTCGACCAACGGGCTCGTCAAATTTCATCTTGGGAGGCTACGGTCACCTATTATACCAGACCTGCTTAATATTAACTGGATTCAGTAAAAGAACCGCGCAGCTAGAGCAGGTTTGCAAGACAGTCTACTGATAAAGAAAAGTTTTAGAGAATTCTCGAAAAGCGGTTCTTTTGATGACTGGCTCGATGGTCGAGTGGTCAGAGACCCTGGCCACGAAACCGAGGGTCGCGGGTTCGAATCCCGCTAGGGGCAAATGTTTCGTGTGATGAACATGGGCGTTTGTACTCGAGTCATGGATGTTTATAAACGTATTTAAGTACCTATGTCTATCCGTTCACCTAGTATCTATAGCACAAGCATAAGCTTAGTTTGGAACTAGGGAATTGGTGTGTCAGTCTTAAGAATTTATTTATTATATTATTTATTATTATTTTAACAATCATCATCATTTATAAACCGATAGCCTGTCAAATGATCTGACGATCCTGGTCCTTCCTTATTGGTAATCGTACATAACTATATAACAGCATCGCCTTTTCTTTCACCTAGTTTCTGTTCATGATTCTGTCGATCTTTCATGTTTCATCAACGAGATTGATCACCAGTCATTGACTTAGAAATATGTTGCAACGAGTCGCCTGCAAAAAGTGTCTATTTATAGCCGCACGCCATATCTGGACTGATCTGTAACGCGACGCCTGCGCCGGAGTCATTGTCAAGCGCCCGCTAACTCGGCTAACTGGAACGCTTTCTCGGCTGTCCGTCCGTCCGTACCCGTGTCTAGAAACGGGCTCTGTTTGGTTTTAGACTTAGCTCATAACAAATTGTATTACAGATGGTCTATTTTTCGTGAGCCTACTTTTCGGGTGCTACGCTGTAGTCAGTGTGGGAATGGGATCAACAGTTATAAATACTCTTCTTCAAGAATTAATAACATATAATGGCAAAATCCCTTCGGGGATTATGGGCGTGATGTTATGTATGTATGTATCTATGTATGTATGTATTTATGTACAACGGCAAAACTTTATCCAGTGTTCAAAGTTAGTGCCCATTATTTGATAGGCTGCTTAACCCTGAATACCGAAACCCTGGAGTTAATATGGAGATTCTGGAATAAGCCCATGGGATGGAACAAAATTCCCTATTATATCACACAAGGCCGTCTTCAACCTAATAGAGACGCTGGGCTCATTAGTAAATTAATATGTTTCATCTTCCCAGCGTTATATCCCATGCTTAGACGGGGTCCGCTTAGACCATGATCCAGGATTTAGCGAGTCCGGTAATTACATTGAAGCGACTGCCGGTCTGATCTTCGTAACCCTAAGATGGGGGAACCAGACAATTTTTTTTTTGGATCATGGTTACAAATCCAAGTAGTTTGAATTTGCAGGTTTCATCACGATGTTTTCCTTCACCGTCGACCAAGTGGTATAAATACATACATAGACTTGAAAAATCCAGAGGTACGTGCCCGGGTTTGAACCCGCACTCCTCGGTTAAGAGGTGCGTGTCCTTACCATTGAGCTACCACCGCTCCGTAAATTAATATGTTTGTGGGTAATACAAGTCGGTGACTCATTAGTAATCTGGAACTAGGGGGCCCTTTAGATCGTGGGGCCCTGGGCACGTGTCCAGTTGGAAAGAGGGGACTGTTGTCACATGTGTTTGCGTGATGGATGAACATCATCATTCGCAGTCTAGTCATGGATGTTTATAAATGTCTATCCGTTACGCTGCGTCACACAAACATACCTACATGTTGTTTGCATAGAGAATCGCGTACTGACCTGCACAGTTCATTATTGTTTTAGATATGATTCTCGATTTCCTTCTCTCACTGATATACATACATTGAACGGGATTCATCCCCTTATTTTCTGATCGATTAACAGAAGTGATTGTCTTCTTCTTCCTGACTGGCCCGTTAGTCGAGTGGTCTGAGACCCTGGCCACGAAACCAAGGGTCGTGGGTTTGAATCCCGCTAGGGGCAAATGTTTTGTATGATGAACATCCATGGACATTTGTACTCAAGTCATGGATGATTATAAACGTTCACCTAGTATTCATAGTACAAGCATAAGCTTAGTTTGGAACTAGGGAATTGGTGTGTCAGTCTGGAGAATTTATTTATTTATTATCTTTATACAGCTATAACAGTGCGTCTATTTACCATATAATGTTAGGTATCTCATTTTCTTTATAATTTATTTTAGTATCACAACCTAACATTTGCTTCCCTATCAGTCAAAAGACGATTCGCGCATTCCCAGTGCTAATTGAAAAGTCTCCTTCTGGCAAATCTTCACGTTCTAGAAGTGTCAAGTCGCGTCCAGATGTCCCCCCCCCCCCCTCCCGCTGGGGGGCGCGGTGAGCCGACACTGATTGGATCATTGAACAATTGCCGGCGACCGATGGCGTTATGCAATACCGTACGTATGAAGCGTATCGTAATGCATATCTGCGTATGCGCATATATTAATCTATTTTATAGTTTTGCATATTCGAAATTTCAACCATATTGCTATGATTCAAAGCAAGATTTTGTGATCGCGTTGCATAAGTCTATTGCTGTAAACATTGTATATTAAGTGAGAGCATGTATGAAGTCGAATTTCACATTGTTATGTAAAGCAGTGTGTAGTTATTCGAATGCGCTCTGTTATGAAACATAGAATTTGGCAAAGTTTGAGGAAAGTTGATTTCCGCGACGAGGATTGCGTCACGTTCATAAATCAGAAGTATCCTTGTAATGTTTCTTAAATGTAGAAAGGTAAATCACACATTTACAGGTATGCTGATGAAACCTAAAATTTGGTATTTTAAAATTAACCTTTACCTATCGGCTGAATGTGGTTAAAGGGGCTTGCTGCCCCTTTAACTCTGCCTGATGTTATGTATGTACATATGTACCTACCTCTGTGGCCTCACGAATTTTCGCAGCATATAATAGTTGGTAAATGCACGATCTCCTATCCCAACATGATAAATAACAATTTCTCTGCAGTCCTATAGTAACGAGACATCATGACTATTATCTCTGGTGGTCTGCGCAGGCGAATCGTGACGGATGTACAAGCGTCGAGCGCCCGCAGCCACATCTCGTTAAGTTAACTTTCCACCGCGTCGTGGTCACGACTTTCATGATCCCATCCCTAAGTTATTTCGTCTATAGATATGCCACATCCACAGATCTGTGGCCACACCCTTAATAATTATTTATAGGGACAAATAATTATTTCATGTAGGTATATTATAACCTCAGAGTCCAACCTTATATCATTATATTTGTGGCTTCATATTCTGTTCCTAATCGGAGCCCTACATTTAACGAGTCAGAATTTCACTGAAGCGATTACTTGACATTGGTAACCATTAATCAGGAGAACCAAACAAATTGGGTCACGGTTCGTGAACATCCGTGGATACTTGGAGTTGCATAAGGTGTCTGCTTTCACCGCACTGATAGGATGTAAATACGCATTTCGATTAATAAACCAAGCTATAGTGCTTGAGTCTGAAATAAAACCCTTTTCATGAGAAGCACGTGTCCATGCCATTGAGCTACCACCGCACCCAATCAAGACCAGTAAAACAAGTCCAATCTAGACCAATTAGAATGATTAATAGACTAATTACGTATAAATTAGATGGCAATATTAATTTATCATACGGCATACCTGACCTGGCTTAATTGGTTTTAGTTTAAAAGTCACAAGTAGGTTTGTTAAACAAAATTTCACTTAAATCTGGTTGTGATTAATGCAAGCGTTAACGGACTTTTACGATCATGCGTCGTTAGTACGAACCAACATTTTCGGGGTTCTACCAACTCCGAAGCTAAGCAAATTGGCTGATAGTCCATCCTAGGCCGTTAAGCACCAGATGCCTTGACTGTTGCTAAATGTCACTACCTCCAAACAGCACCATAATCATCTGGTCTTAGCCAATGTAAGCTACAGCTACCATTTAACGGAAACCGGCATGTGACTTTCTGCTTCGTCCTCTTACGCTCTCATAGATGAGAATCTATGGCAGGTACATGCGATCTTCTGAGATATAGTCGGGCACCTTCAGGCTGTTGGCACGAGATGTGGTTCCGGCAGCCGGGAGCCGGTCGCGTGACGAGCGTGTCTGGTTCCGTGCGATGCACCGCCGTCCGCAAATTGCCGGCGAATGTTGGGGCGAACACGTGACCTGCCCATGGACACATAGCACAGCGGAGGGAACAACAGCGAGCCAGGTCCATTTCAGAGGTGACAGATGTGCTGAAGAGGCGCAGTGGATGGAAAAGATGTCGATATTTTGTACAGCAGTTGAAGTCCGAATTTAGAACTGGTCTCGAAAAGGAAGCTTTTTTGGGAGCGTCGATGGCTTATTTAGTTAGCCACTCCGGAAAAGCCGGCCATCGACACCCCATCTCTTGGAAAGTTGATTTATAGACTCCAATGGGAGCGAAGAAAAAGAGTAACTGGGAAGAGGGTGCCCTCGACAACCAGACTTTCGTAATTTTATATATGTCTACTATATAGGTGGAGTAGTCACAGACCCTGGCCGTGATACCGACGGTCGCGGATTCGAATCCCGCTAGGGGCAAATGTTTCCTGTGACGAACATGGACATTTGTACTCGAGTCATTGATGTTTATAAACGTTTTTAAGTATGCCTATCCGTTCAGGTGGTATCCATAGCACAAGCATAAGCTTAGTTTGGAACTAGGGAATTGGTGTGTCAGTCTGGAAAATTCATTTATTTATTTAATTTACCAAAGTGTTTGATGAGCATGCGCCGTATATCCGCGATCCACCACGCGACTCCAGAACCGCAGCTTACTGGCTATATTCTCCATCGTGCCACATCGCTTGTTCGAAATCAGTTTATTGTACACAAGACATTCAGACTACCAATTTTCTCTGGCTGACTCACATCCGTCCAAATCGCGCGATCCTTGCGTGGAAAGATACGACACGTGAGCCACATTGTGTTTTGTCGAAGAATCAAATAGTGTCAATGAAGATTGATTCAGAATGAAAAACGTAGATACTATGAATCATAACGACTAGGTTTTGCTATTTTTTTGTATTATAATAGTCGTTTCTACGCAACGCAGATACAACAAACAAACTTTTGGTCATAATTTGGGTAACGCCATTAAAAACTCTTGTTATACCTACCCAGTGGCGGAGTAATCGGGGGACGGGAGGGGCGGTGCGCGCCAGGACTAGTTCTGGGGGCCTCATTTTATCTCCAAGTTTCTGTAATCAGACTATATCAAACAGTAGACCCCCCCCCCCATGTCAGGCAAGCAACACTGCTCGTATTCCTACTAGGGGCCCCGTACAGCTATTTGCCGCCCCAGGCCTTAATCAGGCTTAGTCCGCCACGGTACCTAGGGAAGTGGCGTGAAGTTAGTTAGTTATAGGTATAACGTCTTGGCATAATAGAGACAAATATCATAGATTGAATAGATTACGTTTTAGTGTCAGCGTGGCAAAGTGGCAGAAATAGACACTCGTCAGGATGTTCTGTTCCGTGCAATTAGCTTGAGCGACATGCCTCATTCAGCTACGTACGACTACTGATGATGCCATTAATCTCTTTATCCTAACTAGGGTGTTAGAGACTTCGTAAACGTGGGACTTCCTTGTAATGAAGCCGGTAAAATGACAATAGAAGTAGAATAAAACGTTCCAGGTTGGTCGGGGACTTTAAAAGCATGTGCCAACTGTATTTCTTGCCTCGCATGTCGTAGAAGCCGACTAAAGTTTAAAGGGTTTTGGGTATTTAATTGAGTAGGCGACGAGCTAGCCACTTGTCACTAGATTTTCACAATTTTCCGTCCAACCCAGCCCAGTTTAATTTTTGACTAAATGTGGTTAAAGGGGCCTGCTAGCCTGTATACCCATTCAGGGATTCCGGGCGTGGTGTTAAGTATATATTTAACATGTTATGTAGGTATGTAATAAAACCTAGAATATATAGCTATCAAAAATATTTGTAATTGTACTATTCAGTCTTCTCTTAAAATTACAATAAGCAGATGTATTTGGGAAGGGAACTATGTTTGAACCTTTTCGAAGATACGGAAATATTTACTTAGAAAATGTTGGGAAACACTTACAGCTAGATGCTGATGTAAATGTCAGTGGTTACATCGACGTAAATACACGTTTCTCATTAAGTAGGCAGTTGTCATCGCTGCTCCTTGTAAGTTATGAAATATGGAAATCTAGCCCAAGGATGTTCGCTGGGTGACTGCAGTTCGGGCACTTTGCACTGCGCTTGGCAAATACCACTCGCAATTAACATTTTATGAGGTCATTTGTCACATTTTTACGTAATTCCAGTATTACCTTGTTTATCTTTCTGTCTTGTGTTATTCGGCTGGCTGCTTGGAGTAATGGAGACGCTGACTAGGACACCATTGTCTGCAGATCCTTCCCATATCTCTATTTTATTTATGAGAGAGTATACAAAGGTATGATAATTGTCGCCCATGAAAGAATATGAGTATTCGCATTTATAGAAACGTTTTTACTTGCGGAACGAGCTTTAAATTAATTTGACTGCCACGTTTCATTACAGTGTGTTTGTATGGCCGATCAATAAATATTATCCAACGATTATCCAGTGACCCAGTGCGATGCATTACATAAAAATACACTTATAAGTGCAGCGAGAGCATTACTGAGTAGCATTTGAAGTGCTTCCATTCCACACAACATAGGTACATCACAAACGAATGAAAGTATACTTGGGTACAAGAACATCCATCGGATTGTTCTTGTACCCAATTTATTAAATACTAGCAGCGCCCCACTGTTTTACCCGCGTAGTTCTCCTGTCCGTGGAAATACAGGTATAAAATATAACCCATGTCACTTGCTAATAAAGTAGCTGTTCACTGGTGAAAGAATTTTTCAAATCGGTTTAGTAGTTTTGGAGCATATTCAATACAAACAAACAATCAAAGTTCCTCTTTATAATATTAGTAAAGTATAGTATAGTATAGTATAGAAAACACATTAGAATACATGTTTAATTCAACAGCATTGGGACAAAATAGAAACGACATTCAAATAAATTCACGTTAGTCAAATCGAAAATTTCGCATTTACGAACGAGTTTTCATTTTTATATTCATAAAGAATAAATATTACACCTGATGTTAACCAAATGAGTAATTGGGTACAATTGGAGGTACCACACACTCGCCACGGCCAAGTCAAGTTTCTATATTTAGGTAAGTAATCAAATCTTGTTAGCTATTAAATATATCCGCAAAACTAATTACCAAGAGGCAGGTGGAAAGCTAAGCGGTATGTTCTTGTAAGTAATTAAAAAAATAAGCACTTCCTAGCCCACTTTTTAGTTCCGTAGACCATAAAATATCGACGGAAGCACATAAATAGGAGAGTAATGTCTGTCTATGCCCGTCAAGCAGGCAACTTTCTCTGCCCATAGACAAAGGCCGTTAGAAATCCACCTTAGACCAGGCTCGGGAGGTGTGTATGAGGAAAATTCGATGGGATAGTAATTTTCCTTTGCTATGGGTAATTTTTGCTGTCTTTATGCGGTGAGAGGAGTTTAACAGGGCATAAATAACTGGAAAAGAAATTGGTAATTTGATTAAAATCAACTTATTATTCGGCAATTATGCAATGTGCTTAAATCTATGGACTCAACTCTAATAGAACATGTAAAGTAAAGTCAGATCTTAAATATGCGACCTAAACGTCTGGACCTACTTACCGCTCGCCTCTTCATAAATAACTATTGAATACTAGACAAAGGGATGCCTTTCTCCAGTGTTTTGAGAACGCTGGAGAAATAAACGGCTTAGAATAAGTATTGTTTGTATATATTTAAACAATAACGCGTCTATTCTTCCGCACTTATTGTGAGTTAACTCAATGTTTAAGTTTTCACTCGACCGTCATTAGCGCCTTCTGTATTTTAAAGAATGCAATGTTTAGAAAATATTTAGGTGTTAATATCCAATATTTAAGTAGGTAAATATTTTTTTTTCTGCCTACCCCTTAGAGGAATATAGGCGTGATGTTTCGTTTGTTTTGTTTGTATATATTTGCAATACCACTGTTGTTTCTGATATTCGTAACACAAGTGTTTAAGCTATTTACTTCGGAGTCAGACCAATGTATGTAATGAAGTCTAATATTACTATTATTTAATATAATTTACTTGGATATATTCTATTAAAGTACTTATGTGTGAACAAAGCTGAGAAATGTTTTTTATACCTGCTACCAAATTTTTTATTAATTATTCGATTATGCTGTTGTGGTGCTCGATTAATTGTAGAAGTTTATAATTAGGCCATAAACTAACTGTCCCATATGTCCCATATTGGTCTGGGACTTAACAAGAATGTGCCAACCGTGTTCCTTGCCGTAAAAGGCGACTAATGGTATGAGGGGTTTGGGTATTGTGTAGGCGACGAGCTAGCCACTTGTCACTCCTTTTTTACAATTTCCTATCTAACCCAGCCCAGTGCTGGGTTAGATAGGGGCCAAAGGGGCTCAAGGGGCCTGCTGTTTTGTATGTATGTAGTTATGTATAAATTAATAAAAAAAATCAGCTGAATTGGATAAATAAATTCGGCTAAACTTAACTTTGAATGTGGATTTATTAGGAATCCTAAATTTATTGGTATCATTGATAATATATCATCATGTAACTTTTCCGGTATAAATGCCAATAGTAACATATACTTCTTAATATAATTAAAATATCTATGGGATTTTGGCAAGTCCTACACCGTTTCCATGTTTTTCAAGTTACTAATTTTACTTCAGTTCGCCTCATTAAATTAAAGGAAATAATCGTTAAAATCTATCCAATAAATTCATGCAGCGATCGTTAAATTCCATTTTTGTGCCAAAATAAAAATATAATTAGTACAAATATGTAGTTATGCAGTAGTGTTGCTCATGCAACTGTTAGCACGATCCATAAGTTATGTCAACGGCTCGTTGCAAGTGTGACTATGTACTTAATCTTTTTTTTTGCTACTTAAGCACATTGTCAGCTGCGTGCGTAATCCCATTAGCATAAACGACAGGAATCTACACAAATATTTTAAAGAGGGTTGATTTGATTGTTTGTTTGTTTGCATTGAAAAGGCTTGTAAACTACTGGATCGATTTGAAAAATTCTTTTACCAATGGAAAGCTACTTTAACAGCGAGTAACATAGGCTATATTTTATCACCGTATTCCCACAGGAAGGGAAGCTATGCGAGTAAAACTGCAGGGCTGCTAGTATTTAGTATTTATAATCATCTGTTCACTCTATAGCTAACACGTTTTGCAGTTCGGTCCAATTTGCACAGCTTTATTTATTGGTGTCCATTGAGCTGATGATCGGTTTCGTGACCCTATTAAAAGGTCCAGCAACCGCGCGTCGGGTCAGTCTTCGCGTCGCGTAAGACAGGGATACGATTCTATGGGGACAAATAATTAGTGTGTAGTCGAACTAATGGCACATCTCTGCTCTGGTTATTACTGTAGCAAACGTGTATTTATTGATTTTCTCCCAACATTAACGTACATGTTGAAGAAGCGAGTGAGATGTGTAAGGAACATGCCATATGGCGTCCGGTTCTCTCTGCCTACCCCGCTAGGGAAATGTTGCGAAGTTGCGTGAAGTTTAATTAGTTATCAACGTACGTAACGTGACGTAGTGTCTTCGTCTTTAATTGGTAAATCGTTATTGATTATTTTTCTCTGGAAAAATCCATGACTATGCTTGTCTTTGCCCTAATGATCTTTATTTGATTCTTATTTCTTCCTTGTTTCCATTTAGTGTGCCTTAAGTGTGCAATTAAGGCATTGGTATTGACCAATTAAATTGACTTCAACTGGTTTTTGGCCGCGGCTCCAACCGCGTTGATGTCGTTCTATTTTAGACAGACTAAAACATTACATAAATCCTGAGGGATTTATGGAGGTACGACCCCCTCAGGATTTATGTAATGTTTTTCCGTATATAAAGTAGATTTAAGTCCTTTCATACGGTAATTTCATCACAATCGGTTAAGACGAGACAACGTAACAGATAGACGGACAGCTAGAATTACTTTGCCATAAATAATATTTGTAAGATTATGGATTCCCACAGTAAATAATATGCATAATAGCTTACCTGAAAGAATAACTGCAGAAAACACTAGTCAGTGGCGTAGCTAGGTGAAAAAAGGCTCTAGGGCACATGGGCGTACGCAGCTTTTGGTCCGGTTTACCCCCCCCCCCCCCCCCCGAGCTTAGGTACCACAGCGCACTGCCCCTAGCCCCTCGGTAGCTACGCCACTGAAACACGCCCAACCAGGTGTTCAAACAATGATGATAAAAATAAGGAGTTAATACAAACGATACCATGTGGAGTTTTGCCTCGCCTTACAGCGGTCAGCGCTATCACCATAACTGCCCGTTATTGGATCAAGTTGCGCACGCGCAGCACCGCGGCTGATCCGCGCTTATTACACCTATTAGCCACGTTCGCTACACGCTTGCTTGTGGGAGTAATGTGGCCTGCTTACAGTCATTCGTCTCATACGGTTCAGTGGTTTCGCGAACGTGTGGTGTCAGATTCGTCGTCTAGATTTTTGATGTGTAGCTGGAACGGAGATATATCTTTGTCAAATTAGGACATTATGTTATTAAGATAAGGCGATTATATTTTGCCTAATCTTTCTGCCACTAGCTCGACGGTGAAGGAAAACATCGTGATGAAACCTGAAAATTCAAACAACTTTGGATTTTGTAACCATAATACAAAAATTGTCTGGTTCCCCTATCTTAGGGTTACGAAGGTCAGATCGGCAGTCGCTTCAATGTAATTACCAGACTCGCTAAACCCCCGTCTAAACACGGGACATAATGCTAGGAAGATGATAAATTATATTTTGAAGATGGCGTGATTTCGTTGGCAAATGATCAGCCACACAATAGGTGTGGTATATATTCTTTTAGATATCTCCCTCTCTATATTCTTTTAGATATCTCTGAAGTATACACTCCCAAGAGATTCTAGAGGTTGAGGTTAAAGAGGCATCTATTTCTACGTATATCTAACTTCATAGGACTTGAAGTATGTTCAGCCCGCTTTCTAAACAAAAACCTGGATCAGCCACTGATGCAATAGAGCATCACAAGGCTGCAAATGTCATCATACTTATACCTACTAACTATTTAATTGAGCCACCTTATAGAGTCGTTTAAAACGCGATGGAAGTATGTCAGCCAAACGTCAATATGTTAGAAGATCAACAAACACAACATTGACCAACAGATTGGCACATAGAAACGACTTGCCGTTGCTACGAGAGGCTCGTTGGCGGTCGAGACGCGTTGTTTACTCACAACTCGACCGGTCGAGTGCACTCGCCGGCGAGTAGCGGTGAAAGTGAAGCGGCTGGGTCAACGTCCCGCGGTTATATCACTCGCGACCTTACCGGATTTAGTTCAGTAGGGTGCTGGAAAACAGGGTCATGTCACTTTTTAAGAGAACACCTATTTTGCAAGATCTTTTCATTGCAAAATTCAAGACGGGTTTTCTGGTTTCAAGCCATTATATCTCATTTAACGCTGTATTAACATATGATGTCATCGAAATGTGAAAAGTATAACCGGCACGTCATGGTTTTCAATATGATAATTCTTAAGAGATAGCTTGATTAATTAATGATAATGGTCCTCACAATTCCTATACCATTATATTCCATTTTGAGATTCCGTACGTGATTTTCTAAGTCCAACTTTATATTAACTGGCTCGTTGGTCGAGTGGTCAGAAACCCTGGCCACAAAACCGAGGGTCGCGGTTTCGAATCCTGCTAGGGGCAAATATTTCGTGTGTTGAACATGGACATTTGTACTCGAGTCATGGATGTTTATAAACATATTTAAGTATGTCTATCCATTCACCTAGTATCCATAGCGCAAGCATAAGCTTAGTTTGGGACTAAGGAGTTAGTGTCAGTCTGAAGTACCTATATATTTATTTATATACTCGTAGTTAACACATGTGCACTTATAAGGAAATAAACGCGTAGTGTATGTATGTCTGATTTGTTGGACCCTGTAAAAAGCTTCAGCGCACATGGTAGGAGCTCGGATGGCTGATGTTGTTGTGATGTCTAAGTGTTTGTTGTATTGTTGCAGCGACGAGGACGACACGGGCCGACTGCTGAAGCAGCTGAGCCGCATCAACCGGCCCTACGGGGTGACCTTCGCGCAGATGATAAAGCTCATGGGCCAGTGCCAGCAGGTGGGTCACAAAGATACCTAAAATAGATATAAAACAGAAATGCCTGCGTTCATACGATGTGAAGTGATTCAGATCATCAGTTCCTTAACTGTCTATTCGGTTCTACCAAAAATTCAAGTTTGAATCAAATACTTTAGGTTGACGTTTCTGTTTTGCAATTGTGAACTAATGAGGGAATTCATTGAGCAAGTAAAATTTTAGCTAGAAATGGTTTAAGTTTACCTTACTGACTGTAAGGTAAAGTCAGTAAAGGGATATTACAAGTATGTGACAATGTCCCCATCCCTAAATTCAAGGCTGACTCCGCCATCCTTTACTGCTATTTGGAAACACTCATTTAGTCGCACTAATGCTGAATTTCCTCCAGGAAACCTCGTTTCCCGGGAAACGATGATTGACTTTTTATCGCATCACCATTCTGCTCAAGACCTTGATTGGCGGAATACCAGACAGCAGAAAATTGATTGTCTATGGCGGATCATGTGGTGCGACGTTGCATGACGTTGTCGCAATACGTGTGACGTCACACGCTGCTCATCATCAGTTGCATTCGAATAAGTTAAATTGGATGTTTGATGTCTCTATACTTGAAACACCTGAAAGCAGGTTTCCTTCATGAGTAAATCTTAAGTTGGGGACAAAACCGTACTATGTTATGTAAAAGCCACTAGGTATGATGTCAAACAGTTGCAGGTGGTGCTTTTTTTAAGGTTCCGTACTCAAAGGGTAAAAAGGGACACATTACTAAGTCTCCGCTGTCCGTCTGTCCGTCTTTCACCAAGCTGTATCTCATGAACCGTGATAGTTAGACCGTGATAGTTGAAATTTTCACAAATGATGTATTTCGGTTGCGCTACAACAACAAATCCTAAAAAATAGAATAAAATAAAGATGTTTTTTTGCCTTTTAAAGATCATTGTACCCTTCGTATGCAAGTCCGACTCGCACTTGGCCGGTTCTTTTGTGGACCCAGGGAAATGCGTTACGCACTGTCCTGCTGAAACCGGGGGGATCAGCGGAGTGTGCTGGAGTACCAGAGCCCTCGAGATGATATCCTACTAATATTATAAATGCGAAAGTTTGTATGTATGGGTGGATGTTTGTTACTCTTTCACAAAAATACTACTGAATGGATTTTAATGAAACTTTAAAATAATATAGCTTATACACCTGAAGAACATAATATAGGCTATGTTTTATCGATGTAGCACACGAGCGAAGCCGCGGGTAGAAGCTAGTGTAGAATAGTGTCGGTCCTGCTTCATTTTCTTAACAAATGGTTGGACCCAAATTTTTTTAGGATGCCTAAAATAAACTTTTTTTATGATTGCTACTTCGAATACAAACATAATGTTATGAGCAGAATCGATTAAAATAATTTATTTGTCACCGATATCGGACCGTTCGCGTTCGACACGAAGTCCAAACTGAACCAAAATTCGCAACCATTGCGCGCGATTATTGCGAGAGTAAGAAACTTAAGACTAATTACAAATTCTCAAAGCGTCCGGTCTCTCGTTCAAGGTTCTCGATTGGAATAAGAACAAAGATTAAGTAACCCATGACTAACTTATCCATTATAGGAATAATGACTATATCTATATGCGAAGCCGGCAGTGGAAAAAATACCAGTTGCAGTCATGGGTGGTGATGCATGTGACACTTGTAGGCTTAGACATGATGTTCTTTTTGGAAAAGGTTCAGTTTATAGATAAACCATAAGGCGGATCTCCACTGAACAAAAATTGACAGCTTTTGTGTTGGAGACTTGCCTTTACAGAAACTTTTGTTACCAACACGTGTTGCCAATACAAAAGTTGGCAATTTTTGTTCGTGGAGACTTGCCTTTAGAATACCACGCACTCTTTATCCCAACATTATTATTTTCGTAAGCATTGATTACTTTAATTATCTGAAACGGAATTATTAGGCTTTTTTGAAAAGTAAATGAAGGTATCTAACCTTAATTAACTTTTTAGAAAAGCATAGTTCGGTTATAGATTGTAATCGCCCCAGGCGTTCAATCGACTGTTACTTTGTATAATCACTAGCCGATTGACCTGAGTTTCAATTATTTTAAATCAATATCCATTATTTATCCAAAGTATATAGCGTTATTTACAGTCCCAATGCTGATACAAGATTAATAAAACTACAATAGTTTACTGATTAGAATCATTTAGAAATTTTATTTAGATTTGCTGCACACTGATTTAGCTTTTACGTAATAGGTACTCCTTTTTAACTCCGTTGAAAGCTCATTACACCTAATCCATGTCCAGATCAATATTTTTCTAATACAAATTCACTTTGCAATATACGAACCACGCATCGATGCGCGTGCTCATTAAATTGTGTGATTAAATGACATAGTCACAACTTGCACATTTATAATACTGGCGCGGTTTTATTTGCCAATCATTTTTGTTTACTTACTTAACTCATGCGTAAGCGCAAGGTCACTCTTCCACTTAATTGGTGCTTTTCATTTTGTCATTACTAATACTAAAGTAATTAAGTGCGATATAATATTCAATAAATCTGTATACACTTAGTAGCAAAAGAAGCGCCCCGCGGTTTCACCCTCGTAGTTCCTGTTCCCTTAGGAATACGGGAATAAAATATAGCCTATGTTACTCGCTGATAAAGTAGATTTCCATTGGTGATTTTTTTCAAATCCGTCCAGTAGTTTCGGAGCCTATTCAATACAAACAAACAATAAAATCTATCTTTTTATTAATATTAGTATTGATGTACATACATACATAACATCACGCGCATAACCCCGAAGGCGTAGGCAGAGTCAAAGGGGCAGCATGTCCCTTCAACCACATTCAGCCAAAAATCGGGCCGGGTTAGATGGAAAGTTGTGAAAAAGCAGTGACAAGCGGCTAACCTGTCGCCTACACAATCACACACCCAAAACCCGATATACCATTAGTCGCCTTTTACGACATGCTAGGCAAGAACCACAGTTGGCATATTCTTTTTAAGTCCCAGACCAACATGAGACAGTGGGCTGGGTTGGATAGAAAGCTGTGAAAAAGGAGTGACAAGTGGCTAGCTCGTCGCCTACTCAGTCACATACCCAAAAGCCCGTAAGTAAACCATTAGTCGCCTTTTACGACATGCTAGGTAAGAACCACAGATGGCACATTCTTTTTTTTGTCCCAGATCCAAATGGGCCAAGTCCCAGACCAACATGGGACAAATATACTTAGTATAAATCTGTATAAAACTTTTGAATTTTTTAATATCTTTAGCGACAGGAGAAAGGCATTAAAGTTACGTACGATATCTATCTCTAGTGCCGATCCACATAATAACAGTAATCTGATATCACATGACACGCGACTAGCGAGCACGTAAGTAAATTACAGCGATCATCGTACGATATGTTCGCTCTGTGCGGAACTTTCCCCGCCGTTTGGGGAAATCGAGAAAGTCATGTTCGGTACCTGCTGTGATATCAATTGCATCATCTAATGCGGTGCTCCTCAAACTTTATTATAAGATAGCTGGGAGGATACTGTACAGCAGTTCTCATTCGTAGGGAGTAAATTGTATCACAGAATACCCTCCTCTTCTTGTAACGAGATATCCACCATTTTGATCTCCTCTCACCTCGTTAAAGTGTGACGTACTTGAAATGGCATGTAGTCATTAACTTCTTTGGCCGATACTTGTCCAATTTAAACAGAGGCTTCAACTATTGCAAGCAAAATTAATTAAAATTATCTGATGTAAGCAGAGCCATCTTTAACCTGTTGGAGGCGGGCACATAATGAAATTTAAATGTTTTCGTAATAAATATCAGCGATCCATTAGTAATTAGGAACTGTGGGCGCTCTAGATCGAGGGGCTCTGGGCACGTGTTCAGTGCCCGTAGGAAAGAGGGCCTGGATGTAAGTATTGCTACTGGACTACTAGATTGCATATCAGAAAATTTTTAGTTATTTTGATTTACATACCTTTTCAGATATTAAAAATATTGAAATAAAATCGATTGGCCGTTTAACAGACTTAAAAAATAGAGATGGTTCCCAAACAAACTCTATTTTTTACTGTGAATCATGGGCTTTAGTTTGACAAGCACTGGTGTAAAAGCTAATGTTGTAGATAGTGATACTAAGTAACAGGTAATGACACGTAAGTAACATCTCGTTGCGGCAGCCTGTCATTACATGTCGTAATGTTTTTTTATAATCCAATGTTGGGTAAACACTTAAAAATAGCATGGCGATCATGATGACACAAGTTTATTCTTTTACGCGCCATTTTTTTAGTTTATTGATTGATATTATTCCGGTACTCATATTTATATGAAATGATGTTCGATATACAATAGTTTCGGTAATTGATGATTTATTTATTAGATCTTGGACCTTGAAAGTGTAAATAACTGCTGTGCTGCTTCTCAGAACATATATGTACTTCAAGGTGATATCAAAAGCATGCTGCAATATCTAATTGCAAAGATTGATCTGCATTTCTGCAATCAGAAATACTTAATAATTTGTTGATTAGACTAATGCAGTTGGCATGTTTTGTGCAAACCAAATACTTAAAAGTTTATCATGAACTAGCTGTGCCCGCGGTTTCACCCGCGTTTATCGTTAATGTTATATAGCCTATAGCTTTCCTTGATAAATGGGTTATCTAACACTGAAAGAATTTTTCAAATCGGACCAGTAGTTCTTAAGATTAGCGCGTTCAAGCAAACAAACAAAGTCTTCAGCTTTATAATATAAGTATAGATATTCATTAAATTCGTTATTTAACTATTATGAATATTACTCTGATAAAGTTGTAGTTTTACAGTAATACCTGTAGTGACAAGGGAGACTAAATGCAGTAACTGTGATATACAATAGCCCCCTCAGGCATGACAAACACATCGCGATGATCGTGTACACAACCCACGGCGACTTCCCGGAATACTAAGTACCGATGTCTTATACGCGATACTCGCTATAACGAAACACCTGCAACACTTTCAAACTTTGAGAAAGTATGGGAAACAAAGACTAGTCGAAAACTTTGAGAAAGTATGGAGTAAGGATTTGTCGCTGGTATTGTATATTTTTGCGTTGCTCGTATGCTACGTATTTTGAAGGAGATCTACAACATATTAGACCGTTTTTAAACACTTTCATCACACTGTTTCTAATTACTACGACAATAACTTTATCATCTACGATTAACACGGTACCTAGTGACATATATACACAAGTTTTTGTCGAAAATAATTGTTGTTGTTCTCGGAGGCATATGTTTCCATTTTGCTATCAAGGTAATCTATCGACAAATTCACCTCTAAGCTATGAACCTTACCAATGGGCGGGCAGGGACCTATTGGGCGGGCAGGCTCACGGCAGTGGAACTGGATTCAATATCAATAGTTAACTCAAAATGTCAGCAAAATTTGTGGGATGGTAAATATATTTAAAAAACAGTAATTGTCTGTTTCCAACTAAAGATACTAATAAAATCTATATTAAAGATTATTGCCGCCCATTGCCGTCCTTGCTATCTATGATCAGACCTCTACCATACGTAGCTAGACGGAAAATAGTCCATTTACCAATCAAATACACGTTCACATTCCTTCGTCTGGCCGCACACGGATATGGAGGTCATAAAACTAACTGCTGACGCGGATTGTGTTTAGATAAGTACTTATGCAACTCGACATTGGCATTAACGCGAATGTACAAAAAGTGACAGTAACTGAATTAGCTCTGCAACCTTGGTGTTCTTAGAAACCTCTCAAGTGGTGCATTAGGTAAAACATGACTCGACGTGGACTTATTTCGTTCCGGTCCTGCCGGGTCTGTCATACCACCGTAAATAGCAAGTACATAATGAGTACATAAATAGATAGTAGATATCAATATTTTATTTATATCGGATTAGGGTTGCCATCCGTCCGGGTTTCCCCGGATTTGTCCTAGTTTAGAGGGCATCCGGGGAGCGTCCGGGCGGGGCTTCATTTGTAGTCCGGATTTAAAAATGTAAAGTCTTGGGCCACCTCGACACAATCACTGTGCCCGCACGCTACAATCAACCGACTAACCTACCCGCTAAATTCATCAACATTTTCAACTGTATTTTATTAAACTGACTATGTTTAAAAAAATCTGTTGATATGTCCGGGTTCTGGGCTCTAAAATCCGGGGTTTACACGTGTTTTGTCCTGGTTGCCAAATTTTGGAGATGGCAACCCTATTATGAATTGAATATTACAGCCAATTTTACCTATCTACGTATTTTTAACATTAGAGTGGATAGATTGATGACGGCTGACCGGGACGTATGGAAGAAGAAGACATGCTGCGCCGACCCCAGATGAACTGGGAGAAGGGCAAGAGGATGATGACGTCTTTTAAACATACAGATGTCCGTACATTTCTCTCTATCGACTGCTGTAACCGTAACTGAATTGCATAAACATATATCCTCATTATTATAAGAGTTAATTACTATTTTGTATAAATAAGTGTAGTAGTTACTTTTTGTTTTTGAACTTTTTTTTGTTTGTGTAGCGGTGGTAGCTCAATGGTAAGGACACTCGCCTTTTAACCGAGGAGTGCGGGTTCAAACCCGGGCACGTACTTCTGGATTTTTCAAATCTATGTACGTATTTATACCACTAGCTCGACGGTGAGGGAAAACATCGTGATGAAACCTGCAAATTTAAACTATTATGTATTTGTAACTATGATCCAAAAATTGTCTGGTTCCCTTATCTAAGGGTTACGAAGGTCAGATCGGCAGTCGCTTCAATGTCATTACCAGACTCGCTAAATCCTGGATCATGGTCTAAGCGGACCCCGTCTAAGCACGGGACATAACGCTAGGAAGATGATGACTTTTTTTGTTTGTAAAAGGACTTATGTTTCTCAAAAGGTCACTCTTTTGAAGATGGAGAACAAATCTATGTTTTTTACCATGTTTAGATGTATGCTTTGTTGGCTATCTTTAAATAAATAAATAAATAAGTAACTCCTGTAACTGTATAAAAGATTAGATAGAGCCTTATGACGTAGGTAGAACCTGCGTCAAAACAAAATATAGTCATTGCCTAAACGACAGCTTATATGCTCGTTCCCAGGCCTCAAAATTTTAATAGGCCCACATATTTAGAACAGAAAACATAGATTTATCAATAAGAACAATCAGGGCCTCCACAGAGCTTTTAAATCGTCAATTAGACCAGACTCTTACAAAAAGCGGACATCCTTGAACTACTATGGACGTACCGAATCGCAACTTCAATAATACGGGTATATCCCTGTTTCCAGGTGGAAGGCGTGGAGGCTTCGGAGGAGACGGCGCGATCGTCGACGGGCGCCGAGTGGGGCGCGGAGGGCGCGGGCGCCGGCGCCGCCAAGGCGCGCCTGGACGCGGGCGGCGCGCACGCCGGCCTGCTGGGCGGCAGCCCGCTCACGCTGCTGCAGGGGATCATACCTGGTGGGTTGGGAGCTCTATTCCCAGTGTTGCTGGTTTGGAACTTCGTTATTCTATGTGCTGGAACTAGCGAAACTCAATTAAGTACATACATACATAACTTAACGCCCATAATCCCCGAAGGGGTAGAGCGCAAAGGAGCAGCAGGCCACTTTAACTACGTTTAGCCAAGAATAAAACTGGGCTAGGTTAAATAGAAAAAAGCAGTGACAAGTGGCCAGCTTGTCGATTCGCCTACACTATCACACACCCAAAACCCGATATACCATTAGTCGCCTTTTACGACACGCTAGGCAAGAACCACAGTTGGCACATTATTTTTAAGTCCTAGACCAACATGTGACAATAGACTGGAAACTTAATTACATTTTAAAAATTGTATTTAATTTTATACTTACTTTATATTTTGTCTTTATCAATCGCTTGTAGCCTTAATGCCTATACATAAACTGTTTTAAAATTCTTTTGAATGATTTTCACCGTAACCTTATGTAATAAACCTGCTGCTACGGGTTGTCTAACTAAACAGCCCTATTAAAGTAGTGACTAGTTTTAGATAAGAGTCGTTATAGAAATAATGTTACTTATGGGCAAAATCTAAACCGGTTAAGTAGGTCTACCAGGCTAACTGGTCTAGGTAATCAAGTTGTAGTACTCAAACTACTACTCAATTACCTTGATCCTTGAGAAGGCTGAACAGTTGGTGCTTTACCTTCATCGATACTTAAATTACATGCAAGGGTAGGTTTACCAAAGGAGATCAATTATTAAACCTTTTCGTAGATTATTATTACCGGCACTGCTTTTTTTTTAATTGGGGATACTCCCACTAGCCGTCGTCCTCTGCTTGGGGAAACAGAGGGTGGTGTGTTGGACTCGAACCGACCAAGACTCTAATTTGGCCTCTTGAGGCGCAGTTCCGGAGGATACGGCACCTCCTCCAGTGGTGCGCGGGCCGCATTGCCCGGCATACCCCGTGCGGCGTCCGTCGATGTTTTGCACCCCACAGTCTTTAGGCGTCGGATGCACAACACCGACCACGCGAGCAACGTCGAGACGTGCTAGGCCACCCAGCACGTCTCAGCCCTCTCCGTCCAGGAAACAAACGCCGGTCGTCCCCGCAACCGGCGTCGTGGGCACACTCGCGCTGTCCCCTCTGCTATATCAGAATGTCCCGCGCCCACCGCAACATATCGGCAGTGCGCTCCTGCCGGGTTGCCAAAGATAGGGAGGCGGACAACGATACAACACCCAGCTCCTCCTCTTCAGTGGCAATCAAAGTCCGGCCGTAGTCAAACTGGCTGGCAAAACACCAGTCAATACAGCAACAATTGCGACTATTGATGTTAAGAGAAGTGGATTTGTAGGTACATAATTGTGCATTCGACGAGCTATCCACCGGTTTTATATTTTACCATCTAAGCCGACTTGATTTTATTTATGGCTAAAGAGTAGCTTCAGTTAATTCTTTTAGTGCTTTTCAAGGATTGAGAACCCACGTTCTTTTTGAGTATAGGTAAGCTGATTGTTGCATGTCATTGATGAATATATTTGTCTTGCAGGCACAAAGTGGTGCGGCACGGGCGACATCGCGTCCGACTACCACGACCTGGGCGCGGCGCGGCGGCTGGACCGCTGCTGCCGCACGCACGACCTCTGCCCCACCAAGGTGCGCGCCTTCTCGCGCCGCTACAACCTCACCAACAACTCGCTCTACAGCAAGTCGCACTGCGTCTGCGACGACATGCTCTTCGACTGCCTCAAGACCACCAACACCTCCGCCTCGCACCTCATGGGCCACATCTACTTCAACATCGTGCAGGTGCCCTGTCTAGAGGACCTCCCCGCCGGCCGCCAGTTCAGAGACGCCAAACAAGGCTTCTAAGCACCAGTTAGCGAATTACTTTTTCAGCGCCATCTAGTAGCGATGTTGTTGATGTCTCTTGTGCACAGAATTATGTTTGCAATAATAATTGTATTTGAGCATTCACGTGTAAATAATTAAATTAATATATTCTTCTACGTAACATTAGTTATCAAACTGTGATATGTCTGTGCCTTTAATATGTTAGATGATGGCGCTCGAGAAACATAACAAATAATATTGTAAGTGTATGTTAGATAGGTAGGAATTAATTTATTTTGTTGCGATGACTAAATATTGTATTTACATGACAAGTCTAAAATAAATCACCATGAGTTACTGCTAATTAATTGTACTGGATACAGACCGTATTTATAATTTCATCAAAAAGTTAATGTGAACCAAATAAAATATTTATTTAAATGTTACTTTACATTTCATTTGATTCTTTTCCATTCATTTTATTTAAGTACCTACGGTCGCCAAAGTTACATACTTACATTGGAAGAAAAAGGCGGGACTAAAAAGTATGTTTCTCGATAATGTGGGATTAATTATAGGTATACATACATAACTTCGACTGGCTCGATGGTCGAGTGGTCAGAGACCCTGGCAACGAAACCGAGGGTCGCGGATTCGAATCCCGCTAGGGGCAAATGTTTCGTATGATAAACATGGGCATTTGTACTCGAGTCATAGATGTTTATAAACGTATTTAAGTATGTCTATCCGTTCACCTAGTATCCATAGAACAAGCATAAGCTTAGTTTGGGACTAGGGAATTGGTGTGTCAGTCTTGAGAATTTATTATTTATTATTATTGTTGTCTCCTTTTGGATATCACGGGAAGTGTTACCTTTCCGGTCCTTTGGAAGGCTTGCATGGGGGCACAGGCCCAACATGTAGAGGCCCCTTGAGACGTTTTAATATGAGTGAGTGATGGAGTACACCGGCCGGATCCTACTTCTGAGTATACCAACATAATACACTAAGTAGTAACACCCTGCAAGTGCAACACTATTGCAATAAGGTGAAAACAAATAATATGGGCTATTGCAATGGTTTCTTGTGGGACGAAAAACTGGGCTATGGGGTGAGATAACGGTCGCCTGCCATTTCAATACCTCACAAATTAAAGTGCGGCGGGTGGTGGCTCGCCCTCCACTAGATGGGCCCCCCAAATCAGCCGCCGCACAGGGTAGCAAGGGAGCAACATCGGCATAGTGGGCTAAGGGTGTAGAAAGGTGTGCACAGGTTTCTGGATCGCGGTAATGCGGTCAGCCGTTCCCCGTTATTACGTAGATCGAGCACTTCCAACCTTTCAAGCATATAGCTCTTGCGCTCCACTTTGGGCGGCCAATGAAGGCCATCCAAAGGTGGGGGAGAAGATGGTAGGTTCCCCCGGGAGGTCTCGGGTCCGTGGTGTCGCCACACACCAACAGCTCGCCACAAGCTGCCCTGCGGAGACTGATTGCACTGAAGGGAGTTGTTGCTCTTCATGGTGCGAAGCTCACCCACTCTCGACAGCGGGCGATGAGGTCGACACGTCCCTACTATTATTATTATTATTATTTATTAAACTACACGCCCATAAACCCTGAGGGGGTAGGCAGAGTCGAAGGGACTGCCGGCCTCTTTAACCACATTCAGCTAAAAATAAAACTAGGCTGGGCTAGATGAAAATTTGTGAATATGTAGTGACTAGTGAGCTCGTCGCCTACACAATCGCAAACTTTTACGACATGCTAGCTAAGAAACACAGTTGGCACATTCTTTTTAAATCGCAGATCAATATGGGACAATAATAATAGGTATACCTAATATGTAGCTATTTGGTAGCTCAATGGTAAGGATACGCGATTCTTAACCAAGGGGCGCGGATTCATACTCGGGCACATAACTCTGGATTTTTCGAATCTTTGTAGTACGTATTTCTACCACTATCTCGGCGGTGAGGAAAACATCGTTAAGGACCCTGCATATTCCAATAGTTATGGATGTGTAACCATGCCCCAAAACTGGAGTCTTAGAATTACAAAAATCAGATCTTCAGTCGCTCGCTATATCCTCATAGTCGTGAATCATTGTCTAAGCGGAAGCCCCGCCTATAACGCTGGGATGATGATGATATCAATGAATATGTAAATATTTGGCAAGGTTTCAATTTTTTATATGCATAAATACTTACTTAAATAAAGATAAAAAGACGAAAAATAAACATCTTATTTTACGATAAATTTTAGTACATAATGTGTAGGTAGTTAGAAATAAACAATAAAAATACACTCGTGTTTTATCAAAGCATTTCAATATCATTACTCCACCCCATCGCTTTGATTTACTTTTCTGTTTTAAAGCTATACTATAATACGAAAAACAAGAATTGCGAACTAATTTAATGAAAAATTAACCAGAAATACCTACCTATCGAATACCTATTATTAAAACATTTTTATTATTCTGTGTGAATAATAACTTTAGGTAAGTGCATACTTCAGTAATATTATTTCAATGAACGTATCTGCTACAATAGTAGGTCACGTCACTACAAATGTCAAATGACCAGTGCAGTGATGTCAAATAATTCTATTGTCAATCTGTCATTCTATTTCCCGTGATTGTTCACTTATTTTTTCTATTTTGTGCCGTGATTCCCCGTGAAATCCTCAAAACCTTGGAATGTCGTTGATCAATGATATACAACCCTTAAATCATCCTTAGTTACCGAGCAACTGGGGCTGCTTACGCAAAATGTCAACTGAATCAAATGACGATACAAAAGGTGTGTTTTTTTCCATTTATTTCAACAATTAGGCATTATTACGTGTTCAAGAGGACGTTATAGTGTTTCTGTTTCAAGTGGACGGCGTGGGAGGCCGGCCAGGCTCCAGTCCAGAGCAGATAAGGCGCGGTCTCGAGGAGGAGTTTAATATGCAACGTGCGAAGATGAAAGAGTTGTTTTTGCAGAAAGAAGGTTCGTTACCTCATGCCCGGCGGGTGCAGGCCTTGGGAGCATGCCGTAGACCAAATAACAGTGTTCGTTTGTTGCATGTTTATTACTTAAAACTCTTTGTGTTTATGTGGTGATCTTGGTGCTAGCGTGATAGTGTTTGAAGGTATTTTTGGAAGCTTCAGTGTAGATCACCACCTACTCCCATTGTCCTCACATCCTGCCCTAACACCTCACTTCATGGCCCCAAACTTGTTTTGTCCGATTGTGCCTCCAGGAGGGATGATTTTGAATCTTGGTTTTCTTGCTTGAGATTGATTATTTCATAAGCTATTAACATTTCTATTTTATCAAAACAATTGCTTTTAATCAGGTCAAAAATTGTTGTATTGAATAAAGTACTAAAACTCTGTTGTTGACTACAATTACAGTAATAAAATTTCAAAGCATTATGTAAAAAGATAATTTTATATGTGATGTAAGGAAATTGTAATTTTTTTTATAATTTTAAATGTAGATGAGTCATGTATGTACACTAGGTACTCACCAACATATTTACACAATCATCTGTAAACTAAAAGCATAAGTGAACTTAATATTTTTTCTACCTAGATTACCTATAAGTCAGGCCCGAGGAATCCACCAATTTCTATCTTAAGATACATTATGAAATAAAGTCTCATGTTGGTCTGGGACTTAAAAGAATTTGCCAACTGTGTTTCTTGCCTAGCATGTAGTAAGAGGCGACTAATGGTATATCGGGTTTTGGCTATGTGATTGTGTAAGCAACGAGCTAGCCTCTTGTCACAACTTTTTCACAATTTTCCATCTAACTCAGCCCATTGTGCCATGTTTGTCTGGGACTTAAAAAAAAGAATGTGCTAACTGTGGTTTTTTGCCTAGAATTTCATAAAAGGCGACTATTGGTATATCGGGTTTTGGGTATGTGATTGTGTAGGCGTCAAGCCACTCGTCACTGCTTTCTCACCATTTTCTGTCTAACCCAGCGCAGTTTTGTTTTTGGCTGGTTGTGGTTAAAGGAGTCTGCTGCCCTTTGACTTTGCCTACCCCTTTGGGGATTATGGATGTGATGTTATGTATGTATAAAATAAAATGTTTCTAAAATGTTTACATGAATGTGCATATAAAACTTCCAGTTCTAATATACTTGAAATCTCATTATGTACTCAGAATAATAAGAAATACCTTATTATAAATAATATGGTCATAGTACAGTAATAGTCAATAATATCTAAATGTGCTCCATAAAGATAAAAAAACAATTTAACTAAATAAAAGTAGGTATGTTGGTATAGACTATACAACCACATTCAAAGTTTTATGTTGGGGTAAATGAATTAAATTGAGAGCTCATGCTCTGAGATGTTCCTATAGGTTTCAAAGTTTTATTTAAGGTAATTAGTTATTGACACATGCTGCAGCATGTTTTGTAGAATAGGCTAGATGACTAAAAAATTATGTTTAGTCCGTCAGTTGATTATAAAACAATATTGTACTTACACATATTTTTTTATTTATTTGTCAAACAAACATTGGCGAAGATGCAATGCATTCAAGTTGCGCGTGACGTCACGCTTTCGTACAATTTTTACTTACAAGTGACGTCGCAAGCTCCCACTCCAAAACTTTGATGCTCTTTATCTTTGTGTTTTTTGTTCATATGATAAAGCGAAAAATATGTGTCTAGTATTTTTATATAATCTAACTGACGGACTAAATAGCTTTTTTCTTTTATGCAGTAATCATCCCTATTGTTGATGACATCTCAATACAATCTATTCGGTAAAATATTGTGAAACCTATACATATTGTAGCCATAACTAAGATAAAAATAATGGATTTTGTAATAGATACAAACAATAGTTGATATCAAGGGTTAGACTATGTATTTGGTTCATCAGCTGTTGAAATCATTTAATTTGAATCACTTAAACTTTGTGAAGACTAATTACTCTAACTAGTGACCGCTTGCTTGTCAAAATTCGACCATTAAAAGTTTGTTTTTTTAATTATTATTTATTGAAATATTAGCTTTCTGCACACCTCCAAATAAACTGTAACTGTGCCAAATCTCATACTCCTCTGTCCGCGTAATTCTCATTAAAAAGGGCACAAAGTTATTGTATTAATATTTACTTTAATAATTTTAAAGTCCGCTAAACAGAGTAATGTAGGGTTTCAATACTCCATAATGTCAATTACACATTAATGCCTTTCTTATTTGTTCATGCTCTAGATGTGTATTTACACAGACTTTTCTATGTATAGACAATATGTTTTTCACCTTGTACACATGTTTTAATTTCTCTTGTATATTCAAAAATATATTTGTATGTTATTTTAGATGTAAGTATTATCAGAACAATTAAAAGATACTCTTCTTGTTGTATGTCAGATATATATTCTAGTAAATTCCATGGGAAAATAAATTTGTACCATCATCTACTTTCCAAATGGCTAATTTCAGTATCTTTAAAGTATAGACAACTTGTTTGAGTGTGTCAATTGTAAATTGTTCATGGTAGACAGTGACATCACATTTGCTAGCCACAATTCTATTTAGCAACCTCATAAATATATGTCGATACCGCCTACCCCTCCTAGGAATAGCCGTGAAGCTAGTCTAGTCTATACTAATATTATAAACAGGTGAGATTTGATTGTTTGTTTGTATTGAATAGGCTCCGAAACTACTGGACCGATTTGTAAAATTCTTTCACCAATGGAAAGCTACTTTATTAGCGAGTAACGTGGGTAATATTTTATCCCCGTATTCCTACGGGAACGGGAACTACGCGGGTGAAACCACAGGGTGCTGCTATTTTCTATATTTCTATGTGTAAAAGTATTTTATGTCCTATTATAATTCCATGACTGCACTTAGATTATACAGCGTTTAATGCCAAGAATCTCTTAAAGCTAAAGATTATATCAATGACTAGCTGTGCCCGTGACTTTACCTGTGTTTATGGTTAATGTTATAATAATAATTTAAAGTCAGACCAGTAGTTCTTGAGATTAGCATGTTCGAACAAACAAACTCTTCAGCTTTATAATATTAGTATAGATGATATAATTTTCTAAGCCTAAATCCTATAAGAAAACATTAATAGTTATCCATAATTAAGCATATACCTGTAGTAAGAAACGAAGTAACGAAGGGACTGTCCACAGAGGACGTGAGGAGGATGCTGCAGGAGAAGGAGCAGCTGGAGTCGGAGGTGCTGGGGCTGCGCGCCGAGCTGCAGCAGCTGCACACGCTCAGCCAGAACCAGAAGTCTGAGATACAGAGCTTGCAACTGCTGGTTAACGGTGAGATGGCTGCCACCTGTATTGTACAACATTAATAAATAAAAAAATCTAGACTGACACACCAATTTTCTAGTTCCAAACAAAGTATATGTTTGTATACTACTAATATTATAAATAAACTTAAAAACTACTGTGTCGATTAAAAAAAAATCACTATTGGATAGCTACATTATCCGGAACTAACATAGGATACATTTTATCCCCATATTCCCACAGGAACGGGAACTATGCGGGTGAAACCGCAGGGTGCTGCTAGTATGTTTATCACACAATACATTTGCCCCTAGCAAGACTCAAACTTCTTGGTTAATAAATCATTTATCAGTGGATTGAATATTCATACAGTTTGTCAGTAATCAACAACATTTTTTTTCGAAACACTTAATTATTATCTGATAAATCTTGTTTGATCCGTTGTCTTGGTAAGCAAATTTTTAAGTTATATATCCTGATTATTATCAACTTCCCCTACATTGCAGCGCATACAATAAGTAAAGTAAGTACTCATATTCACATTTTTTATATATAGTTTTATATAAATTCCCATTAATATGAATTATAATTGATTGTTTGTATTAATGAGCTGTTGATATGGCGTTTACTATTACGATAACATTCCAGTCAACCTTTTTTCCCATATCAAATAACCGTGTCGTGTTGCGCCGTGTGACGGTATTTCAATATACCTAAATATTATTGTGCTGTGTGATGCTACAAGCATTTTGTCTCGGATGGGGTGCGCGACCAGGTCTGTTTTATTAAAATAAACAATTTTGAAGGAACTTTAAATTTTACTTGACTGCACTTAAAAATCAGTCTACTCTTTAATATATTATAATTTTGATGAGGCCTTAGTATTTCAATGGAAACCAGAATGGGGTTAATTTAAAAGGTGCAATTTTTAAGGCTTGGACCTACTTGATAAAGATTAAGCGTTTGTCTGATTTTTGTGATAGAACTTGTCAACTTATAAGTACATATTTAGTATAGAAGACTGGCCTGTTGGTCGCGTGGTCGGAGACCCTGGCCACGAAACCAAGGGTCGCGGGTTCGAATCCCGCTAGGGGCAAATGTTTCGTGTGATGAACATGGACATTTGTACTCGAGTCATGGATGTTTATAAACGTATTTAAGTATGTCTATCCGTTCGCCTTGTATCCATAGCACAAGCATAAGCTTAGTTTGGGACTAGGGAATTGGTGTGTTAGTCTGGAAAATTTATTATTTTATTCACGGACTAGTAAAAAAAGAAGGACTCCGCGCCACTAACTAGACGTTGAAGCTCCTTAGGTGCTCCGAATTAACATATAGGTTACTTTTTATCCCGGAAAATGCACAATAACTGTAGATACTAACGGACTAGTAAAAAAAAGGACTCCACGCTATCATACTATAGCGTGAAGCCACGTTTATGCATGTGTGAGTGAGATACATAAGGATACCAGATATCGGATATTTGTCATTTGGAGCACTTATTATGTCAATGTGTGACATAAGTTGCGTGTCAAGGTGGAGCACCTGAGGAGCTCCAATGTCTAGTTAGTGGCGCGGAGTCCTTCTTTTTTTACTAGTCCGCGAGGATACAGAAGTATTAGTCTAAGCGGGCCAAGTCGCGGCCAACAGCTAGTATGACATACAATCGAACTATGTAAATGGTCAGCCGGGGTAAAGCGCGCTTGTGGTTGTGGTTCAGAGACGGTGGAGGCGTCGTCGTCGGGCTCGGAGGAGGCGCGGCGGCTGGCGGCGCGCAACCTCGACCTGGAGCACCAGCTCGCGCAGTTGCGCCAGCAGCAACACCAGGTCAGCATTGGAACCTTCCTCACTGTATACTTCTACTTACTCTTGCCAGAACTCTTCTTTAAATAAAATAAATAAATAAATATCAGACTACATCACATACATTGATCTGACTCCGAGGTGTGATTGTGTAGGCGACGAGCCAGCCACTTGTCACTGCTTTTTCACAATTTTGCATCTAACCCAGCCCGGCTTTATTTTTGGCTGAATGTGGTTGAAGGGGCTTGCTGCTCCTTCGACTCTGCCTACGCCTTCGGGGATTATGGGCGTGATGTTATGTATGTATGTATAAATGGGGGGGCATTTAAGCCAAATTGACATAGGGTTGGCAAGCAAAACAATTTGAGATTGCTATGTATATGAGGTATTATGATAATAAATGTTAGTCTAAGCTACTTACTCGTTAGGGTCGTCTTCCTGACTGCGCTGTGCTGTCACTGTACCGCGACGACAGACGAGCCTGTCGGCGGCTTATCGCTTGTCAGGTCTAGGACACGCACTCGCGAATGTTCGTCCTCCTTACGCACGTTGATGACGAGACCCGAATTGCTTATTATAAAGACAAATAGACAATATTCGTACATCATACAATAGGCATATCAAAACTTCCGAGACTTGATAAATAAAGATATTCACTAACGCATAGATTTTGTACGAAGAATTATTATAAAACTAGCTGTCCCGGCGAACTTCGTATCGCCCAGTAATTGACATTTAACATTGACAGATACGAATCCCACCGTTTTATATGAGAAAATACTTTTGCTTTTATTTTGTTTTATCGTCAATTTTTCAATGTTTTTAATAGTTATTCTGTTATTCTGGACGAAGACAAATTCAACAAATCAAAAACAACGTAAATCGGTTCAGCCGTTCTCGACTTATAAGTGGTGTAACAAACACGACTTTGTTTTATTTATATAGCTTATTATAAAGACAAATAGACAATATTCGTACATCATACAATAGGCATATCAAAACTTCCGATACTTGATAAATAAAGATATTCACTAACGTATAGCTTTTGTACGAAGAATTATTATAAAATTATGCAAATTTCACATTCTTTACATGCAACTGTTATAAATATCATTCATTGTGTTGCAAACATGTTATCAACAATTTGGGATATCTATAAATTATCAAAAATTTCGGTTGTCTATGATACAAATATATCTTTTTACAGAATTAAATACTAAATATCTTAGACACCGGTTCGTGTCCGTATCTGCATGACTCCCATCACCAGACATACTCTCATGTTTACAGTGTTAGTGTGTGGCGGGCCTTATGTTATCGCCAGAACGAATTTACATTATTATCAACGTCAGCTTTTACAGTTAACACTAAATGTACCCGCACAAATTTGTAAACATGCTACACTTGTTTCCTGCTAGCGTTCAGTATTCATACAAGTCGAACGGACGCCCTAACTATTGTTCCTAATAAATTGCTATTTTCTTCTTTTTACTTCGGTGAATGCGAGTGCATTGTTCGCTTATTACAAGTGCTTACTTATCAATCACATAACAAAGTTGTAGCGTTATAACGGCCACTGATGTAGTTGTAACTTTGTTCTGTATTGTTTTGTTACTTCTATGAAATAGCTCGACAAATTCTACATAGATATTGTGTAACTGTTATGTGGTAAAAACTATGTAACCTGTGAAAAAAACGTTATTGTGATCTGATATTTGATAATTCGTTTTGTAAGATCTGTTTAAACTTGCTGGAAAAATAACATAAGTACCTATACCATTTAAGCGCCCTTCATAGGCTTCTTCGTCATTGACTCATGATATACCTATGTGTGAGCGAAATAATCGATAGGGTAGAGTTATTTTCATATTGTAGAAAATCTACGTATCTAGTTGTCGTTTATAAATTAATGATTATTTTATGTCTATTACTTGGAGCGATGTAAATGTAGTACGGTGCGCATTCTGAAGAGACTTATTTGTCGAAAAATACAGTCGCGATAGTCTTTTGGCATTTCACACCTCTAAGCATATATCACGTGTGTGCCAGTGTGTATTTGTAAGCCATGTATGTGAGCTTATCGGGCATGTGGCAGGAGGCGTCGCTGGCGCCGGCGACGTTCGTGCGCTCGCTCGCGCGCAAGCTCGGCGCCGACGACCTTGAGCCGGTGGTTAAAAAGGTAATTAACACTTTTTACGAATAAGCGCCATCTAGCGGTAGTCGTGTAAAATTACTTTCTAACTGGAATGCTTCTCTAAGCTGCCATAAAGAATATTATAATTTTAATAGTATTAAAATAATCGTAATAAATATTTTGCAAATAAAGCGTTTGTGTTGTCGTAAATATTTTACGTTTGAAATAAGTAAATAGCAGGCCCGCAGGCCATTTACATAAATTCTCCGATTACTTACAATAGCTACGTACTTTTTAGTATTCGTTCAAGTGTTTTTTCTATTTGTCTTATAACGCCTACCATGATTTTTCTCGATTTTTTTTGAAGATCCTAGTCGATGTCCTTTTTTTTGTAAGCTTGTATAAAAGTATTTATATGATATTTACTACGCAGAACACGAACGTAGAAGACAGCGAGCTGATGCGGTCCATCATCCAGCCGCTGAACGACGAGATCGCCGCTCTGAAGGGCAAGCTGCGCGACACTGACACGCAGCTGCAGGACGCCTTGGTATGTGATAATAATGTCCTCCTAACAGATATCGGTAACGGCGGCCAATCTAAACGAGGATTAGCCAACTGCGCAGGAGATATTATAGTGCACAAGTGTGTGCGCAAACACAGGTGCACTGTATTCCTTTACCCTCATAGTCCAGTGAGACGGCAATTAGACATGACCGGTGAGAGGTCAACGGATTAACGTGATTTCCGAGGCACGGGGGTGAAACCGCCAACTTCCTGACTCCGGACTGTTACTGAGTAATTTAAATATTGAAATAACCAGCCACAAATTCTTGGCCCGATCCGGGACCTCTTGGTCTCTAGGCGGCGTATGCCACCACTAGATCAACGAGCCAGCCACACATATATACAGATAGACAAACACACAAACGCACACTAACTGTCACGTTAGTGTAAGAATATTAATGTTGCTTGCTGCCCAAGGTGGAATGGCCATGTCCGCAACGCGCGCTTTATCCTCGGTATATAACAATCTAGCAGCGCCCCTCGGTTTCACCCGGGTTCCTCCCGTGCCCGTGGGAATATGGGGATAAAATATAGCCTATGTTACTTCCAGATAATGTAGCATTCATTGGTGAAAGAATTTTTGAAATCGGCACAGTAGTTTTTGAATTTATTCATTACAAACATACACACACACACACACAAAAATACAAATCTTTCCTCTTTATAATATAAGTATAGATATCCCATATTGACAGTTTTCTTTGCCCATAAACCCAAATTCCGTACTTAAAATTGTTTTCGTTGAATTCGAATGTAAAGTTTTTTTTAAAAAAACAATGTTTGGTGAGATGGGTAATGTCCTTGTTTTTCGCTCCAGAAAGCCAGAGCAGCAACGGGTAGCCCCGCACCTAGCGGGTCCGCCGGGGACGCTAAGCCAGACACAGGTATGTTTGTATCGAATTCTCTTAGATTGAACTCTTGCTAATGTAACATAACATAACGTCACGCCCATAATCCCCGAAGGGGTAGGCAGAGTCAAAGGGGCAGCAGGCCCCTTTAACCACATTCAGCCAAAAATAAAAGAGGTGGGTTAGATAGTGTATATTGTGAACAAGTAGCGACAAGTAGCTAGCTTGTCGCCTAAAATGCTAATGTCATTATAATTTTTTCAATATTATTAATTATTGTTTTTTTTATTAATATTAATAAAGCATTTTTCTAGAATGACATCTTGATGCAACACACGGACTAGTAAAAAAAGAAGGATTCTAGGCCACTAACTAGGTGCTCAGGTTCTCCACCTTGACACGCAACTTACGTCACACGTTGACTTAATAAGTGCTCCCGCTGACAGATATCCGATATCTGGTATCCATAAGTCTCTCACTCACACATGCATAAACGTGGCTTCACGCTATAGTATAATAGCGTGGAGTCCTTCTTTTTTTACTAGTCCGTGATGCAACATGACCTTAACGTTAGAAGCTGGTCTGTGCGCTCTGCCAAGAAAGAGATCGTACTGCTCTGTTCAAAATATCCAAGAAAATAACACCAGTAATATTTTTTTTTGTTGTCATTCAAGCTTAGTTTTCCATTGTCAAAAGTCAAAAAGTCAAAAATATCTTTATTTACGTAGGCCTCAAAAAAGCACTTTTGAATCGTCAAGTAATAGGTACAAAGTAGAACAATTTGAATCTACCACAGGTTCGGAATGTCGCATCTACCGAGAAGAAACCGGCAAGAAACTCGGACGAAAACGTCAGATAAAAAGTATATTATATACATATATAACTTTACGTCTGCAATTCTCGAAGGGGTAAGCTCGGACTCTTCACGGAGTGATAAGCTCCTTAGACCACATTCAGCCGAAAATAAGATAGTTGATCTAAACCAACTCTGAGATTAGTACAAGTCATTCGGCACTTTAATTAGGAGATATGGGCGTATAGTGCAATGTGAGGTATGTTCTGCAGTGAGCGAGAGCCCCCGGCGCTGCGACATGTGCGTCAACTACGAGAAGCAGCTGGTGTCGGAGCAGGCGGCCGCCGACGCCGCGCGCGACCGCCAGGCCAAGCTCGACCAGGCCCTCAAGCTGGTGAGACACTCACACTTGCACTTAAACCAGTATTGGTTAAAATAACAATTGAAAAGTGTTAACACGTAGTATTAATTTAAATATATAAACATTTTTGAGTTTGGTCATTTTAATTGTAAGTATGCAATTTAACGAAAGCCTTTGACTGTATATGGTACATGGTTCTTCTTTCTAAACTTGCTAAGTAGGTGCTTCCAAAGAAATTATGTACGCGGGTTACAAACTTCCTCTCTGGTTGAATCATTAAAGTTGAAATCGACGGTATTTGTTTAGAATTTAAGCCTATTAACGCTGGTGTACCACAAAGCTGTGTGCTATATCCTATGCTATTTCTTCTGCACAAGAATGAAATGTTGAATTACAACACCACTTCTTACGGCACAAACGATGTTTAATTATCATCTGGTAACCTGCGAGGCCATTTTCTGTCAATAAAATACAAAATAAGGATACACAACGTGCTCGTTCACTTTGCGAGTTGAGCCAGTTTTTGGGTTTCTTTTTTAGGCTGCAGCGGGGCATTGAAATATTTACGCCGGCATTATCGCGTCTTCGAACTGGATCATTACAGGCAACCGAAGAGCTAGAAGGCGTTCGATCACTGCACGACGAGACGGTGCGCGCGTGGCACGCGTCGCGCGCGTCCGCCGGCAGCACGCTGCGCGAGCTGCACGGGGCGGTGGAGGAGGCGCGGGAGGCGCTGCGCACGCGGCAGGAGGCGGCGCAGCAGGCCGAGCGCCGCGCCGTGGACCTCGTCACCACGCTCACCGTGGACCGCGAGATGCTGCAGCGGCGGCTCGACAGGTGACCAGCACCAACAAATTGATAGATACCCTCATTATAGATACTGATAGATACACACACACACCATCACACACACACACACACACCATCACACACACACACACACACATACACACACACACACATACACACACACACACACACACACACACACACCATCACACACATACACACACACACACACACCATCACACACACACACACACACACACACACCATCACACACATACACACACACACACACACCATCACACACACATACACACACACACACACACACACACACACTCCATCTCACACACACACACACACACGCACCATCACACACACACACACACACACACACGCACCATCACACACACACACACACACACACACACACACACACACACACACACACACACACACACATATACACACAGACACACACACACACACACACACACACACACACACACACACACACACACTATCACACAGACACACACACACGCACACACACACATACTGTCACGCCCTAGAAGGCATAGGCCTCCGCCTATCCCCTTCGAGGGCGGATGCTTCTTACTGCTTCTTGGAAGAGAGACTTTTACAAGAAGAAGCAGAGATACTGCTGCTTGGACTCTTCCAAAAGCAGTTAGCCAAATATAAAATAAGTTCGCTCGGGTGGCCAATTGTCAATAAGTGTAACTGGACAAAATCCGTTAGGACTTTGAAAGTGAATGTTTCAATTGTTTTTCAGTTTGGAGAGAGATAATGCGTACCTGATCGGCCAGTACACGAAGATGGCGGACGTGCTACAAAACGAAATTATCGATTTACCGGATAATGTTGAAGTAAGTTCGTTTGTCGTCCTACAAGTGTTTCAGGTGTCTCTATTTTGTGTTGAAGCTTTAGAAATTATGTTTTCATTGTTCGTCCAGGAGTTGCAGGAGTTGGCGCTTCGTCTGCGCGAGCAGATGATCGTGTGCGCAGTGGGGCGTGAGGAGGCGGTGCGCTCGCAGGCCGAGCTGCGCGCGCAGCTGCTGGAGCACACCACGCTGCTGCACCAGCAGGACGCCGGCCTGGCCGCCGCGCGCCGCGACCTGCGCCTCGCCAGGTACGTACAGCAGCTGCAGGAGCTGCGCGCGCAGCTGCTGGAGCACACCACGCTGCTGCACCAGCAGGACGCCGGCCTGGCCGCCGCGCGCCGCGACCTGCGCCTCGCCAGGTACGTACAGCAGCTGCAGGAGCTGCGCGCGCAGCTGCTGGAGCACACCACGCTGCTGCACCAGCAGGACGCCGGCCTGGCCGCCGCGCGCCGCGACCTGCGCCTCGCCAGGTACGTACAGCAGCTGCAGGAGCTGCGCGCGCAGCTGCTGGAGCACACCACGCTGCTGCACCAGCAGGACGCCGGCCTGGCCGCCGCGCGCCGCGACCTGCGCCTCGCCAGGTACGTACAGCAGCTGCAGGAGCTGCGCGCGCAGCTGCTGGAGCACACCACGCTGCTGCACCAGCAGGACGCCGGCCTGGCCGCCGCGCGCCGCGACCTGCGCCTCGGCAGGTACGTACAGCAGCTGTAATAATCCTCCTAACCGATTTCGGGCACAGCGGCTAATTTCAACGAGGATTAGCCCGCTACGCACAAGATATTATAGTGCAAAGGTGTCTGCACAAGCACACTCTTTGTGATCGGAGAGATGTCGGGCGTCGTACCGACAATTAAACAGCTAACTTCTGCCGGGTTGTTACTAAGTAATTTCAATACTGTGATACTCGGCCACAAATTTTAGCTCGACCCGGGATCTAGTAGGTACTAGATCAGCAAGGCAGCTAGTGCCAGTAGCCTCACGTAGCCTCCTTGTCGTCGCAGGGAGCAGGTGGAACAGCTGCAGGCGGAGCGCGGGCAGCTGGCTGAGCTGGGCGACAAGCTGCGCGCCGCCACCGACCTGACGGAGCAGCTGCTGGAGGACAAGAAGCGGCTGGCGAGCGAGGCGAGCGAGCTGCGGTCGCGCGTCGCCGTGCTGCAGCAGGAGCTGGACAACAGCGAGAAGGTTCAGCAGGACTTCGTGCGCCTCTCGCAGTCGCTGCAGGTGAGGGCGACGGTCACCTGACCCTCCTTCCGTTCTTTATATGTGACATATCACGTGTATTTTTTCCGTACATAGTTCTATAACCGCCAATGGGATGGTATGAAATGAGACCGAAAGTTGGTAGACGTCTGACTTTATTACCGTCCTATCACAGTTTATATATCGCTAATCTGTTAGTGTATGCTTAATCTATGTTATGATTCCTACGTGCGGTACGTGCTGTATATTTTTTGCGTGCGGCAATCCGGCTGTACAGCTTCATAGTTAATTTAGTTCCGCAGCGCTGTCAATAGATGGCGCTGCATGTATTTTAAATCGCGCAAGCGAAACGATTCTCCAGACCTATAAATAGCCTAAGGTGTTTTTGTTAATAGAACTATCCAATAAACCCGTGTGTGCATATATTTGGGTTTGAATTTTTCTGAGTACACCGGGTTGGGATTGGGACCTTAACCAGGCGGTTGTTCACCGGCACAGTTCCAACAAATGCGCAATTGCCTAAGACCCTACATGGTAACGTCGGTCTTGATGTGATAGACCGACCTTAAACGTCGTAACTAACAAGTTCGGCAGTATGCATGTACGAGCTATCACATCTAGACCGGTATTTTACTTGGCTAAGTAATTTATCATCAGAAAGTTACAAAAAACAGCACATTAGGGCGATTCCTTTTTTGTATACAGAAGTTATTAAAGGTATATTTCAGTCATTGATCGTTGACTATTTGTAATGTGCGGACTACGCGCTCGCACTAAAAGTGGCAGTACTTCCGCCGAGCTAGGTGTTGCTCGCTCTGGGACCTCGGTGCGACTGACCGTCGCGGTGTATTGTATATATACTTAGTGGTGAGAATAACTTCGTCAGCGCGATGCAGGATTGTGTGGCGTTTATCTATGTTCGATCGACGTCAACTGTTTACCTATTACTGGAACTATAATCTTGACTATCTTGTGGCGCGGTTGCCACAGTAATGTGCATGATGTAATACGTATGTGTGGCGGCAGGTTCAACTGCAGCGCATCCGCGAGGCGGACACGGAGGTGCGGTGGCAGCACGACGAGGACGTGGCCGAGTGCCCCTCCTGCCACACGCCGCTGCCCACGCCCAAGAAGAAGGTACGTAGATCGCGCTACTTGCTTCTCCATTCGTTGAAAGTTGGTGACGGCTGTCAGTTGTCGACAATTGGTATTGCATAGCGTATCTTTGACGGTTACGATGCGTCGGCGGTCGTCGGAGACTATTGGCGACTGTCGTCACCTGAGTTGGTAACAGTTGCGTAAAGTTGCATGCGGATTTTTATCTGTTTTGTATTTCGAGCGATTCATCTTAAAAGTAATAACTAGACTCGTCGTTGCACGGTTTGCGTGCACGTAATATGCCGACAGTTTGAAGTAGTTTTATGACCGTGCACACTGTTTACACGTAAACAGGTGCACTGCCGGCACTGCGGGCGCATCTTCTGCGGGGCGTGCGCGTCGCACGCGGTGCCGGCCGGGCCGCGGCGGCTGCCGGCGCGCGTGTGCGCCGTGTGCCGCACGCTGCTGCAGCCGCACACCGCGCCCTACTTCAGCACCGACCCGCCGCACTCGCCCGACTAGGCGCCGCCCCGCCCCGCTAGCTGCCGGCGCGCGTGTGCGCCGTGTGCCGCACGCTGCTGCAGCCGCACACCGCGCCCTACTTCAGCACCGACCCGCCGCACTCGCCCGACTAGGCGCCGCCCCGCCCCGCTAGCTGCCGGCGCGCGTGTGCGCCGTGTGCCGCACGCTGCTGCAGCCGCACACCGCGCCCTACTTCAGCACCGACCCGCCGCACTCGCCCGACTAGGCGCCGCCCCGCCCCGCTAGCTGCCGGCGCGCGTGTGCGCCGTGTGCCGCACGCTGCTGCAGCCGCACACCGCGCCCTACTTCAGCACCGACCCGCCGCACTCGCCCGACTAGGCGCCGCCCCGCCCCGCTAGCTGCCGGCGCGCGTGTGCGCCGTGTGCCGCACGCTGCTGCAGCCGCACACCGCGCCCTACTTCAGCACCGACCCGCCGCACTCGCCCGACTAGGCGCCGCCCCGCCCCGCCCCGCTAGCTGCTCCTCGTCGTACCGTCAGTCATCATCGCCGGTTCTTAACATAACATGATACACTACTAACTTGGGGCAGGTCACGACGCACCGCGAGAGATAGAGATCTCATTACAAAATTCATCAAAAATTTAACTTGCCCTTATAAGGCTGAGGCCTAACATGGTGCACGTTATAGTTATTACCTGCGCATTACTTCCTCACGTTTAACTTCACGTACGCTATTGGCTGGTGAGGTGTGTAAAATTCCTGTGCTTCAGACAGCTGCAAACTCCTGGGGCAGCAGTGATCGGCCACGTCTTAGGTCTTTGATTGTAGTTAGAACAACGTTAGCTAGGCCTTAGTCGTAATATTTAATTTGTATAGTTGTTACACTTATGAACTACCAGCCTTCTTAGGGAATTAATATATGGAAATCAATTACTTTTTATATAGAGGATTTTGCACCATCGTACAAAATTCTCAATAAAAATGGGAGATTGTGAAAATTCTAGTAATAATAATAGAATTCCGCTGTAAATATGTTTACGAATACTGTAACCCTTGAAATTCTGAAGTGCAATTGGACCTTACGTCGTTAATATAAGTTCGAAAACCAGTGTTTTGCGCAATCAAGGGTTGATGGCAGTTATCGACAATCTCATTTCTCAAAATCTGCTGCTCAATCCAGTTTAAGAAAACGTTGATTAAATCAATTACGTTTTAGCCTTATTTAAGAGCTAGTAAATTATATTTAAATATAACTTCGTGCTTATTGTGCTTTATTTTACATTTAAATAACTTTTTCATGGTGTATATTTACAATTCAAGTTCTGTATATTGCAATTATCTTATTTCATAAAATGGGTTTGTATGTATGTTTGTTTGTATTTTATGTCAAACAATCTATCTGATATTGATATAATTAGTGCATTAAGTCCCATTTGTATACCCTATTGTTTAAAAAAGTAGCATTTTTATATAATTCTGTAACTCACAATATTATTACGTCACTACATGTCACCATCGCTCTTACCGTGCGATTTCTACGCAGTTATGACAAATTTCAAGTGTATAATATTACTGAATTTGTTTTGTTTACGTTGTACTTGGAATTGTATATGGCTCCTACGATATTTTTTCGCGATATACAATATTATTTCGTTGTAATATTTGTGAGAACTGCAAAGGAGCGATGTTGTCTCTGAATTGTTTGCAATAAATGTGTAAATAGTTATAAATTGAGCAAATATTGTTTATCGAAAGTTGGATCCGATTTTGCGAATATGTCAAAACGATACCGTTGTTATCATATACACTGGGAACCTGACATGCACTTGATAGCTGATCAAGTCAAGTCATGTTTTGTTAACTTCTATTATTCGCTATTAATAATGTGGGAGAGGTATCAATTTAAAACGGGTATGTTAGATAGATTTTAAATTGTAATACTTTCTTAATTTTAATTGGGATTCTTAGGATAGACCACTATAATTAATTTATTATAAATCTTATATAGATGGAATTAAGGTCTTACCATAGTGAAAGGTCGTTTGCGCATTTTTTTATTTTTATTTATTTCTTATATTATATTTTTGTTGGGAACATCTCATTTTAGCAGTACTGTTGCATTCACTGGATGAAATTAAGTCTTTGGTTTCTAACTAACAAATAAGATCCATTATTTATCATACCTTAGGTAATTTAAGTCAACTTCTAAACAATAATTCGTACTAATACCCAGTGGCGTAGCCAGGCGAGGGCGTCGAGTCCTTGCACTTGAAGTGGCCTTGCGAGACCCTTTGCAAGCAAGTTTGGTAAGGCAGATTTGTTGGGTAGAACTTGGAAACAAGAAAAGGGACCACGCCGATGCGACTGCGCCCGCGTCGATTTTAGTCCTCGCTACGTCACTGCGAATACCATTTCTCATTAGGTTAAATACAAAGGCTCGATCGTTTTATTATGAACAGTTGACTTGTCTTGATCCTTTAGCTACCAAATGTATGAGGGTCGTGTAAGAGGCAGGCCTCGCTCCAGGCTGTGTCGAGTGCGATGTGTATAGTTACATAAGTTGTAAGATAAAAGTATATTTTATTGTAAATAAAAGAGATTCGATAGTTATCCATTTGTTTTTTTTATACCTCAGTTGTCGCTATGGGTAGCAATCTGTCGTTGACGGTTTTAAACTATATTGTGTAGGTATTTAGGTATATATTTATTGCTTACATAGCAGCAGTCGTTGTTTGCAATATTTTGAATGCTGTAGCAAGAATCCTAAAAAACACTGAGAAGCTTAATTCCAAACTGGTGTGAATATAGTCTTGTAGCCTGTAGTTACTTGGTGTAGCGTAAGCAAAGACAAATGAAAAAAATATCTTGGTTTTTACCACTGAGCGAGTCAGAAAAAGAGCAAAACAAAATATGCTGCAATCCCTACAAAGTTGCTGTAAAATATATTTTACAAATATAAAATAAACCTTCCTGTCAGAAATTCACCACTCACACGCAGTTTGAGTCACAGATAAGAGTATGTATCTATACTAATAATTTAAAGAGGAAAGATTTGATTGTTTCTTTGCATCTAATAGGCTCCGAAACTACTGGACCGATTTCAAAAATTATTTCACCAATGGAAAGCTACTTTATCAGTGAGTAACATAGGCTATATTTTATCTCCGTATTCCCACGGGAACGGGAACTGCGCGGGTGAAACCGCGGGGCGCTGCTAGTATAAAATAAAACGCACTTGTAAACCGTTACTAAATAATGTAATGTGTCATAAACTTAACATTAGTGGTCGCCGGCGCGGGCGCAGGCCGACGGAATGCGCCTACGATCATTAATTTAGTATTAAAATGTAATATAAAAGTATGTATTGTCTATGGTCGCTAGTCGTCGTAGCTCTCGAGGCTCAGCGTGATGACGTCGCTCACCAGGCAGTCCGCCGGCTGAAATAAGATAAATTAACTTTTTAGGGGTTTATTTTGGGCTACATGTCATTAAAGGGGCTTGCTGCCCTTTGACTGCCTACCCCTTTGGGGATTACAGCCGTGATGTTATGTATGTATGAATGAAGGAATATAGTGTAATTTCTGAACAACGGCTGCGCAGTAAGTGCGGCTGAAGTATTGATGTAAAAAAATCTTGATGTTTTATATGTGCATCTGTAAATGGTAGAACATCTTTTGCGCATATACCTCATAACGGTAGCGTGGAATATAAGTGCACTTAGATTGAATTTTAGCCACTATATGGCAGCAGCAACAAAGAACATTTGGAAGGCGGTTCAATAACCAGACTCCTTAAATAAAGACTGCTGCAACCGGACCTCGACTAGTAACTGGTCCTATCATTAGACGATCATAATGACTTCTGCGCAGATTGATCAGCTTAAAAGAAAAATTTTAAGAGAGCATTGATCTACGTTAGATCTTTATTCTTCCTGCAATAGTTTCATGTCCAGAAGCGAAACATTAGCGGTTCCATATTGAGTGACAGAAAGAGTATGCAACAATCGTCGCCCACCTCCGAGCAGATGCCGACGAGCGCGTCGGCGCAGCCGTAGAACTCCTCCTTGAGCGAGATGACGATGGTCTGCAGGCTGCCCTTCTTGCTGCGGATGTACGACGCCACCTTGCCGATGTTGGTGTTGTCCAGCGCCGCGTCGATCTCGTCCAGCAGGAAGAACGGCGCCGGCTGGTAACTGGACGCACACACGGGACGTCTCAATACCGAGTACAAGTTTTGAACTTGCAACCGTACATTAATATGGCTAATCCTCGTTGAGATTGGCCGCCGTGACTGATATCGCGTAGGACATTCAAATTCAAATTCAAAAAACGTTTATTGCAAGTCACACGTTACAATGATGGTAAACAATGTAAATAAGACCGATATGTGACTCCCTGTCAGGGCACCGCAACATTAGTATGGCGCTAGAGCTCGTATATTCTATTCTAATTATAGAAGACAAATTAAATAATATTTGTTCATTTTCATTCGTTGAAGAATTCTATACATTAAATTAATATTATAAATGCGAAAGTTGTTAAACTAATCTGATCATACATTTTTGCATGCATGATGTCAGGAGTACAGAAAAGGATATTTAGTACCTTTAACTTCGTAATTGGTAATGTTCCCGAGGGATAAAACAAAATCAATATTAACGGGACCTGCACCTGGGAGAGGCGAAGAAAAAGCTAGTAGCTAACCTAACCTAACCAGTAATAGAGTAAACGGTGATTTATTAAAGTCCTTTTGACAAAGGGAGCTAGCGACAACAGTCGCCGTTTGTCGGCAGCACTCGTGTCATACTTAAACTCTACTAAAAAAACAGTCAACAGAAATATCGTTGCACAGTTTTACACAGTGCGAATGATATCTTTTCCTGAGGCATGATTCAATAAGGCTGTCAAGTTCCAGGGTCACCAGGCTCCTCGCAGGGTGCACCTGTGTATGGCGAAGAGCAGCGCGAGCGCGGCGACGGTCTTCTCCCCCCCCGACAGGTTGGACATGGGCTGGAAGCGCTTGCCGGGCGCCACGCAGTTGTAGTTGATGCCGTCCAGGTACGGCTCCTCCGGGTTCTCGGGGCCCAGGAACGCCTGCGCCGACTGGTTCATGGCCAGCGCCTGCGCAACACGACGTGCACGTATTGAAGAGTCATCAACAGTTCTTTAAATAATTTTAGTGATAGATCCGCGAAGTGAAATGCCATATTTTTATAATTGATAGAGAGTTCTGAAGAGAAGTCAGCATACCTTGTATATGGCATCGATCTCGTTGGCGACGTGCTCGAAGCAATCTATGAATTTATCGTGACGCTCTTTCTTAACCTGATGGAGAAAATATAAATGAGTTTTTTTTTTTTTTAAGGAAACATAGGTATTATAGAAAAAATAAAATAAAATTGGTAAAAATAAAATTGCTTCGATCTAATATTATGGCAGGTG
>OX596209.1:522666-576861 GCA_951394215.1 Glyphodes perspectalis | reverse complement strand
ATAGAAGTGTCGAACGACCGGGTTCTGGAAATGCATTTATTAATTATCGCAGCGAATAACGAAGTGCTCCAAGATCGATGCTATATTAAATTGTAGTGCTCGAATAAATTGTCACCATCTCTTTCATTTTCAAAACGCTGCACAATTTATAAATATCCATAATAAAATTACCAATACATCATACATACATACATACATAATGTCACGCCTTTTCCCCATGAGGGTAGGCAGAGATCATATCCTTCTATTTGCTACGAACCTGACGCACACCTTTCTTCTACATTCATAAATCTTTTCATACACACCAATAGATCAACTCTGCAATATTTAATATACTTTTCTCCAGACCTGATCATTTCACTTTTGTCTATGGCTAACCCGCCACGAGTCAATTTCAATAATAAAATAGGACACAGACAATGTTCTGAATGCGCAATATTGGTTTGTGGCTATACATGTCGCCACAATTTCAATCTGGTCACAAACGACGGATGGTAAACATGTCGGTTCAAGGTTTGTCTTCAGGGAGCCGGACAGGTGACTGTAGATGTCGCCAAAGTTCCATTCAGCTCACGACCGACAAGTGAAATCATGTCCATTCATCTGGAGGTTGCCGCGTCGGTCCCGGGCGGTCGCTAGAGGCAGTCGGGCGGGTCGAGCGTGCTGCAGTTGGCAGTTGCACGAGCTCACCGGGCACTCCGTGTGTTCCCTGCAGATAGAATTTTTACCAGGTAGGGGTGAGTGAAAGACACTAGTTGGGACATATTTTTTACACTTGCGCAAATAGGGTAGATATGCACCACTAGGTAACTGATATACACTTAAATTACACACTAACATTCGCCCTAAGTGGGATTAGAACCGGCGCCGATCCAGGTCGGTCAGGTTGGCTGAAATAAGGCATTATTTTTTCTTAAAGTACCAGATGATGAACTGGGGTCTGTTCCCGGTATCACGCCGCAGGGTGATGATGATGGAGCTAGTGAAGCACGTACTTGAACCAGTTGAGCAGATGTGCGGCGTGGCCGCCGTGGCGGCAGGCGACGCACCAGCTGAACCAGCCGCCGAAGTGCGCGCCGCCCGCGCCCAGGTGCAGCGAGCACACGCCGCAGCGCGGCAGCGGCTTGCGGCAGTTCGGGCACGACGAGATTTGCTGCCGAGGAGCGAGGTGTTACTGTGTGCGGCACATGGTCGGCAAGGCGCTAACGATGCCCTAGCCGAAAAGTATATATGCCTCTCTCATGACGCCTCCACATCTTCGAAACTCAAAGAATCAAATCGTTCGTCTCTTGCTGTCTAATATCTATCAGAACTCTAGGCAAGATTTAGCCCGGCTGATAATACAGATGATCGGCTTTGGTAGTCCTTTTTATAGGTCTAGGCTACCGCCCTCTAGAAGTTGACACCTTGAGCAATTGACCCGAGTCGCTCAGACTCAAAAGCCGACGTTAATGACAAGATCTGTGATTAAATGTAAGAAGAACGAAGAGGATAGATTCTATTAGAAATAAATGACAATGAAAGAATTCCGTCGAAACAGAACCACTAATATGGATATCTTCGTTTTTTTTTATTACTGACTCTTTTGACAAATAAGAAACATCTATGAATATGTCAAAAGCCTTTGATTACATGAACCATACTGAACTCCTAAATAAAGCCTACCATTATCGTATATGCGGATTTGCTATAAAATTATTAAAGTCATACCTTATCAAGAGAAAACAACAACTCGGTCTTACAAGCATCTCAAAACTGACTTAAGTTAAAAAAATGAGAGTGCCACAAGGGACAATACTTGGACCATTCCTCTTTATCATATACACCAGTATTGAATAAAAAATTATGTAATTATTAACCAAAATTATAGCCAAAACTAAAACGAAATAAAATGTAATAATGAGTTGAGAATAAAATTTTAATGGGCAAGACTCAAAACACATACAACATTATCTTCAAAATCGCAAAAAAACTATGATGGACAAACAAATGATTTGTAATCGTTTTATTATCTTCAATTTGTCCAAGAAATCCAGTCATTATTAGCGTCATTTAGAATGTTAATTTTGAACTGATATATCAAAAATAATGTGTCTGGAGCAGATTACTAAAATAACATTTATAAACATAGATAAATAAATATAAGTTATTGTTCCCACCTTCATCTTGGCGGCGGGCGGCGGCAGGCGCGCGAAGGCGGTGCGCGCGCGCGCGTGCGCGTGCGGCGTGGCGACCGACTTGCCGCAGTACGAGCACGCCACCGCCACGCGCCGCGCCTCGCCCGCCCCCCCCGCCCCCCCCGCGCTGCCCACCAGCGTGTCCAGCGCCGAGCGCGCCCACCACAGGCGCCAGCCGTCCAGCAGCGAGCGGTACGCTGCGATCCAGCCCCACGCCAAGCCCTGACCGGAATTTAAAATCGGGACCGTTCAAGATAGGCTTCATGTCAACTTTCAGTCAATGTCAATTAAAACTTTATATTTATTTCATTTATAAACACTATAGTAGGCTAGTTTATTCAAAAAATAATTATAGTATTGAGATAACAAAAAATATAGCTTACATTATTTTTTCTTTTTGTTCAGAAAATCAAATAAGAAGATACAGCGCGTTGATGTATCGCGTGACGTCACTCGGTGCGTAAAATTTTACCGTCCAAGTGACGTAGAGCGCCCCATTTCAGATCTTTGAAGCGCTGTTATCTTTGTAATTTTTCGAGTATTATATAAAGCAAAAAATACGTATTCAATATTTATTTTGATAGCCAATTTACGGAGTATAAAACAATGTTGAGTAAACCAGCTTATTATAAAGAAAAATACATTGTACAATCTTTGGCCTTGTTACAAAGAGAAATTTATAGTAAAAATATACATAGAAACAAAAGACATTCGAAAGTGAAATATCGAACGAGTATCACAACTCGTTTAGGCGCCACGAAGGTTTTGGTTCTCAACGTACATCTGAGCGTTAAAGGGCTTGCATTTACTTCCACTACGGCAAGCAAAATGTAAATAGCGCGGGGCGTACCTCCCTGGGGTCCCTCTGGGCGGGCGGCGCGGCGGAGGCGGGCGCGGGCGGCTCGGCCAGCAGGTCGGGCGGCAGGCAGCGCGCCGCCAGCAGCGCCGCGCTCTGCACGTCGCCCGTGCGCTGCACCCACTGCTGCAGCAGCCACACGCCCTCGGCGCTCGCGCCTGCCCACCAGACGCTCACTCGTTGTACTGCATGCTCAGCGTGACAATGACCGTTCAAACCGCTTGACCTCCCTCCAGAAGGGAGGTGGTAGCTCAATGGTTACGACACGCACCTCATATCCACGGGCTGCGGGTTCAAACCCGGGCACGTACCTCTCGATTTTTCAAATTTATGTACGTATTTATACCGCCGAGCTAGTGGTTAGTGAAGGAAAACATTGTGATGAAACCTACACATTCAAACGGCTATGGACGTGTAACCATGATGAACTTTACATCCAACCCGCTTGTCACTGCTTTTTCACAATTTTCCATCTAACCCAGCCCGGTTTTATTTTTGGCTGAATGTGATTGAAGGGGCCTGCTGCCTCTTTGACTCTGCTTACCCCTTCGGGGATTATGGGCGTGATGTTATGTATGTATGTATGTATGATCTAAGCGGACTCTGACTAAACACGAGACAAAATGCTAAGGAGATGAAAATTAATGCAGCCTCCATCGAAGGTGGGTTGTCTATTAGCTGAGCCCTTGTGTCAATCGCAGCAGACAGCGTCAGTGAAGACATGCTTAGCACCAACGGCGGCAGGCTCCTCACCGGTGAGCAGGATGCCGCTCAGGTCGCCGCGCGCGGTCAGCTCGTCGGCGGTGCGGCGCACGTACTCGTGCAGCTTGGCGTCCGGCAGGTACACGCACGCGAACGCCACGCGGTCCTCCAGCCGCATCTCCGTCTCCGCCAGCACCTGCCGACAGGGCATTGTGTGCTAGTTGATGAGATATATGAAGTACCGTATTTTAGTACGTATGGCGTTACCCATGGAATGTCCATCATGCAAAATTTACACCGTGTACACAAAAGCCATGAATTGGAATTTAACAGAATTTGCGAAAGTTTTAAATCATGTATTTAAGTATGGTGATTGATAGTATGGCAATTGAATCCCAACACAACCGCTTACCGCGTCGAGGTCCTGGTGCGGCTCGGCCTGGCTGGGCTGCTGCGGCGCGGCGGGCGCGGACGCCGCCAGGAACAGCAGCAGCGCGCGCAGGTACGCGTCCGGCAGCGCCGGCGCCGCCGCCGCCAGCGCGTCGCGCCACAGCCGCTCGTCGCTCAGCCCGGCCAGCGCCAGCGACACCACCCTGCGGCGAGCGGGCGTGAGCGACGGAGGCAGGCGCGCGCGCAGCCGGCGACACCCGCGACACTCACCTCAGCTGCGGCTCGCGCGCGCGCGCCAGCACGTCGAGCGCGTGGCGCAGGCGCAGGTGGAAGGCGGCCAGCGCGGCGGCGCGGCAGGGGGTCCCCTCGGCCTCGGCGCGCTCGACGCCGGCGGCCGCGTTCTCCCACCCCCACCCCCAGCCGCACAGCTGCAGCGCGCGCGTGCGCTCGGCGCTGCGGAACACGCTCAGGCGGCGGTGCGGCAGGTCCGGCAGCAGCGACGGCACGCACTCCGACCGGTACCCGCCCTCGCCCGCCGACCGCAGCACGCTGCGCACGCCCGGGTGCTTCCACGGGCTGTTGCGGATGCACCCTGCCGTGCCACACGACAGAGTTAGATTTACATTCTTCACAACATTCAGAAATTGACAATTGGACAGAAAAGTGATTACCGTCTTCGACGAGAGACTTGCTGAGCGCGAGAAAATGCCAGAGTCCGCTGAGCGCTTCGTCGTCGGCTAGGTCAGCATTTTGCCATAGATCGGGCTGAAACACAATCAACAATACCTGACTATGTAAAATAACAAACAATCGGACTACAAACATGCTGATACTCACCAAATAATGCGTGTGTCATGGGGGTTGTTCCAAAGGCGTGCACGTCGCGACTCCTGACAATCTGATTTTCGGATTGCAACTTTGGACCGAACAAGTTTCGCAGTGCAGGGTAGGGCGTTCCCCCAAGGCGACGCGCACCGATGAGCCGTGTCGATGCGAAAAATGGCGAGTGTGGCGAAAGGGTAAGAGTAAGTATGATATTTTGTGTGGAGATTTGAAAGCTTGGGTTGGCACCAAGCGGTCTGGCTATAAAGCCGTCCTTGGTCCATAGACAAGAGAGCGAATGATGCTGGTAAGCAAATTTTAGAAGTATGTTTGGAACGAAACCTTCTTGTGGAAAACATTATTTTTCGTCATAAGGATATTCACACGTATAAATAATAAAAAAATGTGATTGATTTTAGTTGATAGCCGCCTTCGTTTATGATATTAGTATATGATAGTATATTGGATACAAGAGCCTACAGAGGCCCCACTCTTGAAACAGACTACTACCTGGTAGTATGCCGGTTTGCTGGGCTATTCAAGAAGTGGAGGCACTGGCGAGTGCTGAAAGAATTAGGAGTGAAAAATTGGAAGATGAAAGTGTAAGGAGAGTGTATGGGGGCTTAGTCATTGAAAGACTTGCGAATGCGAGTCTTTCCGAGTTAGATGTTGACGAATGCTGGAACGTTTTGAAAAAGAGTATGATGGCCAATGCAAAAGAAGCATGTGGATGTACAAAGAGACGTAAAACAATGAAAGGTGACGCCTGGTGGGATGAGGAGGTCAAAGCCTCCGTAGCGAACAAGAAGAAGGCCTGGCTTGACTATGTTTCATCTTTGCAAATGGATGAAAGTATGATTGAGATGAAGAAAGAAATATACCGTTATTGCAAGAGTTAAACAAAGGCTTTTGTGAAAGAGAAGCGTGAAAGAGTAGTTATGAAAATAGAAGAGAGGCTAACGAATAGTTTCGAGGCTAATTCGAAGCTCGTTTGGAGGGAGGTTAAAAGGTCTCGGGGGTATTCTTCGGCGTCCAGAATGGGTGAGATTAAATCTAAGGCTGGTGACATTCATGCAAACCCGAATGAGGTGTTAGAACGGTGGAGTGTATATTTTGGAGAAATGTATGAGTATGTCCCGGATGTTGGCACCAGCCGCTGACGATAATGTCGGTCGGTGTCGCACCGTGCGGTAAGGTAGCGGCAGGCGGTCACCTTGAGCCCGTAGTCGGTGTGCGCGCGCCGGCGCATGAGCGCGGCCACGTCGGGCACGTCGGGCGCCAGCAGCCGCAGCGCGCCGCCGCCGGCCGCGCACAGCGACGCGCCGCCCCACGCCACCGTCACGCGCTCGCACACCCGGTAGTCGCTCATGCCGCCTGCGCACACGCCGACACATGTTACCGCGCGCTCGCGACACTCGCAAGCGTCCGTTCTTTTCGCTGGACGACGGACCGTTCATTTCGTCGAATTGGCGGTGGTTTAAGTATTTCCCTGGACCTAACTCCGTGCACACGTTCATTATATCTGTCGCTAATCGCGCGAAAATAACGGTCCGTTGTTCGGAAAAAAACAGAAGTTTACATGCTGCCAGTTCTAAGCTCGGCTCGGCTCGGGTAGGACCGCCACTGACCGGCCAGGTTGACGGCGAGCAGGCGCGCCTCGTGCGCGGGGTGCCAGCCGAAGGAGGCGAGCGGGGGTGCGGGGGGTGCGGGGTGCGCGGAGGGCGCGGCGCCGGGCGGCGCGGGGCTCACGTCGCGCTCGATCACGCTCGGCCCGCGCTCGTACTCCTCCAGCTCCGCTTCGATCGCCGGCGCTGCACCCTGAGTGGGATTCCAATTTTCATCACTTAAAAAGAGAAAAAATCCCAACACAACAGAAAAAATTGCCGAGCGGGATTTAATTACAACTACACACATTCGAATTTGTAACAATAGAGCATAACAAACAAAAACATTGTTATAAAAAACTCACCCCGTTGTCGGCGAGGAGGTTGAACGCCTTGCTGGCGTCGTTGTTGGCCTGCTGGATGTCGTGAAGCCGCAGCGTGTTTGAGTCGCGCTGCAGCGACAGCAGCAGGTTGCGTCTGCAACAAACAGGTGCTGTGAGTGCCGCAACAACGCGTAACCGCAACCTGCCGGCAGCCGCTAGTGGCTCACCTGGTGGGGCACCACTGTATCTTGTGCACGTGGCGCTGCTGCGGCAGCGTCAGCAGCGGCCGGTGCAGCGCGCGCGCGTCCCACACGCACACGACGCGCGACGCGACCTGCCGGCGGCCGCTAGTGGCTCACCTGGTGGGGCACCACTGTATCTTGTGCACGTGGCGCTGCTGCGGCAGCGTCAGCAGCGGCCGGTGCAGCGCGCGCGCGTCCCACACGCACACGACGCGCGACGCGACCTGCCGGCGGCCGCTAGTGGCTCACCTGGTGGGGCACCACTGTATCTTGTGCACGTGGCGCTGCTGCGGCAGCGTCAGCAGCGGCCGGTGCAGCGCGCGCGCGTCCCACACGCACACGACGCGCGACGCGACCTGCCGGCGGCCGCTAGTGGCTCACCTGGTGGGGCACCACTGTATCTTGTGCACGTGGCGCTGCTGCGGCAGCGTCAGCAGCGGCCGGTGCAGCGCGTGCGTCCCACACGCACACGACGCGCGACGCGACCTGCCGGCGGCCGCTAGTGGCTCACCTGGTGGGGCACCACTGTATCTTGTGCACGTGGCGCTGCTGCGGCAGCGTCAGCAGCGGCCGGTGCAGCGCGCGCGCGTCCCACACGCACACGACGCGCGACGCGACCTGCCGGCGGCCGCTAGTGGCTCACCTGGTGGGGGCACCACTGTATCTTGTGCACGTGGCGCTGCTGCGGCAGCGTCAGCAGCGGCCGGTGCAGCGCGTGCGTCCCACACGCACACGACGCGCGACGCGACCTGCCGGCGGCCGCTAGTGGCTCACCTGGTGGGGCACCACTGTATCTTGTGCACGTGGCGCTGCTGCGGCAGCGTCAGCAGCGGCCGGTGCAGCGCGCGCGCGTCCCACACGCACACGACGCGCGACGCGACCTGCCGGCGGCCGCTAGTGGCTCACCTGGTGGGGCACCACTGTATCTTGTGCACGTGGCGCTGCTGCGGCAGCGTCAGCAGCGGCCGGTGCAGCGCGTGCGTCCCACACGCACACGACGCGCGACGCGACCTGCCGGCGGCCGCTAGTGGCTCACCTGGTGGGGCACCACTGTATCTTGTGCACGTGGCGCTGCTGCGGCAGCGTCAGCAGCGGCCGGTGCAGCGCGCGCGCGTCCCACACGCACACGACGCGCGACGCGACCTGCCGGCGGCCGCTAGTGGCTCACCTGGTGGGGCACCACTGTATCTTGTGCACGTGGCGCTGCTGCGGCAGCGTCAGCAGCGGCCGGTGCAGCGCGTGCGTCCCACACGCACACGACGCGCGACGCGACCTGCCGGCGGCCGCTAGTGGCTCACCTGGTGGGGCACCACTGTATCTTGTGCACGTGGCGCTGCTGCGGCAGCGTCAGCAGCGGCCGGTGCAGCGCGCGCGCGTCCCACACGCACACGACGCGCGACGCGACCTGCCGGCGGCCGCTAGTGGCTCACCTGGTGGGGCACCACTGTATCTTGTGCACGTGGCGCTGCTGCGGCAGCGTCAGCAGCGGCCGGTGCAGCGCGTGCGTCCCACACGCACACGACGCGCGACGCGACCTGCCGGCGGCCGCTAGTGGCTCACCTGGTGGGGCACCACTGTATCTTGTGCACGTGGCGCTGCTGCGGCAGCGTCAGCAGCGGCCGGTGCAGCGCGCGCGCGTCCCACACGCACACGACGCGCGACGCGACCTGCCGGCGGCCGCTAGTGGCTCACCTGGTGGGGCACCACTGTATCTTGTGCACGTGGCGCTGCTGCGGCAGCGTCAGCAGCGGCCGGTGCAGCGCGTGCGTCCCACACGCACACGACGCGCGACGCGACCTGCCGGCGGCCGCTAGTGGCTCACCTGGTGGGGCACCACTGTATCTTGTGCACGTGGCGCTGCTGCGGCAGCGTCAGCAGCGGCCGGTGCAGCGCGCGCGCGTCCCACACGCACACGACGCGCGACGCGACCTGCCGGCGGCCGCTAGTGGCTCACCTGGTGGGGCACCACTGTATCTTGTGCACGTGGCGCTGCTGCGGCAGCGTCAGCAGCGGCCGGTGCAGCGCGTGCGTCCCACACGCACACGACGCGCGACGCGACCTGCCGGCGGCCGCTAGTGGCTCACCTGGTGGGGCACCACTGTATCTTGTGCACGTGGCGCTGCTGCGGCAGCGTCAGCAGCGGCCGGTGCAGCGCGCGCGCGTCCCACACGCACACGACGCGCGACGCGACCTGCCGGCGGCCGCTAGTGGCTCACCTGGTGGGGCACCACTGTATCTTGTGCACGTGGCGCTGCTGCGGCAGCGTCAGCAGCGGCCGGTGCAGCGCGCGCGCGTCCCACACGCACACGACGCGCGACGCGACCTGCCGGCGGCCGCTAGTGGCTCACCTGGTGGGGCACCACTGTATCTTGTGCACGTGGCGCTGCTGCGGCAGCGTCAGCAGCGGCCGGTGCAGCGCGCGCGCGTCCCACACGCACACGACGCGCGACGCGACCTGCCGGCGGCCGCTAGTGGCTCACCTGGTGGGGCACCACTGTATCTTGTGCACGTGGCGCTGCTGCGGCAGCGTCAGCAGCGGCCGGTGCAGCGCGTGCGTCCCACACGCACACGACGCGCGACGCGACCTGCCGGCGGCCGCTAGTGGCTCACCTGGTGGGGCACCACTGTATCTTGTGCACGTGGCGCTGCTGCGGCAGCGTCAGCAGCGGCCGGTGCAGCGCGCGCGCGTCCCACACGCACACGACGCGCGACGCGACCTGCCGGCGGCCGCTAGTGGCTCACCTGGTGGGGCACCACTGTATCTTGTGCACGTGGCGCTGCTGCGGCAGCGTCAGCAGCGGCCGGTGCAGCGCGCGCGCGTCCCACACGCACACGACGCGCGACGCGACCTGCCGGCGGCCGCTAGTGGCTCACCTGGTGGGGCACCACTGTATCTTGTGCACGTGGCGCTGCTGCGGCAGCGTCAGCAGCGGCCGGTGCAGCGCGTGCGTCCCACACGCACACGACGCGCGACGCGACCTGCCGGCGGCCGCTAGTGGCTCACCTGGTGGGGCACCACTGTATCTTGTGCACGTGGCGCTGCTGCGGCAGCGTCAGCAGCGGCCGGTGCAGCGCGCGCGCGTCCCACACGCACACGACGCGCGACGCGACCTGCCGGCGGCCGCTAGTGGCTCACCTGGTGGGGCACCACTGTATCTTGTGCACGTGGCGCTGCTGCGGCAGCGTCAGCAGCGGCCGGTGCAGCGCGTGCGTCCCACACGCACACGACGCGCGACGCGACCTGCCGGCGGCCGCTAGTGGCTCACCTGGTGGGGCACCACTGTATCTTGTGCACGTGGCGCTGCTGCGGCAGCGTCAGCAGCGGCCGGTGCAGCGCGCGCGCGTCCCACACGCACACGACGCGCGACGCGACCTGCCGGCGGCCGCTAGTGGCTCACCTGGTGGGGCACCACTGTATCTTGTGCACGTGGCGCTGCTGCGGCAGCGTCAGCAGCGGCCGGTGCAGCGCGCGCGCGTCCCACACGCACACGACGCGCGACGCGACCTGCCGGCGGCCGCTAGTGGCTCACCTGGTGGGGCACCACTATCTTGTGCACGTGGCGCTGCTGCGGCAGCGTCAGCAGCGGCCGGTGCAGCGCGCGCGCGTCCCACACGCACACGACGCGCGACGCGACCTGCCGGCGGCCGCTAGTGGCTCACCTGGTGGGGCACCACTGTATCTTGTGCACGTGGCGCTGCTGCGGCAGCGTCAGCAGCGGCCGGTGCAGCGCGCGCGCGTCCCACACGCACACGACGTTCTCCCCGCGCGACGCGATCTGCCAGCTGTTGAACGGGTCCGAGCAGGCGCCGTAGCAGTATCGACTAGTGGCTACTAGCACGCCCTTGTTGGAAAGATCTAGAACAGTTCAAGTTTAGTTAAACCCTAAACCTCATTATTACCATTATGCTGCAGCAGGCTTTAAACTAACCTCTCAGATCAAATATCTTGATGTATTTGAGGTTCATGGAAGCAAGCAGCGTGCGGTCGGCGCAGTGCGACCACGAGATGTTGTGCGCCGTCTCCGAGAGGCCCATCTCTGCCACTGGCCTGCCGGCCTCTGGGGACACCAGAGGTACTGACTCCCCTATTAGAAAAAAAAATAAGAATAAGCTATTGAATTTTATTGCATTTGTTAATATACTATGATCTGCAAGATCTGTGCTGTCGCAGACTCTTGCCTTTGGTCTCATCATGTGGAGTGGATCCCCTGTTGACGTCCCAGAGCAAGATGCAGTGGTCGCTGCGGTGCTTCTCCATCGCCACCGCCAGCATGTTGGTCTCCACGTGACTCCATGATACTGAGTTACACAGCCGCTGGTGACGTGGATCTGAAATCATGTAAATTTGTCTAATTTCTGAACAAGACACCAATCAGATGTAAGTCATTACGCTACCTATTCGATATTCGGTAAATCCCCCTCATCTTATAGGTTAAGTTCAATATTTACAAATTATTTGTATCTCAATGAAAAATGTCAATATTATATCTCTTATCATACTAATATCATAAAGAGGAGAGATTTGATAGTTTGCTTGTTTATTTGCATTGAGTAGGCTACAAAACTACTGGACCAATTTAAAAAAATATTTCACTAATGGAAAGCTACTTTAGCAGAGAGTAGCATTGGCTATATTTTTTACCCATATTCCCACTGGAATGGGAACTACACGGATGAAACCGCATATGTTACATATTATAAAATAGGTCAGTCCATACATAAATAGTATGCCAACCAGTTACTTACTAAACTCCCTTCCGACTAGACCCAAGGGGTCATAAGCCTGTTTGAGTGCAGTAAGTATCACTCGTCCGTTGGAGTGTCCCAGGGCCAGCAGCGGCTCCGGCTGCTCGGTGATGGCGCTGACGTCCACGGCGCGCACCCCGTTCGCGCTCTGCGACGCAATTACCGTCGCACCGCGGTTCGTCGAGATTTGTGTGACTGTAAAAAAGAAATAAGAGTTTTCTGATTGTAGTTGTTTCAACTATCTATGTGCTGGGGCACAATCATTATTGAACAGAGGGTTTATTTATATTTAAAGAAATAAGACTATCTGATTTATTTTCCATTTTTAGGTCTGTTAGTCATAAACTTATTGATAAGAAGCAGATAAATAATGACCCTAATTTAACATACTTATACAGTTGTAAAATCAAATTTAAGACAATGATTATACAGGGGTAGTATATAGGGTCGTAAAAGGCGAAAAGTACTTACAAGCAGTCTTTTTCTCAATTTCTTTAAGCCGTGCAACTTGGTATAAGGTTATGTCTGATCCCCACACAATGAATTTATCATGATGTACGGGAGACCAAATAACGTCCAATTTTGTCCCCGACATTTTTGTAAGCGGCAATCGCCGCTATTACTAAGATTAATTTGTATTTGTAATTGTAAGTAAAATTTGAGATAATGCTATCAAATGTTTTGACTTTTGACGTCGAATTGTTGGTTGGCGTTTTATTTAGTCATATCAGCTGACATAATTATCAAGACGAATGTTTTACCATAGAGCCACAACAGAACGCATTGTCATTTCAGATTATACAATTTCCGAACGAAACTTTCTTTGGGGATGTAAGTTTATAAATAAAAGTTCCCTAATTTATATGAATAATTTGATTTATTGACAATAAATCAGGTACCAACTTAGAAGGTTAAATAGTAGCAGAATTTTATTCAAATTTAAATTTAATTTATTTTGTCCTTCCTGTGTTCGACAGATGACTTTTTGTATTATTTGACTATTTATGCATTTTTTTAATAAATAATAAATACATTCATACATAACATCACGCTCATAATCCCCGAAGAGGTAGGCAGAGGGGTATATGTTGGCAAAATATCAAAACGACCGTGTATGTCTATAATATTTTCAATTTAGAAATTAATTCTATATTTCATAAAGATAGAAAGCTCGAATAAATTAAATCATACTTTTTGTTTAAAGTAATTCGAACCATTCACAACAACGACGACTTAATCACATATCTAAGTCGTCTTTTGAATCGAGTGTAAGTTGAAAAATAGATTAAATATATTTTTTTTATTTATACAACTCATGAAATATAAGGACTTCTAGAAGACCAATAGAATTCAAATTCATCAAGAATATAGACCATTGTACTCTTTCAATTCTTTGTTAATATTTATAAGGTAATTTTTTTCCCACAATATAGGGTAATCGATCTCATTACTAAATAAGTACCTTTTCCTAATATAAAGGGCGCTAGACCCCGCGATGCCACCCTTCGTATTCGTCATTTTTGACAGATTTGTAAAGTGAGCCCATTGACGAAATACTCAAGTGAAATCAGTCTGTAATAAAAATCAAAACCAAGTGTAAACCGCGGCAGCAGACGCTTTGTTGTCCAGGTAAGTCGTAAAGCTGTGTGTGCCACCGTTTATAAAGTGTTACGAGTGCGCGCGGCGCCGTATTTAGGGTGAGTGACGTGATTGTTTACTAGAATGGCAACGCCTCTCGTTCTCCCACAGTTTCTCGCGCATTGTCTCGCGGTTCTCACGTGTTGGTACACTTTCCCGACCCGGTTGGGCTGGACGCGGCGAGCCCGCACGGCAGGCGCGCCGTCAGATTGATCTCAGGCTGTCGAGCGCCTATCCGCGATTCACTAGCTCACGAGTTTCTGAATGGGTTTACGTTAATTTCCCTGGGACCAGCCGTAGCCGCGGGTCGCGTACGCGGCAGCTGGACCGTGAAAAGCGCAGTTTTCGTGTAGCAGTGATTGTTCGCGGAACTGTCGCAAGCTGTGTACTATGGAACTGAGCTGGCTTTCTCCTCCTCCTGCCGTCAGGAGGCGGTGCTGAGCGCTAGTTATGTTCTCTGCGTTAGCCTATCAGCTATCCACAACATTTCTAGAGGAACAAAAGGTAAAGCTAGTTGTTATTTTAACAACATAATAACCACTTTTATTAGTCATGTGCAAGTCAAAAGTACAACAAAGCATTATAAGTATTATCAAACAACATTTTAAATTAAGTTTATGAGCAATGTGGTTTGATTTAATTTCAAATGAATCAAAAACATAATTGTTTCTAGAATTCCAGTTAAAATTGTATTATTGTTATTTTGTAATGCGTAACATAATGTGGAATACTTAAACTAAATTTACATAATATGTTACCAGTCATAAATCCTGCTTTAAAAAAACTATTGTTAAGTCACAAAAATCAAAATAATTCAAGGGGTTATTGCTATTTAGATTCACAAGTTATAGAAACTTATTTGCAAATCAAACGCCTGATTATGTTAATTGTTCATAATTACTATTAATTGTGCATTTGACCTTCTAACAATTGGCAAAGTACAAATTTGCCAACAAATGGCTGTGTAAAGAGATTAATGACTCATGTGGCTGCAGTGACTTCATTTGTAAAAACTGTTTTGCTACAAGATTGAATACAATAGCCTTTCCGATTAGATTATCTTTGCGGGAATGAGTTAGATTTTTTTATAATTATGCATGTTGTGCACAGTTACCATCCTCATTCAGCAATACTTTGCTGTAATTTCTCTAATGAATGATTCACTAAGCTATACTTCTTAATAATTTAAGAATGACTCAGGTTATTCTACAATATTACAAGTTGAGAAAACCAATACAGATTTTTTCTGCAAATATTGTTTTTTTCTGGTGTGACTCACATCTATTTACTTGCAAAGCACTTAGGGCAACTAAGTGCTTTGAGTGAGCTGTCGCAAATCTAACATGGTTTGATCATATATTGATACCATGATAAGCTAAATAGTTTATTTTTGTTATGAAATGAATAAATTGGTTTCTAAAATGTGCAATACTAAGGCTCTTTAAAATACCGTTATTTATATTGCTTTTCCACAGGATCCAAAATTATTTCAGTATTAAAATGGTTGTGCTCCACAAATGATCTTGAAACATATAAGTATGTTGTTATGATATCCAATAGATGATATTGCGTGAATATCGTTACATCAGCCTATCTTGTTTGCCAATATCTGTCCATTTATGTCTATATTTACACTTATTTATTCAATATAAAATAACTTATTCTTCCATTAGAGTGTTATTTAACAATAAATATAGTAAACATTTCTTATAATCTGGACTCTTCAGTTAATTAAATTAGTATTTTATACATATTTAGAAAAAATATACCAGCAAAATTTGGTATTCGACAATATTGAATTGGAAATATTTTCATTTTGGCCATTTAGATGAAGTGCCTGTTGCTTGTCTCTACTTAAAATTAATTAGTATGAAATTTCGCTTCACTGTGATGGCAAGAGTTTCGAGCTATTATTCCAGCGCCTAATATAGATTGTTTCTATTGTTTATCAGACACATTTTCACAGAGGCCACACTAATGTGTCTATTGCATGACACCGTGCAATAGACACATTAATGCTTATAACCGCCCGCGCTAATTAAGCGTAATCACTGCATTCGCCAAATACAGAACCGACTGATGCATTCCGTATGCACCCGCAGTTCACTGCCTTAATTGGAATCTCTCGTGCGGTATAGTGCATTGTCGTGGCAATTTCTATTTCTCAACTAGTCAGGTGGAAAACTGCACTTTTTACATTCATCTCGTGTCACCGTGCGGCGGTTTTTGCGGGGCGAAGCCCGTTATTATGTGTTACACATACCTGACGAGCTGTCTTCACTGTGATGGATGAAGTCATGCAAACCGTATTGGCCGACAGATATGTATGAATTATGTATGGCTTATCATCTGAAAGCTTAGGTATATAAAATGTTTGGTAGATTAAGAAATGGTCATTAAACAAAGTCGTTACTAATTGCGATAAGTTTAACGTGTCTTACTAACCTAAGTTACTGACGGTCGGTGATATTTCACAGAAATTAGACAGAGTAGCGTAGTCACGCGAAAGTAGGGCTGCTATAGATGCACAAAAGTGATTTGCGAGTGTGCCTAAAATTGCATAACAATTGTTTTGTGTGGACTCCTCCCGCTGTACGCCATTTCACACTTCGTCAGAGAAAGAAGTCTCGCTTCCAATCAATACAGCTTCTGTACTTCTTCTTCTGTTGAGTCTAATTTTCTTTGTAGTGTACATAATGTCGTTTGTACCAAGTTCGTAATGGGCTTGGACCTTAAGTCTGTGTTTATGGAGTTTGGATCGTCTTGTCGCAAAATGTCCTTTTTTCGAAATATCCTTTCATTCAAAGTCAAAGTCACAATATTCTTTATTTATATAGGTTTCAAAGAAACACTTATAAATCGTCAAAAACAGTTAAAGAGATATGATTCTACCACCGGTTCGGAATGTTGCATCTACCGAGAAGAATCCGACAAAAAATGTGACCCGACCCGAGCAGACCAGTCCCCAAAGGCGGCACCACCATTGAAGTGAACCTCGGAAATCTGGTAATATACCCCAGTCTATTGGCGAGCTCGAGGAGTTTGTGGGAGAATTTATTTTCCCTCACAACGTTCTTCTGACGAATATAATTCCTGCCTGCATCGTTCTTTAAAATAAAACTTCTGTGCTTGAGTTTAAATAAACACCCATAAGTACTCCTTCGCGGTTAAAGGCGCCTTTTGCCCCTTATCTCTGCCTACCCCTTCGGGGATTATGGGCGTGATGTTATGGATGTATGTAAGTACTCCTTCCAAGGATTCCATCCTACCACCGCCGACCTGACAAATAATGTACTCAGCAATACCGTACTCTTTCTTATAAGCTCCAGAATATTAGAAAGACTATAATCATCACTAATATTGCTAATGGCACTAATAATACGGCCAAATACCGATAAGGTTATAAAGATAAAAAGTGTCGGAATTTCTCTGCGGCTGATATTTACGTGACGCATACATACGTGTGAGGAGTGGATTGACTTCCTCAATGGGCACAACTGAACATTATTAAATATGAAGAAAGTTCTTGGTATCAGATCCTCGTTTACAACAGAGAGGTTACAGGGACGAGCGTACCTAACTAGCAATGATAAGTTGGCAACTATTCGTGGTCTCCATTCTTCACTCCAATAGTCCAATAGCGACATAGGTACTTGGTGGTTATGTCACTATCTGTTTAAAGATACTTGCATAGCATATGTTTAACTTCATAATGAAGTGTTCACCTGCAGTGTTGTTACCTAATAAGTATAGATTATTAAGTAAAAAATTGTAAATTTTTGCATTTAAAAGAGTAACTATCGAGTTTCTTGCCGGTTTCTTCTTGATAGATTCTACCTTCCGAACCGGTGGTAATCCTTTTTTCTGTTTAAATTGACTATTTATAAGTGCTTTTTTTAAGCCTATATAAATAAAGAGATTTTGAATTTGAATTTTTGAATACGCTGCCTGTTACTCTTGGTCTGATGTGATAATCTTTAGAGTTAGATATAAAATACAGTTCAAAAGAGCATACAAGTTCTTTCTAGAGACATTGGATTCTTCATAAAATATTTCCGGTCGGTAACTCCCTTCAGATAGCTCTGCTTTGGCAAATATCCGTAGTCTGCAGTGTCCGCTCACCATTAACCCGTATGCCTTTTTATCCTATTAAGTAGTATAAACAGGTATAGTTCTGTATGCTGCGTCAATCATTCCGATTTGTGCGTTGTACAGCAGCGTCATTGCAACGACTCGATGCGCATGCGGCGGTAGGTATTTACGTCTGTGTACGTAGTGCAGCGATCACAATGTAGTAAGCGGTATCAACGCTATCGGGTCTGATGCGCTCTGCGCGTTCGCGCGCCACGTATCGTCGATAGGAGACTTGCGCGTGCGCGTGATCTTGATATTGGTTGCTGAGATAGTACATGATTGCGCTTGGACGTTAGTTACAACTGCGCTGCGATAAATACATCTTATTGTCAGCGTTTTTCTATGTAACCCGATTCAGCATCACCAATTTCCCAAACTAACTAAATTCTAAGCTTATTCTTGGACTCTGTCCTTTGTGGATTGCCGGTTTAAAAAAAAAAAAAAAAATTTTCATACAAACTACATCAGCTGTTTAGTCATTTAGTATGTTGTTTATAATTTAGTACTGTAGTAATCTACTACTGCGAGGTTGTTGATGTTTACAAATGACCCTGTATAGACAGCATTATATTGATTTATCTGTTTCTAAAGTAAATAGCTTAAGCACTTGTAGCAGAGTCGAAGAAGGCATTAGGAAAACCCAGACTCGGGACTCGAAACTCCGCTGAAAATACATAAAAATTTAAATTGTAGATATTTATAGTCGTTGTCATAATTACACGTAACATATTGCCTTGTATATCACCTATATACCTTCACTACACTTTCGAGTGCCAGTTATACAGTGGTACAGTCAGATGTCTCAAATTAAAAGCAATTTTATTATAATAACCCTTTCCTTGTTTTACCGTGAATCGCAAATAATGTTCGACATCGCCAGTTATATCTGTAAAACTACAGTCATATGATTTTCGTGACGATAAGGAAATTGATGCCACAATGCATCCTCCATTTCATCGCTTGTATCGTATACAATTGATTTTAACATCAGTGTGAATGAGATTATCTTTATACTATCAGCGCTCCGTTTCACCCGTGTAGTTCCCATTCCCGTGGGAATCAAATATAGCCAATGTTACTTGCTGATAATGCAGTTTTCCATTGGTGACAGAATTTCTATAATCGGTTCAGATGATTCAGAGCCTATTCAATGCAAATAAACAATCAAATCTTTCCTCTTTATAATATTAGTGCAGTAGAACGTCATTTGGTACTCCAGTCCGTGACTCGTCATTCAAAATGTATGAAGCAATCGTATTGACAGCTGCCAAACGTGTCTCAATTGATACGAGAGTATCGTGTTATCATATAACATATGTCTCTAGCACCGAATATCGATCCTCAAGTGAGTTAGATTGTTTGATACCACATAATTAGGGCAATAATAGACCAATCGAAAGCCAGCCGTTGCTTATAAGTTAAGCAATGCTATCCGACTGACAGACGGTAAGGCTTCAGTTTCTAGTACTTTCGTAAATCGCAATGAAGTATAGTAGTATAGCTATACTTAGTTACTTAGAGACAGGTGGATGTCGTTTGAGAATGGACACCGAGAATTTATGAAACGGAAAGTAGTTTTTATGCAACACTGGTGCCTTTTTATTTTATTTTAACTGTATTGCAAAACTCGGTATGGTAATTGCAGGTCGGTGCAGCATGTACGGCGGCAGATTCACTTTCTCCGCGTGTTCACCTTTAGCATCGAGCAAATGTTCAATTTTTATCTCTTTTCTAGACTGTAGTTTCTCTTTTATGTAGCGGTTTCAAGTCATCGTTGTCGTTATCGGAATTATATTAGTATGCATTACTTATACTAAATGAGTTGGCACTTTTATTTAACGATAATTAACGTACGATAAAACTGTAATAAATGAATTGGTCTGTGCAATATATTTATTATGTTTTCTTAAGTATATTTATTGTATATTTATTAAAAAATATGTTATTTATGGAAAATATAATAATACTTAGTGTATATTTATTAAAAAATATGTTATTTATGGAAAATATTTGAATAAGGAGAAAGGTCTCATCATTGATGAAGACTTCACTCGGCTCAATTTTTTTTTTTTATTTAATACAAGATGATATAAATCCATGTCATATTAAATTTTTTCTTTAAGATCGATGAGTACTAAAAACGAATGCTCGAATAGAATCATATAAAACCTCAAAACACAACATGGTAACTTCATGAATGAAGTGCAGTATGCTATATCGTGTAAGACCTTTCGTCTTCAGGGTCATAAAAGCCACTTCTAGTTAAACCTTTGATTACCTTTCCAGTTATTTATTACCATAATTGCCTAATGCTTCGTTAGAAGTCAGCGTTCCAGTTTATTTCGGGGGCAAGTTGACCGAGACAGTTTTTGTGGTATCCAGCGTAAGGTCGCCAGCGCAGGGCCTGTTTATGCGGCGTGCGCCGGCGCGTGACTCGCGACACACTTGGCCTGCCGTTAGCGCGTCCCGAACGGTACCGCGGCACAAGTGATAGTACACCATGCACCTAGTGCTTAGTGCTAGGTAGGCAGTTAAATGAAAGACTAATGTGTCGTAGCGTGATGTTATATAGCCTAAAGCCTTCCTCGATAAATGGACTATTTAATACAAAAATATTTTTTCAATTCGGACCAGTAGTTCCTGAGATTAGGGCGTACAAACAGACTCTTTAATTTTATTATAGATAGTAAGATAGTATAGATATACACTGCATGTCGCAATACAAATTAATCTCCTTTGATTTTGATATGACACGTTTTGAGGGCTGTCAGTCCTGGTCACGTGTGAACAGATTTGATAGGCAGAGTAAGAAGTAAGAAAATAAATCTTTCCTTTCTGCGGTAAAAATAAGATTTTTTTTGTGTAGCGCTCGTAAAACTGGCAAATAGAGCTTCACACGGGCGAAAAATATTTGAATATGTAATAGTTTATAATTAATTGTGTGTTATGCGCACTGGCACACACTTTCCCTTCTTCTTACTCAAATCGGTCACCGTAACCGCCACATCACGACACCACTGTCACGATCAAATTCACGTATACAGAAGCAGGACAGCACTACAGCCTTTATATAATTTTACTAGCTTTGCCCGCGGTTTCACCCGCGTTTATGGATGTTATATAGCCTATAGCCTGCCCCGATGAATGAGCTATCTAACACTAAAATAATTTTTAAAATCGGACCAGTAGTTCCTGAGATTAGTGCGTTCAAGCAAACAAACAAACTCTTCAGCTTTATAATATCAGTAAGTACTAGCTGTGCCAGCGGTGTCACCCGCGTTTATGGTTAATATTATAAAGACTATTTCCGTCATACATGATTTATATGTAACTTTAACCATTAAGGCTGCACACGCGACGGAAGCTTAAAAAATGGAGCAACTTCTTCCGTTTTCCCAACATTTCCCTTCAATACTCTGCTCCTATTGATTGTAGCGTGATGAAAAGTATACTATAACCTGTCCAGTAGTATGAAGAATAATTGTACCAAGTTTCGTTAAAATCCGTCGAGTAGTTTTTGTTTCTATAAGGAACATACAGACAGACAGACAAAAATTTTACTGATTGCATTTTTGGCATCAGTATCGATCACTCATCACCCCCTGATAGTTATTTTGAAAATATATTTAATGTACAGAATTGACCTCTCTACAGATTTATTATAAGTATAGATAAAGATATTGTATTGGCTTGATTTACACCCACTTTGTTTGTCTGTGTTCATATTAACAAACCAAATAAGCTCAAATTAAGACATTGTCTGCACTACACATTACTAGCTTCTGCCCGCGGGTTCGCTCGCGTGGTATATCGATAAAACATAACCTATATGTTATTCGGTTGCATGAGCTATATTATTATAAAATATCATTCGAATCCGTTCAGTACTTTTTTCGTAAGAGTGTAACAAACATTCATACTCCATCCATCCAAACTTTAGCGTTTATAATATTAGTATGATTGCTGAACGATATGCCCCAGACTGTAACGGTGGTCGATTGATGCGCTCCTTTTGTATCATTGTTTACCGTTTATAGAATATTACGGCGACACATTGCGACTTCCGATCGCCGTTATTTCAATTGATGTACTACACGGAATTTCCTTAAACTTATTTGTTCATTTTGTACGTATATTTACATGATGAATTACGTGTGAAGGACAGAAGTTCATTGATTTGTCTTAGTCGACGGCATGTGGAATAGGAGTTGGATGACAGTGGCGGACTAGGTCAGGTCCTGGGGGCCTCATATTATCTCCAAGTAACCCCCCCCCCCCCCATTTCGGTGAAGCAACACTGCTCGTATCCCTACTAGGGGCCTCGTACAGCTCTTTGCCGCCCCAGGCCTGAAACAGGCTTAGTCCGCTTATATGTTTTGTTGGATACTAGGTGAACGGATAGACATACTTAAATACGTTTATAAACAACCATGACTCGAGTACAAATGTCCACGTTCATCACACGTCTGCCCGTAGCGGGATTCGAACCCGCGACCCTTGGTTTCGTAGCCAGGGTCTCTGACCTCTCGACCAACGGGCCTGTCAAACCGATCTTTGTCATCTTTTTCGAGGCATATTTCGGTAAAATATTTTCTCAAATGACATTACATCGAAGTTCGTTCTAATGCCCAAGTCCAAACGTCTGTTGGCTTGTATAAGTCGGCGACGTCGCGCTGGTGACGGCGACCACATAACGGCACGGGGTGGCCTCTGCGACGTGCCGTGCAGTTATGATTTGCGGAAAACTGTCGCGAGCAGCTTGCATTAAGGTCAAACACCCTCATTAGGGAGATATTGCTCGCGAACTTTTATTGAAACCCCAATTACGTGTGCAATTTAGATTTGAATGTCTAAAGAACAAGTAATGAGTACAAACGAGATAGTATGCCTCCGAAGTCTAGATAGACAGCCAGAAATATAAAGGTTAGAAATAGGTTAGAAATATGCAATAGTTCTTTAGAATAATTAGTTAATTATGTAGGTAAGAGATTTCTCTAATGCTAAAAATAACCTTGTATATGATAATTTTTGCTTGGAAAATAGAAATAAATTTTCCTGTGTTGCTTGGTAACGATAACGTTCGCTGCGAATTAGTTGCCGGACGTATTTATTTTTTAATACCTAGAATGGGCTTGATCGTAATCAGTGATAGCAAAGAAGGAAATGGCGTGTGCGGTGTTTGACACTGCGGTATTTGTTTACTTATAACTGATAAAGCGTACATAATATATCTATTATATACTTTAGTCTGCGTATGCGTAGAGCGGTGGTAGCTCGATGGTAAGGCCTCGCGCCTCTTAACCGAGGAGTACAGGTTCAAACCCGGGCACGTACCTCTGGATTTTTCAAATCTATGTACGTATTTATACCACTAGCTCGATGGTGAGGAAAAACATCGTGATGAAACCTGCAAATTCAAACAACTTTGGATTTGTAACCATGATCCAAAAATTGTCTGGTTCCCCTATCTTAGGGTTACGAAGGTCAGATCGGCAGTCGCTTCAATGTAATTCCCAGACTCGCTAAATCCTGGATCATGGTCTAAGCGGACCCCGTCTAAGCACGGGAAATAACGTTAGGAAGATGATGATGATGATACTTTAGTCTGTGTATGTGTTCTGGCTTGTACCAAAAAAAATATTTAATATATATATAATGATATAACATGTAGGCAAAGTCAATCGGGCAGCATGCCCCTTCAACCACATTTAGCCAAAACCAAAACCGGGCTAGGTTAGATGAAAAACTAAAAAAGATGTGTAGAAAAAGTAGATGATATTGTTTCTTTACTACATGTTTATTGAAGAATATGGTACATACAATTATTTATCCGGGCAAACACACCGGTAGCCGCTAGTATTCTCCTTTAGTTAGACTTGAATCTTCTTATTAACTATTTTATACACTCCTGCGCAACTATGTTGTATAGTGACCACATTGCATTGTCTAACTATCGTGTTGATATATGTGGTATTGTTCAAAGAGCTATTTAATGTATACTTATGTGTTGTGTCCTTACTTAGCAGCGACAGGTCAGACAACACAATCGTTTAGATTGTTAAGATGTTCCAATCTGTTATACCTTGACCTGACGTCTGCATGCTGATCCCGAGACACGTGCAGTAAAGGGAATTATGCATCTGCACCGATGAGCTCCGTGGTTAGAGGCCATTATAAACTTTTGGCCGACTAGACTGATGTGACTGCGAAGTTAAATGTCAAGTTAGGCAGTTCGCAAACATGTCTCAAGTTACCGTGAAGTGTAGTAAGTTGTCTGTCTAAAAAGTTAGGTACTCTGGTATTCTCTTTTTACCCGACTAATAAAGGCAAGTGGGGAAGGGGGGGTTTTAGGAACTACATATTTATGTATGTTTACAATGGCAACGGTAGCGCCTAAACCATCGATGCGTTATTTTTGTTCAGTCTATTATTATGGTTCATTACAAATAAAAATGAAGGTATGTAATGTATTGCTCATTATTTATTAATAAACACATAATATATAGAACTTACAATGAATATATTCACTATTGACTAAGGTAATTTCATTATAAAGTGAGCGTTGTTTAACAACAGACACATGTCAAGAAACTGACTGTTACAATGTTACGCATGTATTAGAATAAACGAGACAGACGATTCTCGTAAATAACTAGTAACCAATTTTATTTATGCAAATAGTAACGCGCATTATGCTAAAAAGGATTCAGTTAAAAACAGGAAAGTAAATATGAACCAACGCCTGACTCGCAGTGTTATCAGACACGTGAACTGTCCGAAACATATTTCCATCATCAGTCCACTCCCGGTGGTCAGTCCACGGCCAGTCGGCGCGAGGACGTCTGCTGCGGAGCACCTCTTAATTGCGGCTAATCAGCTGATCACCAGAGCGGCGGGCTCGCGTGTGGTGTCTCCGGTGACTCACCGCCGGTCAAGGACGCGGAGATTCGTCATTGTTTTTGTGATAAGCCCTCTCGAGTGTACAGTGTCGGTTAGATAGCGTTTGCACAGTTCGTTTTAATAACGAATTAGACTAGTAAGTGAATTAGACGACTCGTTTGAAGTGTGCCGCTCTCGGCAGTTTCTAGGATGCCCCTTATTAAGAAGGTATGAATTATGATTATAACAGACGCCAACATCGAGTTGTGTAAATGTACTAGTAAACTTTCGCTATTATAATAAAGTAAAAGAGTTTTGATTGTTGTTTGTGTAGGTACTAATATTAGATTACATATCAAATTTCAGATTTCTAGGACTTCAGGAAGTACCCTAAGAATTTTACGTAATAGGACAACTAGGGGGCTAGTTTAAGGGGTTGGGGAGGTGAAAGTCTCCAGGTTTTGACATTGACATCATATCCCGAGAATTTTGTTTATCTGGTGCAATCCAAACCCAAGTTATGTGGGTTCAAAAAACGACGAAGCAATTTGAGAAAAATTAGGTAGTACTGTCATCATCATCAATACATTTTTGTACCCAAAAATGTGCCTATATGATTCACACATTAGGTTTTTCCGACGGAATATAATGTCATATTTAGTATAAGAAGTACCAGATAACCTATATGGTTTTCCTGTTTTGTTCTTTATCCCGATTTAGTCTTAGTATTTGATTTTATTTCTAATTTTGTTTCACATCGGTCGGGTTAATTTGTTGAATATATTTGAGTAATAAATTTGAAAAGTATAAATTTTTTTGTCCTTCGTTGGTCTGGGACTTAAAAAAATTATCCAACTGTGTTCCTTGCCTAGGATGTCGCAAACGGCGTCTAATGGTATATCGGGTTTTGGGTATGTGATTGTGAAGGCGACGAGTTAGCCACTAGTCACTACTTTTTTCAAAAATTTCCATTTAACCTGACCCAGTTTTATTTTTTAGCTGAATGTCGTTAAATGGGTCTGCTGACTCTTCAACTCTGCCTACCCCTTCGGTGATTACGGGTGTGAAGTTATGTATGACAATTTATTGACTTGTGAGTTTTAAGATTGGTAACAATTTGTCGTGTTTGAAGTATCTGTATAAGTATTTGTCATCCAATTATGATGTTAAGGCCTTTTTATCATTTTGTGTTTAAATTTAAATATAGATATTAATGTTCTTCATTATGATGTACGTACATAGAGTAATACCTAGTTGGAATTATCTATATTTCCTCCTAACCGATATCGGTCACGGCAGCCAATCTCAACGAGGATTAGCCATCTGCGCAGGAAATGTTATAGTGCACAAGTGTGTACGCAAACACAGGTGCACTCTCTATTTCTTCACTCTCATATTCCGGTGAGACGGCAATTCGACATGACCGGAGAGAGGTCAGGCGCAGAACCAGCATAGACCGTCCATGTTCAATCAATAAGGGTTTAAATGGTGTATACACAATTTGTCATATATGTCACCCGACGGCCGGCACAAAACTCTTTTAGTGAAGTCAGGAAATTGTAGATATCACCCTGATAAACGAACTGACTAGACTAGGTTTGCGTTTACAAATCTGACTGTTATTAAGGCGTGCCTCAGGGAGGGTTGCTTGCACCCAAATTATATCTTATGATCAACTAACTGTGCCAGCGGTGGCACCCGCGTTTATTTAGATTAGATTTCTATGTAACTTTAACCATTAAGGCTGCACACGCGACGGAAGCTTAAAAAATGGAGTAACTTCTCCCGTTTTCCCAACATTTCCCTTCACTACTCTGCTCCTATTGATTGTAGCGTGATGAAAAGTATACTATAATCTGCCCAGGAGTATGAAGAATAATTGTACCAAGTTTCGTTAAAATCCGTTGAGTAGTTTTTGTTTCTATAAGGAACATACAGACAGACAGACAAAAATTTTACTGATTGCATTTTTGGCATCAGTATCGATCACTAATCACCCCCTGATAGTTATTTTGAAAATATATTTCATGTACAGAATTGACCTCTCTACAGATTTATTATAAGTATAGATAGCAAGGTCTGTCACGCAAATCTCTGTAATATTGCGTCACTGTAACTAGTATGTTAAAAGTCTATAGTAGTATTCATAAATTAAGGACTACATCTTGTGCATCATAACGGCATACAACAAACCCTCGCCTGAACTGAAAACCTAATGACTGTATTTTGTGTTCACCCTAGTTTATTCGTTCCCGCCGGAGCGTCCCCAATATCGAGTCCATTATAAAAGCGATGTTCTTCCATGACACTAAATTCCACGGAATTGCGTGCTGGCATTATTTCGAGGGTGTCGTAAAATCGATAGTTTGAAGAACTAGATTATTTTATGTTACATTCGTTTGGGATAACCGCAATTTTGCCGGATGTTAAGCAAAGATAATTATTGTATATTACGCGCCCACAAATAGTGACTGCTCTAACCTTGAACTGGCGTAGGCAGTGGCGCCTAGGGAAATTTGTATTAAGTACTGAGAGCCAACAACTCAAACAGTGAAAGGATATTTCCTCTTATTTATATGTCAATACGTGAAGCAAAAACATTTCATTTTACTTCTAATATATATTTTTTTAATTATGCTTATGAAATACATTAAATAAAATAAAAAATAAACAAATTATGGTCGAATTTCGAACACTGGGCGACCAATAGTATCGATAAATTCGCGTTTGCGAAAGTGTAATGTGAACGGAAGCCACGACCAAACCTGTCCACCGGATAATGTTTTACGCAATGAGCTCGATTATTATTTCCATGAAATTGGTAGCAATAAAGCTTTAAATATCTTGTTATTTTTAATATATACAAAAAAGTGGAGCAGTTACATTCTACGGTTGCAAAAAGCTAAGAATTAAATTCAGTAAATAAATCGATTAGTTTACATAACTGAAACGATAAAGACAGATTAAACGGTATAATATAATATATTTTAACTACTCCATTTCTCTCAGAAATTGATATTTTGTATTACCCTCCTAACTGCCGTATAGTAATAACTCTATTTTCTGATTTACCTTACTTATTGTTGTTATAAATTGATGTGCGATATGAATGTCGTTCTTTTTTCTATACTAATATTATAAATAGGAAAGATTTTATTTTTTGTTTGTTTGCATTGAATAGACTCCGACACTACTGGACCAATGGTGAGGTATCTTATCAGCGAGTAACATAGGATATATTTTATCCCCGTATTCCTACGGGTAAGGGAACTACGCGGTTGAAACCGCGGGGCGCTGTTGTATGTTATATTTCGGTAGGATTAGTAGTAGGAGTAACGACTACTTTGACACTAAAGTTGATCAGAAAAAGAACTCTCGCTATTGCTATTTAACCTAAATTCACACCATTTTTATGTGTAAGTTAAAACGGCCAACCAGCGTTATATTTTAGACAAAACAATTTAATCCTCATTTAATTAAATCGGTAACGTACTGTTATTCCGGTTGGATTGAATCGGGAAGCGCCACGGTCACAGCGCAGATCGCTCCGATAGCGCTTTGTCGCAGCATCCTTTACAATTCCGTGCGCACGCGCCGCGCCAGCTGATAACGTGCGCGGAATGTGCTAACGGCCGGTCTAATTGCTTTGTCTCGGTGTACAGGAATCGGGGTTTGCGATTGTTCTTGGTGTATTGATGATAAGTTCCGGTTTCAACTATCAAGGACTGTGGCGGTTTTTTTTTTTAAATATTACTAGCCACTTGTCGCTGCTTTTTCACAATTTTCCATCTAACCGAACTAAATTTTTGGCTGAATGTGGTTTAAACAGCTTATCGCTCTTTGTACTCTGTTTACCCCTTCGGGGAGTACGGGCGATGCTATGATGATACATCTATGCCAATGCATAATTTGCCCCATTGCTATTTTTTCTACTTGTGAATTCAAGTCGCCTTCCATTTCCTATTCAAAGGGATCAAGGTTTTTAAATTATTTACTAATCTGTTTTTCTCTGTTATTATAGTTAATTGTTGAACTTGTATTATTGTGATACGGTCTTACGCTCATACCGTGCCTTGAACTTATTAACCCACACGCCCTGAGATATTTCCACTGCCACCATTACTGCACTCATCATCTTCCTAGCGTTATGTCCTGTGTTTACACGGGGTCCGCTTAGACCATGATCCAGGATTTAGCGAGTCTGGTAATCACAGTGAAGCGACTGCCGATCTGACCTTCGTAACCCTAAGAAAGGGGAACCAGACAATTTTTGGATCATGGTTACAAATCCAAAGTTGTTTGAATTTGCAGGTTTCATCACGATGTTTTCCTTCACCGTCGAGCTAGTGGTATAAATACGTACATAGATTTGAAAAATCCAGAGGTACGTGCCCGGGTTTGAACCCGCACTCCTCGGTTCAGAGGCGCGTGTCCTTACCATTGAGCTACCACCGCTCACCATTACTACATTAATTTATATATTTTTGGATCGAATGATGACCTCCCACCGCGTCCTCTCTCGGTGCTCGTTACGCTACAATTCTTTGTCCTCCGCTTACTTGTGATACTAGTTGGTATTTTTTTTATATAACCTTTACTTCTTAAAAGGCAGTATAATGAAAATGAAACCGTGATTATGAAGCATTATCGCTATCAACGAAGTTTTTAAAATCCAATCGAATAGTTAGCGGGGCATTCGTGACTCAGATGGCGATGACATTTGCAAATGAGGACTTTTACCGACCAGCTGCGATGCGATGCACTTGGCATGGCAGAGGCACAGTACACACGTGAACAGTAGGCGAATGTATCAGGCGAATTGAATTGAAAACAACCAGACAGCATGTTCAGGTTGTGTTAAAAGATAAATTTTTGCGATTCGATGGATTTGTATTGGGATGTAAATTTCATCATTGTCATTTGGAGGATTTTACATAAACTTCATGCTTGGCAGGCATTCACAGTTTCTTTAGTTGACCGCTAAGGAAGTAGCCGGCCGTCTTTTGGTTAATATTGATGTATCAGAATTCGTATATTTTTCTACAAAAATTGCGTCTACGTGTCCTACGCGAAACTTGCGTGTGTGTACAGAGCGGGTTTAGTTTCCTACTGTTTCTTATTTAACTGTGGCCAGAGCATTCTTCTGAGGATCGCAGATATCAATTCACCTGCCGATGCCGTACATGAACGTGGATATAATTACTGTTTACGTAATAAACAGCTATGTTATTCTTAGCAGCCATTTTGAGATATCGCGTGTGTTTTCTTCAACACAACTACGGTTAACGATCTTTAGGAGGGATAGTGAACTTTAACGACGTGAAAGTAAAATCTGGGCTTAATTATTTGTTGATTACAAATTGTAACTACATGCCAATACCTGTGCATTTGAATTTTAGTTTAGATTGAACGTAGTTTCAAAAGACTACAGTACTTTAGTCCCATGTTGGTCTGGGACCTAAAAAGAATGCGCCAACTGTGTTCGTTACCTAGCATGTCGTCAAAGGCGTCTAATGGTATATCGGGTTTTGGGTGTGTGATTGTGTAGGAGGCGAGCTAGCCACTTTTTCACAATTTTCCATCTAACCGTTTTATTTTTGACTGAACGTGGTTAAGTGGGCTTGCTGCCCCTTTGACTGCCTACCCCTTTGGGGATTACGGCGTGATGTTATGTGTTATGTTATGTTGCAGTACTTTAGTCTTTTGTAACTATATATGTATAATAGAAGTATATTACTACACGAGCCTCAGCTATGATTTTCCAAATCGGGCTCTGAATATTTTAGCCGCTGAATCGTAAATGGCGTCTGCGGACATTTTGCAATGATTTGGCGCCAAATTTAGCGACTCGCCACACCGCTCGCATTTTTAGTGCGGTGCTTGACCGATACTTGTCGTACTTCGGCGTATTATTATTGGCTGCTAGCTTGCGCTTGCGACTTTGTTCGTCTAAAGTTCACTTGGAATAACAAAAATAAAAACCGACTTCAAAAAACCCCGCAAAAAAATTTTATAAAAAAACAAGTAAAAACTGCCTTAATAGCTATTTAAATGTCTAAACACTAAAAAGTATAAAATAAATTCTTTCGACTGCTTCGACGAAAGTATTAATCTTTAACACGTATTTAAATATTTACAATAATCAGTTAGTTTTGGAGTCGGTGCCAGCCCGCGTAATTATATCATCATTTCGGAATTTGCAATTATTTGTTTCTTGGTGAAGGGTGGTAAAATAGGTTTTGAATATACAAAATCAATAGTAAGTTAATATACTCATATTTTAACTAATTTGTTTATATTGTAAATAGTAAGGTAATTTGTTATTAAGTGTCTACTTTTTTTTTAGTTTGGCTGGCACCGACTCCAAAACTAACTGATTATTGTAAATATTTAAATACGTGTTAAAGATTAATACTTTCGTCGAAGCAGTCGAAAGAATTTATTTTATACTTTTTAGTGTTTAGACATTTAAATAGCTATTAAGGCAGTTTTTAGTTGTGTTTTTTTATAAACATTTTTTGCGGGGTTTTTTGAAGTCGGTTTTTATTTTTGTTAAAATTTAACTTATTTGTTACTTTTTAGTGAAATTTATTAATAGGTAGGTAGACCGAATCAAAACGAGCTGCTTTAATGAGACAGTGCCGGTCTTATGAGACTAAAGACGAAAAGGTATAACGAGCCTTTAATGTTTAAAGAATTACTTAAAACTACTAATCTTCAAAGAGTTATACCTTTCATCATCAGCTAAGCAACATAACATGACGAGTACGAGACGCAAATACTGGAATCGTTTTAGAAAAAATAAATAAAACACTTAACATGTCGTTAAAATTTAAGAGTGGCCCTCGTTTTCATGGAATCCCATCACTAGACCAAGACTTGGTGAAATTGAGTCTATCTCGAGAATAACACTCAATATGGCTCTATAATATTGAAAGAATTATCCACGAACTCCTAATCGTTAAGGAGTTACACCTTCCATCATCAGCTCAGCAACATGAGATTATAAATACCAGAAGTAAATACTTGAACTGTTTTAGAAAATAACTAAAATAGATTGTACGCGCCTATAATACTTGAGGGCTTCCCTCGATTTGCCTAAGATTCCTTCATCAGATCCAGATGTGGTACCAATAGGACCAACTCCAGGATATACCCTTTTGAATAAAAAAAAGAACTCTAAAAATCGTCTTACAATTCACGAAGATATCAATATTTAAAGAATCATAAAGTAATTCCTAATCGTTAAGGATTTGTACCTTCCATCATCAGCTCACCAACATAAGATGATAAGTACCATGCGTAAATACTTGAACAAACTTAGAAAATGTCTAAAAAACATTGTACGTGCCTATAAAGTTTGAGGGTTGCCCTCGATTTTCCTGGGACCCCTTCATCAGATCCTGACTTGGTGGCAATGGGACCAACTCGGAAGTAAACCCTTTCGATTAAAAAAAAAATTTTGGAAATCGGTTAACAATTCAGAGATATCGAGTAAGTAACATACATAAAAAAAAAAAAAAAAAAAATCAGTCGAATTGAGAACCTCCTCCTTTTTTTTTAAGTCGGTTAAAAATAATAGTTTACTTGTCCAACATCGTTCTTTCTTGCGTTGCCGTTCTTAATCAGGTTTTGTTGGTTGCTTTATCTTGGATTTTGGGAATCTGTTTATTACAATAAATTATAGAATATATAAATATATATAAACACATATACACAAACACATAATAGGTGCCATAACATTTATATCTATTAGCCTTGTTCCCTCCATCCTTCATAAAAAGCTATAATTACCTATAATTACCTACAATATTGTTTGAGTATGGGGTTACATTGTATTAGTAATAATACTGCGTGTTCACATAATCACTGGTCGTACTCGTATAAGTTAAAGTACTTAGTTGCCTGTCTTGTTAATAGGCAAGATGACAAAAAAATATCTGTTTAGTCCGTCAGTTAGATTATAAAAAAACATAGAACACGTATTTTTTTATTTATTTGTCAAACAAACATTGACAAAGATACAATGCATTCAAGTTGCGCGTGACGTCACACATTCGTACAATTTTTACCTAATAGTGACGTCGCAAGCCCCCACTCCAAAACTTTGATGTTTTTTATCTGTGTAATTTTTTGTTAATTAGATAAAGCGAAAAATATGTGTCAAGTATTTTTGTATAATCTAACACTAAATAGAATTATAGTTTTTTAATGCAGTCATCATCCAACAATATCGTTTTTAATGAGCAGAGACGTGTGGGGCCGCTAGTATTCAAGAAAAGTACTAGCCACTTTTGATTTATTTCCATAAATAATTCTCACTTGTTATATTTGTAGACCAAACGCACGTTGTTTATTTAAGATGCCCGTTTACACTTCTGAAACAACTTTCAATATCTCTGTATGCATGAAAGAGTTGTCCGCTAGTCGTTATCAGGGATTATCGTTATTGGACGCTTATTGTATAATCGATAACATTAATCTGTTGCGATGCTATTATTTTTATTATATTAACTTTGATAGATACACATATATTTTAAAGAGGAAATATTTTATTGTTTTTTTTGGATTGAATAGGCTCCGAAACTACAGGACTGATTTAAATAATTCTTTCACCAATGGAAAGCTACTTTATCAGCGAGTAACATAGGCTATATTTTATCCCCATATTCTCACGGGAACGGGAACTACGCGGTTGAAACCGCGGGGCGCTGCTAGTTATTTGATAATACTAAATTATTGTTGTAAATGTGTCTTTGATTATAATGGTAAATAAAGAACCTGGTTTTGGAATCATTATTTAATATTGATCTCATGTTGATTGGTTACTCCAAAAGAATATAATAACTGCGTTCCTTGTGTATGTATTACTCGTCGTATATTATATGTGATTTTATGTATGTATTTGATTGATATTGCTTGGGCAGCTGTTTTGTTATTGATTTGTTATTTTCACTTGGGATGCTTGTTTGTCTCGAGCTCTGGATACGGTATTGTAGGCGGGTATTAATAGATATTTGCCGAAATATTGCCTTAAATAGAACAGCTTGTCTCTCTCACTCACTTTCGCATCGTTATTAGTGCTGATTCGTTTTTAGGATATTCGTTGTCTGTTTTTTGTATTTTTGTTCTTTTCTTTTTATATATTTTTCGTAGTCGTCGAACGTTTTATGTATTTTGTTACATGATCACTTTATGAAGTCATAGGTATGCTAGGTATGCGAGAGATTTGTGTAAATGACATTGATTACACAAAGTACCTATTTAAAATAGATTCGGTAGGTTACTTAAACTAATCTTCTATTGATGTAGTCTTCCGTTAGTTCGAACACTAATCGGGCAGACGTCGTAAACGTCTCAGAATCATCTTTCAGGGTTTTGATTTTTCTAAGATATTTTACGTATTGTCCAAAGAAAAATCCAGTGCGCCGCGTGTGATAACTTAATTCTTCAAATTGTGCTAACTCACCCCGTACTGCGTTCAACCTACAAATGACGCGCTTAAGTTTTGGAGTGGGCGCTTTGACGTCACTAGGGCATTAAAAATTCATGCGTTTAATGACGTCTCGCGGAATTATAACGCGCCGTATTTCATAATTTATACTTTGCTGGGTTAAAAAAAAAAACTTATACAATATTTAATCTGACTGAAGGACTAAAAAATATCTTTAGTCTGTTAGCTAGTTATCTTAACTCAAAGAGTCAACGCAGTGAGTTGTGCATTGTGTTAGCCCTCCTGTCGACCAGAGCGGAGAAACCACCAATAGAAAATGTCAATCAAAGAGGAGCGGAGATTTTAAAGCAATTCTATTGGTGGATTTTTAACTCTTTCACCGTTCCGCTCCGGTAGACAGGCAGCCTTAAGCAGAGATGCTGTGGTGAGTGAGGTGACGTGTGGTGTTGTTGCAGTGTGGTACGCGGACGCGACGCCCCCCCGCGATGTCTAAGAAGCCGGCGGCGCAGCCGACGCTGCACAAGGTGATCATGGTGGGCTCCGGCGGCGTGGGCAAGTCGGCGCTCACGCTGCAGTTCATGTACGACGAGTTCGTCGAGGACTACGAGCCCACCAAGGCCGACAGCTACCGGAAGAAGGTGAGACGATAATCAAAGTCAACGTCAAAGTCAAAATATTCTTTATTTAGGTATATAGGTTTCAAAGAAACATTTATAAATCGACAAAAACAGTTAAAGAGATATGATTCTACCACCTGCACCGGTTCGGAATGTTGCATCTACCGAGATAAATGATGAGATGATGCAGCTAACTAATTATTAGCTACTTGTAACTGCTTAGCAATATTCCATATGACCCAACTCATTTACATTTTCAGCTAAAGATGGTCCCATGTTGGTCTGGGACCTAGAAATAATGTGCCAACTGTGTACCTTGCCTAGCATGTCGTAAAAGGCAACTAATAGTATATTGGGTCTTGGGCACGAGATTGTGTACGCGACGAGCTAGACATTTGTCACTATTTTTTTCAATTTTCCATCTAGCCCAGCCCGCTTAATTTTTGCTGAATGTGGTTATAGGGGCTTGCTCATCCTTGGTTCCTGTCTACCTCTTCACATTTTGGGCGCGATGAGTAGATAGTGGGCACTTAAGAGTTAGGAGTATGTCAGCCTTCTAGTGACTTAAACACCCAGATTATTACTAATTCATTTCTGGGGAAAGGGGCCTGGGAACGGTTCACCTGCCGACAAATGTAATTAGATAGACCAATGGATTGCTTTTCCGAAATACTTTACGGAGTGTACAAATAATCACATCTCAAATAGTTGCCTGGCCAATGTACCAATAGTTCTCCAAAAATCGTAAAAGTAATATCCAAATAAATAATCGCATATCTATACTATACTAATATGATAAAGAGGAAAGATTAAATTGTTTGTTTGTATTGAATAGGCTCCGAAACTACTGGACCGATTTAAATTTTTTTCCACCAATGGAAAGCTACTTAATCAGTCAGTAACATAGGCTATATATTTCATCCCTCTATTCCCACACGAACGGGAACTACGCGGGTAAACCGCGGGGTGCTGCTATACATTATAAAGACATATATATCTCAACTTACACGTCTCTTTTAAGGAATATCATACTCTAGTTTGAAATTGCACTCTCAATCTTATCGCACTTTATCTCGGACCAACACGACTTAGTTTAGAGTTCAATTCGTATTGCGAGGACTTATTATAAATGCTTCTATTGATAAGAACAGAAAGTAAGAGTTTGCCTACTCGGTAGAATTTGGATGGAAGCAAGCTGGCATGCTCCTTCATATATCTGTTATTGTAAATAAGCTACGGTACCAATTTAAATTTTTCCTTAGACACCTCACTCGCCTCTTCAACCATGATCCATTTCATACAAGCTCTACGGTTTTTATAACTCCTAACATCAACTTTTGTTAGCGCATCAAAGTTTTGGAGTGGGTGCTTGCGATGTCGCTATTTTTTAGTAAACATTTTACGAAAGCGTGACGCCACGCGCAACTTGAATGCATTGTATATTCGTCAATGTTTGTTTGATAAATAAATAAATACGTGTTCAATATTTTTTTTAAATCTATCAGACGGACTAAATAGAATTTTTAATCATCTTGCCTTAAACAGGAATATTTTGCATTGAAATTAAGTTAGGCATCTAACAATGCGATATGATTACTCCAAGTTGCCGGAAACTGGTGCAAATTGTCGAATGCTATTTTTAGACCTATACAATATATAATAATAACTATGTAACTGTGTGTTGTATACAAGGTTGATTCAATTTACTTTTGCGTTCGCTTTAAGTGTAACTATAAATAGCACGTTACCGTTAATTAAGATATTAATTGCAGACGTAATAAAGCCTATAGCTGCGTATTTTTGACCCTCACAAGGGACCTGGTTTAAAAGCTGTAGCTGAATTACCTGCGTCTGGTATTTTAAAACGTAAGTACTATCATTAGGCAGACGAAGAGTGAAGACAACGTGGAAAATGAGCGTCAGAATAAATATTTGTCCCATGTTGGTCTGGGACTTAAAAATAATGTGCCAACTGTGTTTCTTGTCCAGCATGTCGTAAAAAGCGACCATGTGTCCCAAAACCCGATATACCACTATATTGGGTTTTGATATGTGATTATGTAGGCGACGAGCTAGCCACTTGTCACTACTTTTTCACAATTTTCCATCTAACCCAGCTCAGTTTTGTTTTTGGCTAAATGTGGTTGAAGGAGCCTGCTGCTACTCTTACTCTGCCTACCTCTGCGGAGATTCTAGGCGTAATGTTATGTCAGACTAAATATCAAAAGTCATCACATACATTGAATTAATGACAGAATAAGTAGCTTAAACGTAAGGAATGGAAGTTATGGAAGTCAGAATCAACGAAGGTATCGGAAACACGCAAACCCAAGACAAATATCTGTCGTACCAACAATTTGTCCAAGAGCGGGGATCAATGACTGGCTCTATTGCGCATTTGTTGTTGTGGGTTCGATCTTCACCCAGAACAAACATTCGTGTGATGAATACTTGTGTTTGTTCTGTGTCTGGGTGTTAATATCAAATATTTAAGTATATATTTAGAATACCACTGTTGAATCTGATATCTGTAACACAAGTGCTTAAGCTACTTAGCTCGGAGTCAGATCAATGAATGTGATGTTGTAGGATATTTATTATTTTATGCGCCCCCATCATGCGTGGCATGAAGTTGGTGTACGTTAATAATGGGGCTGTTAAAGATTCTCTGTAAGGCCACAGTAGTCGCTGGCAATAAATGAAAGCCCCTCAGGTCTGTCTGTCCTCTCCAGACATAAGGGCGAGGCCACACCGCGTGCAATGCGAAATTAGTCAGCAGAAACAAGAGGTTGTCGCTTGTTTTAAGGTTTAACTTCAACCTAGCTTATTATTCTAACTGCAAATTTAAATCGTATGCTATACTATGCTTGATACATTCTGTAAACATACCAATATAGGGGACTGTTCCTGTGCTGTTGATTGTTAAATTTTACAATGACTCTTGTTTCTAATGACTGTCAATAATTAAAAAAAAATTAGATATACTTCAAGTTCTCGCAATTTGAATTTCTCGATGAAGTATTTTTTTAAACTCAACATCCTGCCGGCCAAGTCAGGCTGACGCTTGACACCGATACGATTTAGCTGTATTTTCTTATGTACTGCTTAAATTATACTATCCGTTTTTATACATTACACGCCTTGTGACGTCGCCGTAACGCCTGGAGGGGACAAACTAACCTGAGGGTTTTTTTTTTTTAAGTGAGTGAGTATTTCTTGCAAGCTGTTTGCTGCTTGTCAGCAATGTTGTTGTGTTCTTGCGGTGCTGTTAAAGCGTGTGATAACTTTTAATCTGTGAGGGTCGTCACGGCTGCGCTTGTCGCATTCAGCACCGCTTACAGATGTTGCAAGCGTCGCTAACCGAGCGGTGCGGTTGTCGCCGAGATAAAACGAATTGCTGTGATGCGGGAGGGTTTTGACTTCGAAGGTCTGTGGCAATGCGCAGTATTACGTTGGGCTGATTGTACTTCTGTTTAGAGGATTTTTAGTTAATAACAAAACTGATGCTTGTCGTTCATGTACAGATAGAGATGCTACCACGTCCGTAATCCCCAACAACGTTCTTAGTCAACCCACCTACCTGTGTCCTACCCACAGTCGGAAATGCAATGCTACCCTATACGCCATAAGTCGCGGATTGTAACTTGCGAAGCGGGAAACACAGTTGGTAAATTATTTACACAAGTTATTATGGTAATTATTTACACAAACAAGAACAGAAATAATTTCCTTCCTTTTTTTACGTACAAATCAAATCATCACGTCCGCAATCCTGAAGGGGTAGGCAGAGTCAAAAAGGCGTCGTCTTGGCTTAAATAAAAACTTGTTAAGGTTAGACTAAATTTGGTACGATTGTGAAAAAATATCGATAAATATATGAGCAACTAGCAGCGCCCCGCGGTTTCATCCGCGTAGTTCCAGTTCACGTATACGGGGATAAAATATAGCCTATGTTATCGCTGATAAAGTAGCTTTCCATTGGTGAAAGAATTACTTAAAACGGTCCAGTAGTTTCGGAGCCTATTCGATACAAACAAACAAATAATCCAATCTTTCCTCTTTATGTTATTAGTATAAACATCATTTTGTTGTGAATCTGTTATTTCATTGACTTTAATCCACCTGCTGGTGATCTCCAGGTGGTGCTGGACGGCGAGGAGGTTCAGATCGACATCCTGGACACGGCGGGCCAGGAGGACTACGCGGCCATCCGCGACAACTACTTCCGCTCCGGAGAGGGCTTCCTCTGCGTCTTCTCCATCACCGAGCCGGAGAGCTTCGAGGCCACGCAGGAGTTCAGGTAACACTTGACAGTGTGCGAAAACGGCCTTGAACGTTTGGACTACTCAGGGTGTGTGTGCGTCGTTGTCTACACTTTCAAGACTAAGTTGAAAGTGTGGAATGTGGAATAGGTGGTGCTAAGCCCACTGCGGTAGTGGAAGGCTATGCTGGATACTTGGGGTGATTACCAGGAAAGTAAGAGCGAGTGAAAGTAAGAGGCCTTCGAAAAGCACATATAAATATCCGTCTACATCACATACATTAATCTGACTCCGAAGTAAGTAGCTTAAACTCTTGTGTTACGGATATCAGTAACAACAGTAATATTACAAATATATACTTAAATATCAGATATTAAACACCCAGACACAGAACAACGATTGTTTGTCCTGGATGGGGATCGAACTCACAACTCTTGGAGCACGGGGCAGAGTCACTACCGAATGCGCCATCGAGCCAGTCAAAGTTGGAAAAAATCTGCTTATTTTCTTAAGTCCTCAAGCTAATTTGGTTTCTTCGAATAATGAGTTAAATAAGTAGGTAATAGGTTTCGCTTATTCTTAAAATAACCTTGTATACATTTAGTTTGTAGATATTTTATAGGTATGCCGATAATGGAAATTTCAATACAATCAGTCAGATGACTAAGTCCACATACACACGACAGCACTTCACGCTAAACACTGCGGAGTCTTATGTCGATGTGATAAGGGCTGTTTGGCAACAAAAATGTATAGCCTGTTGTGCTGTCGTCTGTACTTAACTAGTTGCTTGATTGTATTTGTGCTTAAACCACTGATAAGGTATTTCGCGCATACCTATCATAGTAATTTCCTCGAGTTTGACTCATCACATTCACCTGACTCGCTCATCGCCTTCAAAATCGATTTTCAGCATGAATCACCTATTGTTCGATTTCTTCGTATGTGTGTGAGCATCCGATCTTCTGATTTCCGTACAACCAATTAGTATGACGAGTTTGGTCATACTATAGTAGTTAGAATAATATGTTTATTTTTAAACCACAATGAAAAATTAATAGGCCTTTTCGTTTAAATGATCTCTTGTGGTCAAAATATTGTTTATGTCATAAGTAGAGACACTCCAAAAGCTATCGATAATTCGCCAAGAGTATTATAAATTATAAAGTATAATATATTATATTAAGGATCGTTAGAAGAATCAGTAAGAAAAGGTGACTGCCACTCTCCAATTGCATTTGCAGTTCAAATCCCTCAAATGTTTATCCTTGTCTTATGTTTGATCGCGACAAGCGATCAGGCATGCTTATCCTGATCGCCTTAAGTATCAAAATCCCTTGCGCGGGAGCGTGGCTCTCGCTCGCGTGATGTACGTACAAAGCGTTGCGTCCTCACAGGAACGTCTTCACCACCTGCTCACTAGACCTGAATGTTGTTATTACAATTCTTCCTCAGAGAGCAGATCCTCCGCGTGAAGAACGACGAGAACATCCCGTTCCTGCTGGTGGGCAACAAGTCGGACCTGGCGGACAAGCGGCGCGTGCCGCTGGACACGTGCCGCGAGCGCGCCACCAACTGGCAGGTGCCCTACGTCGAGACCTCCGCCAAGACGCGCGACAACGTCGACAAGGTACGCGTGCTGTGACGTCATCTAGCGGGATCTATGCCACTTGGGATTGCAATCCAGCGGCATTTTTTGCTGGATTCAGCAGAGCCAGCTGGAATGCTTGATCCAGCATTTCAGTATATAGTAGGGATCGAGGTAGGGAATCAGCATATGCCGCTGGTTCCAGCAAAGCTAAAATTACGCTGGGCCCAGTTGGATTTCTCAATCCAGCAAATCATCTCTACATGTCATGAAATATCAGGTGATAATAGGCTGCTGGAAACTGGCGCGGACCACGCGCCGAGAGCTTCGTCAAGACGCGCTATAAGGTATGCACACGCTGCGATCTCGTCTAGTAATTAACAGAATTTTGCGGTCAAGACCTGGTGGCGATCTGCTGGGACCCACGGCTACCTACTGCGAGGAGTTACCCAGTTCTGCACGTGGAGATCTTTGCAAAGACGCTCGACTACATCGATAAGGTATGTGCGCGCTGTGAGGTCATCTAAAAGCGGCGGGCTAATGAGACAAAACCCCTGGTATCATAGTCTGATGGAGAGATGCGCAGGTCGCAGACCGCATTGGCACACCACCAAATATAACTTGTTAAGAAGTGGCACTACCAACAGCCGGTGGAATTATGCGTAAGTTATAAAAACTTTTTACCATCCACAAAGCAGCAACGTGGCACTACTTCAATTTTGCGAATAAGGTAATATTGTTGTCGAGCCTTTAAAACAGTTTCAGTATATATTTTACTCTTTGAATTTTTTAAAAAATTTACCGATAATTCACAAATTATGTGGCGAAGACTGTATTAGAACTCGACGACAGAACTATATAGATAAGACACCGTTTGTGGTTAGGGAATTATTGCATAAATTGGACAGTTAACAACAAATAAATAAATTCAATAGGATACTCTACCCATTTAAAGGCCATATCGTTCAACTGAAAGAACAAAAGCTGAGATACATTTTACAAAATATTTTCGATAAATCCAATCGACACTCCATAAAAAATAGTTTTAAAATGTTACCCTCTATATTCGCTTGTTATTCACCTATTAGTGATTTCTTGCTATAGATTTTTTTTAACTTTTAAAGCTAAGCCAAGGCTGAGCATGCCCGCACTTCGCTTCGCACTAGCCTAGTCCGCGCTGCTCCGCTTGGCTTAGTCGCCGCTATATTATGTGCGCCTCGTGAGTGTGATTTTGTCAGAAGGTAAGCAACTCACAAAGCCAGTGTCATAAGTTTGAAAGATATGTGACATTTAATTGACAGACGAGACAGACAAATGCGATGATCTCTAAGTTGCGTTGCCTAAAAAAATTAATATCTTACTGTAAAATCTACATTTAATTGTCAAAGTTTGATTTCTGCATATGAATGCGTTTATTCTTCCTATTTTCTTTAACTACTTTTATTTCCATCTCATCCATATAAGCTTAATGGACTATATTTATAAAAATAAAACACGCAACGTACATAATGTAGTATAAATTACCAAAGATAAATATTCTAAAAAAACGGCGTTATGAGCGCAGGAAAAAAAGGCGGCAATATTTACAAAAAAAAATATTGTTGAAAAAAATCTCATTTAATGTGGTGGTGGAGGAAACGTGACGTCACTAGTCTTGTTGTGGCCATCTTTATCCACTTTCATGTCTAATTAATAGTTTCATACAAGTAAACGTCAGTCATTGTTGTCATGTCCATATATTTCCAATGTCTGGAGAGGGTTCATTTGTGCGAATTAGAGAAAAAACTGCAGCTAAGAACTTACGACGCAATCGGTTTTTAAAAGTTATTTAATATTAAATACGCACATAAAAGCAAAAACGTAATTTATTTGATATTTGCTCGTGCAAAAAAAATATTTATGGTTTATTATAACTGACTGATATTATGAGTCAACTATTATATTTAAACAAAATAAAAACGGCTCAAATGTCTTTATTGGCATATTTTTTTTAAATTCATACATCTTGTGATCTATGAAATATACAAATCAATGGTTTTTGATAAGATTTTTTTACGAATATGAACTCGTAAATGCAATTTAAAGTCAAGTGCGTCGTAAGTTATTAGCGCGTGCATGAGTCCGTGTGGGTCGCGGTGAGGGTGCGTGTGCTGACGGTGGTGTCTCTCGCAGGTGTTCTTCGACCTGATGCGCGAGATCCGCTCGCGCAAGTCGGACGACAACCGCGCCACCAACGGCGACGTCAAGAAGAAACGCAGGAAAATCAAGTGCGCCATATTGTAGAGGCGCTGCGCGCGCGCCGCCCGCCGCCGGACCGACTGACTCGCGTGTGGACTCGCTGCGAGATAGCTTTCGTTCGCCACTTGTGTTTCGCTGTTTCGTCTTCATTCGTTTCTTGGGGGGGTGCTTGGCACTCTTTGCTTGTTGGCACTTTAGATTTTGCGGATAACGAACAATGTACAGATTTTGTGCTTTTTTAGACAGTCGATATATTTATAGGCTGTCAAATTACGCGTTTAGCACGTGACTATACATACGAATGAGACATTGGGATTCCAAATATTTAACGTAAATTTTCGCCAGCAGGTTTTGATTGAAAGTGATTCTAGGTAAATGTTGTAATTTGCGTATCTTAAATCTAAGGTGCCAGAAATGAATCAGTGCCAATGTAATCTCAGTGTCCACAATTCGCGACAATTTTACTACTCGCAAGTATTTTTTGATGCTTTCACGAATTTAGCTTTTTTATGATTTAGAAATGAATGTAGTTAGGGACCTTGTGAAGTCCTTCAATGATACTACATATTTGGAACAGCAGCATTAACTGTATGTTGTTAATTGTCACACATATATGTCGGCGATTTTTTTATAAATCTAATCGATATTATGCGATCTCCAGTGATAGGGAGTTTATACACGTGATGGTCGATTCAAATACTCGTAAGTGTAGTATAGTACAGGAGGTTACAGAAATATTGGTGATGATTGCGAAAATAAGCGTAAGTAATAGGAGATAAAATATATAATACATATATAATAATATACAATAATTGCCTGGTCTCATAATTTTAGCCTACTGTAGACCTGTTTCTATCCAAATTCATCACTTTCGCAATGCTCACCAGATTTGCTTGACCGCCTGGACTATTATTAGTTTCATCCAGTCAGACCCGAATGCATTTGAGCCAACTCGCAAGTAGCTCCTGTCCGGAGAGACCAGGTCAGGACTTGGCCCGGGTGGGCCGGGCCGACAGCCCGCCGCGCTTCGCTTGTCCAGCTCCGTCCGTGTACGTTACTAAACGAGCTCTATTTTGTTAACTGTAAGGTTGAAAATTGAGTTGAAGTTTATCTTTATAGCTATATATATAAAAGTAGCTTCGAATTTGAGCTTTATGACTTTGGTAATATGTTCTGAAATATTTCCAAGGGTGTTCCATTTCGCATAATAAGTGCAATATGTTTATTGTTGTCGTTTTGTAACGTACGCCGGCGGAGCAGATAGTATATTGTATAGGTGTAAGCGGCAAGTTATGTAAAAATTGTACTATGATATTCGCCCATTTTGGTGCTGGCATTTTAGTTGGGTACCGCCTTCGACTGGGCACTGGTGAGGCAAAGTTGGTTCTGTGCTGCCAAGTCTAACGATGTAGCCATCTTGGCCAAGTTTTATGGAGGGGTAGTTGGTACGTAGTTTGGCCAAAGTTGGTTTAAATTTAACCAAGTTTGGCCAAGTTGGTTCTAGTTTGGCCAAGTCGGGCCAAGTCGAGGGCGGTATTCCGTTTTATTGTTACGATTAAGCTTTGTGCTTGCACGTTGTTTTGTATTACGTATGTAATGTTCTCATTCTAAAATGCAAACAGGAAGATACGCAGAACAGGCGGGCGGACAGAGGGGAATTTTACTATATTAGGAAGACGAACTCGTCTCAAAAATATTGTGGTTAAGAAATTGTGAATTTGAAATCTTTTTGCTTGAGCGAAGAGATTGGTAAAAGTGTCAAGTGTTTTCTCGTATTTTTATCGATTTTAACCCTATTTTAATTAAGAACCAAGTCTAATATAATCAACAATGAGAACACTAAATGTCCAACCTGTAGAAATTGTTCATTTTGTCATGCAAGACTGCCCCTCAGTCCGGCCGACGAACGACAGATTGCCATGAAGCCTCGTGCTCGCCGCCGACGCGCAGACGGACGGTAGACTAAGGTTTTGTATTTATTTTACTGCTAAGTGCTAATGTATCGTGAATGTTTGATTGGGTTCACTGGGCGCGGTTGCAGGTGGCCTTGGAGCGACTGGATACTAGATCGCGTAGTACATTCCAATAGTTGACTTGTTAGTTGGTAATTATTTAGTTGTACTAGTACAAATATATAATTATTATTTAACTAGTGATCAGCTGATTAAGCAATATTTGTCTATTAAACTACTGGACAAAGTTCAAGACATCTTTTGACTAGTTTTTTCTCAAAACCATTGGTGATTAAATTAGGGATACGACTGTTATTCGTCTCCGATTTCAAGTTTATCAATAATATAATTAATAATAAATATCGAATGCTTAGTTTTAAAAGTATAAACGCAGTAGTAAATGTCCTTAAACATTATTAAAATGTGGAGAAATTTAACATTTAGAAAAAAAGATAGGGTGCAATATTGTATTCAGTGCAGTCCACAGGTTGATCTGCAACCGCGCCGCGTCGTATGTGATTGTGCGCACTGCTCATTGAATGGTGGATAATTTAACGTTAGGTTTCGCTTCAACAAAGACTACACTTAGGCTTGTCTTATCTTGCATCTCTTTTTTTTTTAATTATCCTTTAGTTCTCAAGGACACAGGCGCCTAATGTAGGCCTGTGGTCATAAAATTGTCGCCCAAAAGTCACAATAATGTCTGGGGCTGTCATCGACGGGTATATGCGTGCCACAAACAATTGGATTTTGTAATTTGATATCTCTACGTTATGAATGGAATTATGTGAAGATTATGTTGGAACAAAATGCATGGAATGGATTGATAGAGTAAATAATTTTATTGGTATTTTTAATTACAAAATACTTGAGTTAAGTGTAAAATGCGAACACTGTTTACATTGGAAAATATAATCGGTAAGATAATTTAATAATAAAAATCGTTATATAATTTTTTTTATAAATAAAATGCTTATAATTAAGTTCCGTATTCATCTGTTTTTATTATCCAAAATTCTATATTATGAATCGTTTTCCCCGAGATGGTAGCCCTAACCAGCTCAATGAGACGCTATGTACAAACTGAGCGAGTACATACAAGATTAAATGCTCATTCATTAATAGAAGGCTTTCTGACAAAAAAAAACACCAGGTGGCGTTTCTGTGACATAGGGTATTGTCACCGTTATAATTGGTTCGTTTTCGGAAATATTGACTGATTAATTTCACACTTTGCAGGGTCATAAGAGTCGATTATAACAGTGACTAGACCTCGAGTCACCGTTCTGCCATCTAGTGGACATTTTATTTTCGAATTCCTCATTGTCATCAAACGTAGTTTTATTTAATTGCTAATTAACGCCAGTTCACACTAGCTCATAAGTCTGTCGAAAAATTATATTGTTAAGTATCCACCAGAAGTCACACGTGTAACTAGGGGTTTGACACCACTATTTATTATTTTGTTTTCTGGAGGAATTGCCTTCATTTAATATTTTCAAACCTCGCGTCAAAAAGGGTTTAATGTCGTGGCAAAATCTGTTAGTGGCGCCTTCTCATGGATATTTCACACAGAAAACCCTCGCTGAAAGAAAGTTGACCTGGGGTTCAGTACTTACGTACTAGCCGGTGTGCTATTAAATGTCTTTGGGGGCTAACCTTTTATTACTGTTATTTTTTGGTTAAACCATTTAGCCTAGTGTGACAGGCAATTTAGATATTAGTAGAAAGCTTTGTTTCACGAATGATCGCGACCACAGATGAGGCGGTCGAATGGATGTTAGATACGTGCTAGTTGTTACATTGTAATTAATGTAAGTGAATCTCCACACATTTACACGTTTGCCAACGAATCGTTGAAATTCTCGGTACGCAATAGGTAACGGGTGCAAGGAGAAGTGCTACATAAAGAACAAATATGTTAGTCAATAAAAAATGTTTCTGAAGAAAAAGGAACGTTTGACGGTATAACGAATTTGAAGGTGTTTCGTTACTAACAAATCTTTGTTTATTACATAGTATCTAATTACATATCTACATGTAATTGATCAAGTCTATTCCCATAGTTCATCATTCATAACGCTTTGTGTGTGTAAATGTTGCCTATTGTGTACCTGTAGCGTGTCAGACACAAGTGGGCAGACGCCGCGACGATGAGTTATTTTTTTATCTGGTAACGTGCATTTGTAACACTGTGTTACGCATTGCCTAAACTCTCTTCAACAATGTGTCAACTGTCAACTGTCTATTCAAATGTGTTGGCGCATAGCGCAGTAACAGAGTTCGCAAAGTATCGCTTACAGCCAACTTAATAGGACAAGGCGTACCGAACTTGACTTAAGTAAGTTGACGCAAATATTTTGGTTAAGTTACCCGTGTCTGTCGCGTAAACGTATACCATTTCTGTTTGACACGTTGCAGCCATCAGAAACGCTTATCGGGAAATATGCCATCACTACTTAAAACGAAATAAGAAATAGTAATATATTTTTATTCACACAACATGAAATATGCCAGGTTATAGAGATAGATATGGCATTTATAGCAATAAATTCACAGGACTAAGCATAATATGTCCCGTATTAATATTATTGTCGACTTGGTAAGTGTGGACGGGGTAACATAATAATATGTTATACATTTACCAGAGGTTGATGAAGACAAAAGAAATACGTTATTAAAAATCCGAATGTATTCCTAACCCTTCTTAATTCTTTAGTGTTATTAATACAGAGCTTTTGGAAGACGATTAATATTGCAATGTCAATAAAAAAGGAAATTTGAATATAAATAAACATTAACAGATTTTAGATTATTTATTTGTTAGTTTAATAAAACAAAGCTAGTTGTTTTGCGGTTCGATGTCACCCCGTTTATAGTTACTGTAGTCGAGCCTAGGTTATATGTATAATATACGATAGGGGCCAGAGTCGAGTAGCCGCTGCTACCACAGTAAGTGCAGGAAAGTATGATAGCTTAAAAGCCGAAAATAGGGGACTAAAAAATATAATCTATTAAGTCCTTCAGTTAGATTATAAAAAAATATTTAACACATATTTTTTTATTTATTTGTCAAACAAACATTGGCGAAGATACAGCGGATTCAAGTTGCGCGTGACGTCTCACGTCGGTAAAATTTTTACTTACAAATGACGTCGCAAGCCCCCACTCCAAAACTTTGATGCTCTATAACTTTGTAATTTTTGGTTATCTTGATAAAGCATAAAATATGTGTCTAGTATTTTTGTATAATCTAACTGACGGACTAAATAGAATGATGACCCCTATTGCAATTCAGTCAAAATAGGACTCTAAGTGTTTGCGTGCTAAAGCCGTTTTACTTTCAGGCATTTACTTTGCTACTACTGCCAAGCCAACGTTAGGTATCGTATACTGTCGCGACGCAATTCACACGTGTTCTGTGCTCTATGGGAGCCTAAAGAGTAAGTTATTTTTATAAGCATAGAGTAGCTTACCCAACTACAGTAAATCAAAAGTGGGTTATGCTTCTGACTAAGTACAGATAAAGCTGATAATTTAAATGACACTCCGTTTTATAAACAAAACAGGGGTACAGTTTATGATAGATATATTACATAACACGTATACAATTGCGCTGCGGTATTATAGTTATCTCTTTTTGTATATTGAAAATGCAAAGAGATTGAACTTTAGATCTGAACGTCAATTTATGTTTAAGATGCCTAAGAATACAAAGAAACGTAGAGTATAGAACCGTGTGAATAATGTCTATGGGTATTACATAAATCCCAATAAATTGCCAAATGATATTTCTGTAATAGTCACAGACGGGCGTCGCCGGAGCGAATTATATTATATCGTATTTTGTACCTACTCGAATGTACTGAAAGTTTCCTATAGGCTAGTTTTAGTTCACAACGTATGGAGTATCGATCTGTGGATTGTATAGCAGGCACTCACCGGAACAAATTTATAATGGAAATGAAAGATAAGCAGAAATATACTGATTTGCAAAATTAAGTGTTTTTGTTTAACCTGCTTATGACTCATATATTCTAGTTTATTTATACTCAGCTGCCTCTAAATGGATCAAAGAGAAGGTATGGTCACCGTTTACCTAATTATTACCATCTGTTGATGTTTGCCCATGATGAATAATAATAAATTGACTTGGTTGACAAACATGTTTCTAAAAAAAAAGAAATATTGACGAATTATAAAACGATGATAAGGATTCAGAAGCTATTATTGTATCCGTGCTTGACTGTACATCTTTTGTTTTACCCTTGTCAAAATCGTACAAGGGCCTAACTATGTCGTGTCGTGGACCTGTCTGCAGGCGTTCCTGGCGCTCATCCGGGAGATGTCTCGTCAGAAGAAGGGGTTGGCGGCGACAGAGGCCCCGGACGAGGGCACCAAGCGGCCCTGCGCGGGGCCCTGCTGCGCCATCTGCTAGGCGCCCGGGTGGGCCTGGGTTCTGGGCGAGACCGTAGGATTTTGGGACAAGAGTAATAGACACTTGGAGCTGTATCTTACGCACACTTATGTAATTTTGTCTTCGCAATGGTGCAATAGTTTAAAGGCGTTTTTAATTAAAGATACATTGAACCACTGAAGCGCCATTACAAATTGTGACGCTATTCCAGAGCGTCCACTATCCAGCTATTCGTCAAGACTGTGCCGATAAAGCATTCAGGATTTCAGCTAAAACTAAGCCCAGCGATGTCAATAACTTAGGACGGATGGCAGGAGATGGGGTCGGTGAAAGTTCTGCTATTTTTGAAGACAGGTTCCTGGGTCCGCCCCTGCATACGCGAGGACACTGACAAGTACGAACCACGTACTATACTATATATTTCAACATTCTTGAAGACCAATTTTTGAAACTATTAAGGCTTAACTCTTTTATACTTTTACTATTCGTGACTTTTTCTATCGGTACAAGATTCCGAACTATTTACATTGGCATGCTAAAAGTACTTTTACACTATATATGTATGTAGTGTCTGTATAGCTAATAATAAGTAAATTTATAATAAGTCCTTTAGCTACATCTCTTAAAATCAGTGTTCTCAGTTCTCACTTACATATAGATTATAAGTCAATATTAAATGATATTTGTTTATTAGGATATGTATCATATACAAGTGGATCAGTATTACACCAAAAAATATCTCAAGAGCTTCTGTTTTTTCAAGATTCTTGTGATATCTTGGCTAATGTAGTGATTCTAGTTTAATATCTTCGACTGGCTTAATGACGCATTCAGTAGTGAACATGCCACATGCGCCAAGAGTTGTGGGTTCGATCTCCACCCAGGACAAACATTCGTGTGATGAATACGCGTGTCTGTTCTGTGTCTGGGTGTTAATATACAATATTTAAGTATATATTCTAATAAGTAATATCTACCACTGTTGATTCTGATATCCGTAACACAAGTGCTTAAGGTACTTACCTCGGAGTCAGATCAATAAAGTATGTGATGTCGGATATTTATTTTTGTTATATCTATTTAGCAATATAATTTACAAGTATAAAAAGATAATGAAGATGGAAGGAAATTCCGTCATCAATCGTTTTGTTCATTTACCTGATTATTGAAGAATTGACCATTATTGCTCATGTTAATGATGTATAACGAGAAAGCTAGTTTACACTAAAGCAAATAATCTGACTTTAACTTTAGGTAATTGATCACAAAGTACCCTCAAAACATTTTAAGGTTTGACCGAAATAATGAAAAAAATATCAGCCGAGTAATTACAAAGAGTGTGTGATCATTGACATTGACATTAAACGTTGTTAAGTCGGCAAGATCCCATCGTCGTAGTTATGTCGATTATCAATAGCTGTAAGCTGCCATCGTTTTTAATTTTGTAAGGTATATGTATATTAAGAAATAAATAAAAAATGTAAATATGTCACGTAAATCGTAGTTTTATTTATTTATCATAAAATAAAATAACATTATAAAAAATTCACAACAATCAGTCTAAAATATGTACATATAGTCAGTATTCTTATCGTTTAGTATTTACAGTTACACACGTATTTCTAAGTCCCATAAATTATGTTTTCAACTTGTTTGTAATAGAATTATATCAATTATATGGTACATGTTTTATCCTTAGTTCTCCATTGATTTTTATTTGGTGTTAGATATAACCCAATAATAATTATTAAGACCAGGCTAGTCGCGTCATGAGCTTAGTCCGTACAAACAAATAATACAACAGTAAATGTCGAGGTTAACATACATATCTCCATTTTCTTGTCTTGAGACTCGACTTTCAAAGAATATAGCGATTTCAGAAAAATATCTATTTAGTAACATACCACATACCTATATATTGCGGTTTTTATCGAAAACATCCAATTAGAATAGGTCAAGAATTACAAAGGCTGCTTATTGACATTGACATTCGGATGGTCCGCTCGCTCGGCTCGACCCGGCGCGTCAGCCCAGCTGGCAGGCGTGGCCGCAGCCGGCCGGGCACAGCGCGTGGCGCCGCACCCACGCGCGCATGTGCTGCAGGTGCCCGCCGTGCGAGCAGCCCTGGCACCACGCGTACAGCCCGCGGACCACCTGCGCGACACGCATCCGTTATGACATGCAATGTCGTGTCCGACTGGCCAAATCGACTTCAGACGCGTTCCAGAAGTCAGGCAGTGCCGTGTCAACTGCCCTCGACAGGAATACTTGATGTATAGGAGTAACCTTAGATCTCGCTAAAGCGTTAGACACAGTCTCAATACCATATTCCTTAAATATAAGTAAATACGAGCGGAATCAGAAATTTGCCTCGGACCGGTTTCATAGTTATTTGACAGACCGGAGCCAATGATTTCGTTAGGAGGTAGATATTTGCTATCAGCAAGCGGTAATATGCGGAGTCCCTCAAGGGAGCATCCTAGTCCTGACTTTGTTCCTCGCTCACCTGAACCTTTTGGATCTATACATACAGAGATGTTACGCACATCATTAAATCACATAAGTTGCTGTATTATCAGTGGCATCAGTTACGGATCGCGTATGATAGCAACGCCCAGACGCACCTGGTTGCAGACGGCGCACAGGTCGGGCAGGTGGCGCGGCTGGCAGCGGTCGCAGGCGGCGTGCGGCCGCGTGCGCCGCCCGCAGCGGCCGCAGCACATCGCGATGCTGGTCGACTGCTGCGACAGCGACCACACGCTGCTGAGCCACGCGCTGCGGACCACCTGCTCACATAACAAACAAAACATACATCAAAATCATTTACCGAGTCCTCGCTTCACAAGGAACGTGACAACTAAAATCAATGTCAAATTTATATAGGTTTTTATATTTATACAGGTTTCAAAGAAACACTTGTAAATCGTCACATAAATAATAAAGCTGTATCAACCTCAGTAGCCACGTTCCACAGTTTGTGTCGTTGCAGTATTTCGATGTAGCCGAGCAGCCACTGCTCCTGGAGACTTTCATCGATGTACGGGAATAAGTCGCTCCTGCAAAATTATATACACACTATGAGATTCACGCCATATCCCTGGCGAGGTAGGCGGAGACCCGAGCGCCATATGGCACAGTCCTTACACACCTCACTCACTCTATAGTTATTATGACTTTTAACGTCACCTTTTGTGAACACATGACCAATTTGGTCATGGTACACATTGTAAGGAGTTGTCAGCGATAGGAACTGAGAGTCCTGGTGTCCAGGGTCCAGCGCGCGCGCCAGCAGCGGCGACACGTCCAGTGACCTGTGCTGCAGCACGATCATGACGCAGCGCGCGCGCCAGCAGCGGCGACACGTTCAGTGACCTGTGCTGCAGCACGATCATGACGCAGCGCGCGCGCCAGCAGCGGCGACACGTTCAGTGACCTGTGCTGCAGCACGATCATGACGCAGCGCGCGCGCCAGCAGCGGCGACACGTCCAGTGACCTGTGCTGCAGCACGATCATGACGCAGCGCGCGCGCCAGCAGCGGCGACACGTCCAGTGACCTGTGCTGCAGCACGATCATGACGCAGCGCGCGCGCCAGCAGCGGCGACACGTCCAGTGACCTGTGCTGCAGCACGATCATGACGCAGCGCGCGCGCCAGCAGCGGCGACACGTCCAGTGACCTGTGCTGCAGCACGATCATGACGCAGCGCGCGCGCCAGCAGCGGCGACACGTCCAGTGACCTGTGCTGCAGCACGATCATGACGCAGCGCGCGCGCCAGCAGCGGCGACACGTCCAGTGACCTGTGCTGCAGCACGATCATGACGCAGCGCGCGCGCCAGCAGCGGCGACACGTCCAGTGACCTGTGCTGCAGCACGATCATGACGCAGCGCGCGCGCCAGCAGCGGCGACACGTCCAGTGACCTGTGCTGCAGCACGATCATGACGCAGCGCGCGCGCCAGCAGCGGCGACACGTTCAGTGACCTGTGCTGCAGCACGATCATGACGCAGCGTGCGCGCCAGCAGCGGCGACACGTTCAGTGACCTGTGCTGCAGCACGATCATGACGCAGCGCGCGCGCCAGCAGCGGCGACACGTCCAGTGACCTGTGCTGCAGCACGATCATGACGCAGCGCGCGCGCCAGCAGCGGCGACACGTCCAGTGACCTGTGCTGCAGCACGATCATGACGCAGCGCGCGCGCCAGCAGCGGCGACACGTCCAGTGACCTGTGCTGCAGCACGATCATGACGCAGCGCGCGCGCCAGCAGCGGCGACACGTCCAGTGACCTGTGCTGCAGCACGATCATGACGCAGCGCGCGCGCCAGCAGCGGCGACACGTCCAGTTACCTGTGCTGCAGCACGATCATGACGCAGCGCGCGCGCCAGCAGCGGCGACACGTCCAGTTACCTGTGCTGCAGCACGATCATGACGCAGGCGGGCGTCTGCACGTCGCCCAGCTCGGCGTGCTGGCGCAGCGCGCGCGCCAAGAGGGGAGACACGTCCAGGGCCGCACGTCCGCCCTCGCTGCCCGTTCCGCGCACCGCCAGGCCTCCGCCTCGCCCTCCTCCGTCTGACCATAATGCACGTTTTATCGTCTGTGTCTTTATATTGATGAGAATGATATTGAGATTAGCATTGAGATTGGAAACGGAACTGGAATTGGAACTTAAAGAAGTGAAATTAGTATTGGAATAAAAATAGTATCATGAATTCGAACTCGAACTCGAGTAAGTTGCATAATTGATATGAATTTGGAATAAAAAAAGGGAATTTAAGCTGGAGCTAGATTTGGAATTGAAATTAGAATTGGAATAAAAATAAAAATGGGAATTGGAATTGATATTGGAATAGGAACAAAAACAGGAATTTGAATTAGAATTGGGACTGGAAAAAAAGTGGAGAAGTATAGTAACATTTTAAGAAAAATAGGAACAAAAATAGGAATTAGAATTCGGATTGGAACTGGAACTGGAATAAGAAGCAGAATTGATATTGGTATTGGAATAAAAACAAAAATTGTAATTGGAAGTCGGATGAGAATAAGGAAGAACTTGCGAAATTAAATGAGATAGGAAGAATAGTAAATGGAGACAATTGGAATAGAAATAGAATCTAAGTTGAACCAATAGTATACTGACCGTGTTGACTGAAG